>VYXF01006163.1:147207-176441 GCA_013397295.1 Polioptila caerulea | reverse complement strand
GGCCCGCCCGGGGGCCCCCGGGGGCCGGGCCGGAGCGCAGGCCGCGGCCGCAGGGCAACAGCCCGGCACGGGCAGTACGGCGGACCCCGGCCGCTCCGCGCTACCTTGTTGGCCGGCGCTGCCCGAAGCCGCTTGAAGAGGGTCTGGATCTCCGTCTTGCTCGGCTCCGCCGCCATGANGGGCCGAACGGCGGCAGGAGAGCCAGTCCCTCCTCCCGTCGCTGCCGGGCTGGGGCAGCGCTGGCTCCGGGTCACCCCGGCCGCCGGCCCCACGCCTCGCGAGGGTCACGGCACCGCAGAGCGGATGTTGCACGTCCCGAGACCCCCGAGAGCTCGGAGCGCTCCCGGCAGTGCCGCAGCTCCCGCTCGGCGCTGTTGGGCAGCCCTGCTGGCTGTGCCCCTCCTTCGGGGAGCGCTGCGGGCCCGCACCGAGAGAAGGGCGCTTTGGTATAGCGATGGGGCAGTGCCTGCCGTGGGTCACCTGCCCCCGGGGAAAAAGCTCAGAGCAGCGTTTACAGGCATCACCTGCTCCAGCAGCCGACCTCAGGGCACCGGGCCTGGTACACTGGCACAAACGAACGGTGGTTTGGAAATGATTTACACAACCACAGAATGTCCTGAGTTGGAAGGCACCCACATAGATCATCGAGTCCGACCCCTGGCCCTGCACAGGACACCCCTAAGAGTCACACCATGTGCCCGAGAGCATTGTCCTCACACTTCCTGAGCTCTGTCAAGCTTGTCCTGTGACCACTTCCCTGGGGAGCTGCTTCCAGTGCCCAAACACCCTCTGGGTAATGAACTCCTCTCTAATATCAAACCTAAATCTCCATTGACACGACTCTAGGCTATTCCCTCGGGTCCTGGCACTGGTCATTAAAGAGAGGAGATCAGTGCCTGCCCCTATGCTTCCCCTGGTGATGATATTGAAGACTATGATGAGGGATGAGATCCCATCAGTTTCCTCCAGGCTGAAAAACCGAGTGGCCTCATTCACACCTGGCTTCCCCTTCAGACTCTTCTTCATTTTCATAGTCCTGATTTAATCAGGGGCGACCTCTCAAGACGCTATTTACTTGGCTATGCAGTAATCAAGGTAGGGAAGTTGTTACTGCAGAGCAAAGATGATGTCAGGGCCCTTAACTGCTGTATTACCTGCCTAGAAGCAGTTGGGTATTAGCTAGAGTCATTCAGTTAAAATACAAGAAAAAAAGGAAAAGATATGGTTGTGCTGTGAACTAAAAGTCAATGTCATATAGTCCATTTCATGCTTTACAGAAAAAAAAAATAATAAAAGGTGACTGCAGAGCAACGAGAGGAAGTTAATCAGTAGCATGGAAGCATTACAGAGATGGAATGCATTGGCATTTCCTTACCTCTGAAAAGAGGTTGCTCTGCAGCACCAGCTTGTCACTAAAAGAAACTCTTAAATGTACTAATATCTGGACAAGACAAATTTCAGTTTTAATTTAAAGGGTTTTTTCACTCATTTCCACCTTATCCATAGATGTTAAGGTAGACAATAGAATTCCTTGCAATGAGAACCTAGGACCCATAGTCTTAGGAAGATACATAAAGTACTGGGACATAGAGATGCAATCAGGAGCAATAGAGTTCTTGAGGGAAAAAAAGCCCTTCAGAAAAACCCTTGCAGGTTTATCAGGGTCTTGTGTTCTCAGAATCAGCAAAGCTCTAATTGTATGATCACAGTGAGACCTGATATGGTAGGCACATGCAGTAAGATGAGAGGCTTCTGGCTGACACATCTGATTGAAGCTGCTCTGAGACGAGTTTCTGAGCTGGGTAGTGAAGCCTGATCTAGCCTGACAGAGCTCATTCTTGGCAGCAGTCCTGTCTTGAGTAGGGCCCGGTTTCTGGTGCTTTTATTCTACTATCTTAATGGTGCCTATATGCCATTTCTGGGATTACATACACATGTACTGGGGAGGCAATGCAGGTAAAAGTAACTGATAGCATTTTCCTCAAAGCTATTTTTAAACAAGTTGAGTTCCCTGATGCCATTCATGGTGCAGCTGTCCTGGCAGTCATACCAGGAGAGCTGATGTCAGGGTGCAGTGAGGGCTGGCTGCACACTAGGACAAGGAGAGCTGTGAGGGGCTGTTCCTGAGGCCAGCAGCCAGGGCCCTCATAAGGCATGGCCCATTCCCACAGTACCTGACCATGGAGAGCCCAGCAGGGCTGGCATAGAGTTTGGATTTGACCAAGAATTGAGATGGCTGGACAAGCTCATGGTGATGAGGTCGCTTGCAGTCAAACTGGATCAGGATCAGGCCCAGTGATTGCCAGGTGTGTCTGTGGTGATAAGGCAAGGCAAGCCTGAGGTCAGGCTGATAAACCAGCCTACAGGTTAAGATCAACAAAGCACAGCCAGAGACTACGACTCCTCTAATGTAGCTCAGAGCCTGGGAACTCTGAGGTGAGCTTAAATGCAAACACACCCTCCCCAAACCCCATGGGCAGGGGCTTTGGGTAGAGCTGCAGGTGAGGCTGCTCTGGACAATGGAGGCCTGTTAGAGCATTCAGGGCCCTGACAGGTGAAGCTACACAAGGGCAGGAGAGGGAGTCTCTGGTTGTGTAAGCTGCATCTTATGTAGAGGAGGGAGTTCAACTGATGAGGGTGCATTGGGAGTGTTTGTCTTCCTGGTGGCTGGAGCTGCCTCAACCTGAGTTGCTTGTTCTTGCCCTGTCATCATCAGTTGTGTGGTGCTGCTTCCCTCCTCTGTTTTTTTCTTGTGTTTGGGAATGGGATGGGCATCAGTCAGCAGGCAGTGAGCAATTGTATTGTGCATCACTTGTTTTTCTTGAGGTTAATTCATTTTCTCCTATTATTATATTTTATTTTATGTTAGTTATTAAACTGTTCTTATCTCCACCCAGCAATTTCACCGTTTCCCAATTCCCTTCCCCCTTTCCAGTGGGTGGTGTGGGGTAGGTGGAGCGAGCTGTGTGATGCTTGGATGCAGGATTAAATCATGACAGAGAAATGGCACGTGCTCAGGAGGAGCCAAGGCAGCCTCAGAGGCCAGTAGGTCAGTGTCACACTTTGTTTCTGCTGGTCTGTGCTAGGAGACGTGGGGAGATACAGTGCAAGCTCCTCTCCTCCAGGGAGGAAGCACCGTTTCTGCTCACTGCATTGTGTCCTTGGAATGCTTGCTACAGCAGGGTTACTTTAGCTTCTCTACCTCAGCAGGATCTCTTGCAGGCCTTCAAGCCCATGCTGGTTGCTCCAGATTCTGGCAAGGCTGCTGATCCTGTCCATCAGTTTTGCATAAAAGCAGCAGGGAGAGCATGCTGCTGGTCTGAGAAATAATCAGCTTCTTTTTGTGCCTTTGTCAGAACAGGAAAGACCACCTGCTGCTGACTGTTCCCTGTGAATGAGTGCTGTCACTGCACTGTTCTTGCTATTTCCTGCATCTGTTTCTTTTGCATCTCATGTGCTTTAGTGCTGAATTTCTGAGCTCCAAAGAGCAGCCTGCTCTTTGGCTCTCAGCTTCCCTATCCATCTACATCCCATCTGACATCTACCTCTTTCCTCCTGATTGCTGTGACACCAGACCCTGAGCCTGATGTAGCCTTCCAACCAGAGATCACCTTGCTGTTATCCACCTCTGCCAATAAAAGATTGGCATTATCTCCCAGCATTATCCAAGAGAAAAAGGGAAAGCAAAGGATGATGACCAGGCATGATCTTGGAGTCTGCCATACTACCAGGGACACATTTTCAATACACAAGTCTGGTTATCTGAGAGTATGTGAAGTTACTGTGAAAGAGCTGGAGAGATTCAGAAGGGAAGTGCTGTGATGGGGATAAAACATGCCCTGCACTTTCAGGCCTGAGCCAAAGGTAAGACAAAGTGCTTCTCTGTGAGTATGTCCAAAAGCAGGGTGGTAGAGGGAAAAAGTGACCTTGCTCTTTTCTCACTGCCCAGCAAAGAACATGGGTGATAGGATTGTGCAGGAGAGGGATGAGGTGGCTCAGTCCTCCTCTCCTATTCAGATCCATTGGCCTCACACTTATGCTGAATGAGCAGTTTTGGGAAAGGGGCTGGCAAATTCTGTAAACTACCCAAAAAGTAACAGGGAGATAGTTTCCCATCGATCACAATGTTGAGTGGTGGGGTACAAGAAATCTACAATGATGCCTTGGGCAAAGAAGCAATTCCTAACACAAATATTGTAATTTTCTTTTCCTCCCCTCTTACTAAGCAATTCACAGACACTAATCCACATGATTTCCCTTGGGGATAGCCAGTAACTCTGGGAAAAAGCTCTGCTCAGTATTTCAGGGCAGTCTGGCTATTATCAGTAGTGGAAGGAGCAAACACAGCCATGAATAGAGGAAAGGAAAACCGAGTAGAAAGCACTCTCCTTCTCACTACAAGGGACAGGTTCTCAGCAGTTATGCTCCTTCCCAGCTGAAAGGGACAGTGTGTAAGAAGATGCTCCTAATTATCTGTGGTTTCAGGGATCATATGAAAAACTTTTCCTTGGGTTAGGTTAGGTTTCTGTCAAGTCAGCAAACTGCCCTGCCATGTATTCACTTGGATTGATGCAAGGGAAGCAGCTGGCTGAGGGTTGTGGCTGACCAGGCTGCCAGTGTGCTGGACTGAGTGTAATTAGTAGCTGCCTCCCTAGGAAAAAAGTCTATCACCAAGGCAGCAGGCAGTCATGTCACTCACTGGCTCCATGCAACGTTTCCAGCAAGATCTAAGATAAGGAGCTAATACAGTATGTGTAGAGTGAATAAAGTTTACAACTGAAACAATTTTATGGCAGTCTTGCAAATGTTGTGGTTTGGAGAAAAGCCAGCAAAGGTTGAAGGAACGCATAATTTAAGGAACACAACAGCCACTGGTGAAGCAAACATCCATAGAATTATGGATGCAACATTCCTTGGGAACTGTGTGGCACCTGTGGGGAAGCCCTGAAGAGAATTTGAGAGAAAGGGCTGCTGTGGTCACAGCTGGGGGCAGTGACTGTTTTAGTGTCAGCCTCCTGCTGGAAGCAGGAACAATAGACTCAGGAAGGAGGTAATGAAGTCAAAGGGGGAGAGTAGAGGACCTGGAAGGAGACTTCCAGCTGCTTGGACAGAGAGGAAATGCAGGGAGGAAAGGACCACAGGATGTGTAACTCGAAGGACCCAGTGAAAATGCTGAAACCGAAGAGGAGAGCTTACGGACATCCACACTAAGGGGGAAGAAGTGCTGAGCACCACTACACTGCCTGTGTGTCAAGCTACAGCTGTAATTGCCTTCAGCTGAGAGACTGACAAACCAGAAACCTCTGCAAGCAGGGTTACTGAATGATGAAAAACAGGAGGACATGGCCAGAAAATGGATGTGCTGAAAGCAGCTGAGCCGATTTGGCCTGAAATTTAGTTTGGAAAAGATTTTCTGGAGCCATGTTGCTTAGTTAAGATGTTCTAAAGATAACTAGCCAGTTTCTTCCAGTTACAGAACCTACTCCACTGCCCCCTTCCCCTCCCGTTCAGCAAGGATTTGTCCATCATCTCATATTAATCCTCTCTGATCTGCTAAGAACCTACGTAGCTTGGTGGAGTCTCACTCCCTTGCAGCCCAGAGTTTTTCAGCTCCTTGTAGCCTGGACCTGGGCAGTGGCTCAGCACATGGTTGCAAGTTTTTTTGTTTTCTGTTTCTCCTTTTTTGGTTTTGGGTTGGTTTGGTGCAAGGTCTCTCTGAAGACACTTTGCCTTGTATCATGCCGCCTTACAATTCTTGTTTATTTTGCATAACCTTTGCTGCCAGCCTGCAGTGGGTATTTTCCAACCATGTTCCATGGGTCAGGATGGGGTTTGTGGCACTGGCTCTGTCTCACGTTCAGCCAGTGATCTGTCAGCAGCTGGTCTCAGTGCAGCTACCCTAGAAATGATCACCTACAGGTCTAAGGGAAGTGTTCAAGCCCATTTTAGCTGCTTTCTTCACAAGCAGAAGGGATTTTTGCAGTCTGCTGTCCCAAAGCACAATGCCAGCAGCTCCACAAATGCAACCAAGGCAGCTCCAGTTCACTGCTCTGCAGTCAGGGGAGCCTGCAGGAGACAGCAGAGCTGAGCTCCACAGCCTCACAGCTGTGGCCTTGGGCTGGACCTGCAAACAGGGCAGGAGCTGAGGCAGTGCAGGACAGTTTTTAACAGCACTGACGGGTCTCTGTGCAGGATTGCCACATACTTGCACCTGCCTCGGTGCTTAGTGCCAAGCAAAACAGCTACAAGGACACAGGGGATGGGAAGTGGGAAAGTAAACTGAAGCAGCAACGGCCCCCAGGCAGGGCTGTGGGAGTGCCACCCAGAGCTGGAGGCTAACCACAACTCAGCTGCCATCCCACAGCACAGCTGGCCCGTGGGCTCTGTGACCCAGATTTTCCCTACAGGGCAAAACCATTACTGTGTTAGGCAAGCTCAGCTGCTACTTTGGGGAAATGGGTGTGATCCGTCAAAGAGAATCTTTAACTTCCTCTTCCTAGAAAACTCATCAACAGGAAATCCAAGCTTTGCATGATAGTTCTGAAATTCTTTTCCAGGAAGATGCCAGAACCAAATGAAATATCTGCTAGCCACAGGTGTATGGGCTTTCCACAAGGAATGGCTTTATTAAAAAATAAAATATGACTAGATAATTATTCACTGTGTCACCCATCAGGCACAGAGATGCATATGTATTTTTTTACAAAAACCATGGGGGAAGAACAGGCTTCACTGGCCTTCTGGAATTCAGGCACTGCAATTAGTTTATGTGTACATGTCTCTGTTCACACACAAAACTTTTGGCATGGCATGCAAATTTCAGCTAGAACCTTTGTGGTTAACAAAACCTCATTTGCTTCTGTGGAAAACCAAGTATCCAGGCAGAGCTATTACTTGAATAAAAGATCATTAGATGTGGGTCGGTTTGGGGTTTTTTTTCCCTCTTTCCCTCCAGCTGGATCTTTACTACACAGGCTCTTTTACTAATCCAGATGGTTTTGGGTAGCCAGGACTAAGTGCCATGCCCACTTGTGAGGTATAGTACAGACAAGCAATTTTTCATTCTCAATGCATTGCCTGCTGTCCATGACCAGCTTGTGGCAGGAATTTCTGATGTGCAAACATTCCTTAGGGAACTTGTTCACATAAGATGCAGTATGTCACTATCTCTGGAAACCTTCAAGCAGACCACTATAATCAGGTGGTCATGTTTTCCTAGGACAAACAAGTCTGTTCAGACTTTGTCCTGTGGAATTTCAGGTTGTTTGAACTGTTATCAGAGATCCTGTCTGCTGGACATTTCTGTCCTTCAGCAGGTTATGGCCATACCTGGCTCCACCCCTAATTACAGCCTGACTAGAACTCAGAAGAGGAGTTGAAGTCAATTTTCCATGTCATCCTCTACAGCTCCCTTCTACCATTTTTTGACCTTACATGGAAGTCTAGCATTAGTGTTTGAAATATGCAGGATAATCAGGGAAACTTCAGTAAATGTTTATTGGACATCTCAGGTCATTTTAGCGCTGTTTTAGTCTCCGTTCTCTCAGAAGCCTGGAGGGCATGGCTCTCTTCACATTCATGTGTGCTAGGACAAAGGAGCAACAAATCATTCCACTGTGGGTCAGCAAGTGGAACACTTGCAATTACTGCACAACACTAATGATAATTTTACCTGGGACACAGAACCAAAACCAGACTGGATCTTTAAATAAATCCAAGGGCTTATACACCAACACCACTAATTACATGGCATAAGCTTAGAGGCATCTTCAGATACTGAACCTAGAATACTGATTAAATTCATAGCTAAATCCAGGCATTTTTAATGTCTGTTGCATAGGTATTTAATTGCCTTTTGGAAATACTTTCTCTTTTATTGAGAAATAACATAATAGACATAAATGCTTTAGTCTTATTCCTTTGGTTTGCACCCATCTTTCCCATTCATGAAGTACAGTGCTAGGGATATTTCAAGCAAAACTTTTCAACTGTAAGTTTCTGTGGTCTTACAAAAGCACTAAATAGCATTAGTCTTCCATCTCTTTGTCCATGGCAGACTACATTTCAAGGCATCCAGTATGCTGAAAAAGGTAATTTCTGTTGTCAGCCAAGCAATGAGATGTTTGTGTTACTTTAATTCTCATAAATTATCAGTGTTTGAAAATGTCCATCCCCTCCTCTGTTTCAGTCTACATTTTGGCTTACTAGCTGCTGTTAACACAATACTGGCTATTTAATCCTGATGTTCACCCATGACTTCAGGCTTTCTTATGTGTAGCACCCTTTTTCCAAACAGCTCTGAAGCAGCTCACCTCAAGTGGTTGGTGGAGGTTCAGCCGAGTTTTGTGAGTCTGACTTAGCCCAGTCACTCACACTTGCAAGGCCAGAATAAGAATGTCACTACAGAAGTTTACTACAAACTCAAAATGCATTTCAGCAGCAGTTTCAAGCAGATGTACTAAGTAAGCTGTTTTTAAGCAACTGCTTGTTTGCCTTTGTTTCTCCAACAATGGGAGCTTTTACAGGTTTTTTTTTCCCCCTCCAGCTCTTGGGCTTATCAGTCCCTATGCTGGAATATGCAGGGCACTACGATCAGGATGCCAGGTCTTCCCAGCAGCCTCACAGGCTTTCAAGGCAGGACAGGTGAGATAAAGATGTTTGATACATCCTCCCTGCTGAATGGCACTTAACAACTGGGCATAAGAGCACTTGCAGCAATTCAGGACAAAAAGAGGAGTTACCCCTCTATGGGTAATTTGTGCCAGCCAGCAGGCAGCTTCCACAGTGCAACCCTCATCACAGTGCAGGGGTCTTTGGCAAAGCAGGGAGTGCACTTCAAGCCCTGTGTAAGTCAAGAAGATACTGGAAAGGAAAAAAAAGAGGGTCTCTGCTGTGCACTAAGTGCTCTTGAAGAGAGGTGTAGCCAAAATAATCTAGATGCATTAGAAACCCCAACATACACAAGTGACTTTTGGAATCCTAAGCAGAACAGCACTGGAACATTGCTGCCATTTTGTTAAAACCAGCCTTCAGCATGTGTCAAAGTCCATTTTAGCTCAGGGAGCATTCAGTCAACTCCAACTTGCTGCACAATAGGTCTGTTCACAACTCATCAGCCTGAACAGCCACCCTGTGCAAGACAGAAGCTTCTTTCTCCTGTGCCTCAGCTATACTATCATTCATTCCTGGGGTTATCCCAATAAATATGAGGGCAGTAAAAAGGGGTGTTCAGGTTGAAGCTGCATCACTTATACCAGCTGCCTTACCAGGGAAGCCAACAAGCTTGCAGGTGAGAGATACTGAAAACTTATAAAAGACATGGGAGAATAAAGAGCTTTCTGCCAAGTCAGCTTGATGGAGCTAAAGAGGAGAAACAATAGTAGAAATTCCCTATTATCCTGCATATCCCAAATTCCTTGAACAGGAAGCCTGGAGGCAGGGCAGACCTCAACACCCTATGGATACATGTGCATTGAAGTCAAGGAAGTATGCTTTCTCTCTTTTACAGAGCTCCATGAAAACACCTTTCACTGAGTGCAAGTCAAAAGGATCCGTTTCTTTCTGCACTCCTGCAGCGCTCAGAAAAGTCTTATTCATCCTTGTTTATTTTTTAGAAAATCCCTACAGATCTAGATGTTTAAATGAAGCATTAGTTGCATGGAATATGTGCCTTTAAAGTCCAGAAGCTACTGGATATACTGCAAAGGTGGGCTGGGGCCAGGAGTGACCCAGTGACCTCTGCAGGAGATGCTGGTATGGCTGTGAGGCACTGGCAGGGCAGCAGCAATCATGATCCAACCTTCTCAACATAATTAGCAGGATAGAGTCCAACTTGACCAGTGAGAAGTCGGCCCTTGCACCAGCCCTGCTCATCTTCCTCACTAATCTTCATCAGTTCTTCACCTAAAAGTAAGAACAGTCATTAGGAGGCAGCCTTTAGAAAGGTAGCATGGCATTTTTATCACCTAAGATGACTTCATAAAAAACAAGACTATTGGTCTCCATCATCACACTCTTCTGCCCTTATCAAAATGCAGTTTAATCAAAGCCAGAGTCACTGATCTCTTCAGTATTTATACTCAGTACTATCACCTCGGCCAAGGAACTTAAACAGACCTTCGCTTCTTCTGTTCAGCATCAGAAATCTTTTGTTCCCTAAAGTTCTGCCTGCTTTTCTTTCCCTAAGGAACATGCTTACACGCCAGAGTGATCAGACAGGTCTGAGACATTTTTTTCTTAGTGGCTCCTCTGATAGGCAAGTGAGAAGGAAATACAAGAAGCTGCTAAGCTCTGGCTGTTGGGACCCAAAATGCCTATTCCATGATGGAGTGTCTGGTTTGGCCAGGAAGGCATGAAATCAACTGATTTCTCAGACTATGATGAGGAAAGACTTTCAACATTCACACATCTGCTTTGGGAAGGGGCAGAAAGATGCCCTCCTCCACCAGCAGGTGGTCATACTTCTGCCACAGAGGGAGGTCTGACTGCATTAATAGGTACATCCCACACTGGCAGAGCCTCAGAAAGTCACTGCTGTTAAGCTGAAGCCTTACTGGTATGTGTTGCTCAGAGGAGATTCAAAAAGGAGATGACTACAAGTCATACCCCATTTCATCTGCTCAGTGGAAAGAAAGAACAAAGTCAAGTTCTAGAGCACCCATATTGCAGAATATTTTAAAGCAACAAGTTAGTGTCAGGTAGTTTACTAGTATGGGAGCACTGCAGCACAGATACTGGCTTCAGGCTCAAGGCCCTGCTACTGAAGGACTTCATGACTTTCAGTGGGTGTGTTTTGGAGAGGTATAGCACAGAGATACCATGTAAAACTCAAAACAAGCAAGATCAGAGACACTCCCAAGATCACAATGTCCACTTGAACATGAAAGGAGGGCACATGCAAAGTTGAATTTAACCAAAGGAAGAAAAGGGGACACATCTGTTTGCTCAGTCCTCTGCTGCAAGCCAGGATTTCCATTCTCAAGATACCCATTTTGAGCAACAGTTTGCATAGCTGATTTTTGCCAGCTGACCTCTGCCTTCAGTAGTACATGTCAATCATGTGAACTTCTCCCAAAATATCTATCTTCACATTATTTGAAAAGACAATTCAGAAAACCCATGTAATTTTTATATCAATGGTGCAAGGGAGATGCATTTAATAAAGGTTCAAGACAATTCAGAATAAATGCCCTAAGAAGAGGCAGGGGTCTGCCCTCCCTGCTCTCTGACTAAGGCCTAGACAGTCTCTTTCCATGTGCCATCACTACCTTCTGGTCTAGAAACAATTGAATTTCCCACTGTGTCATCCACCTCGAAGGAGCTGGTAGTGGTCAGACCAAGGGAAGAATAAATGTCAATTTTCAAGTGGACATCCAGTTCTTACAGAGTGTTTCAATCATTCGGTGAGCCCAAGTGAGGACAGTGAAAGGTTAGTAAGAGATTAGTGCTTCTGTACCTGCTTTAAAGCTCAGCTCATCAGCCTCCTGTCCTGTGTAATCGTAGAGTGCTCGTACCCGCACACCTGGTACCTTTAGGTCTTCCTCGTGCCCGTTGGCATCCAGGCACTTCTTGGGAGTGTCCTCATCTGACCACTCCGAAATGTCTTCCTTCCCTCCGCTGTGCGTGCAAGGCAAGAGGGGACAAGATGGTTGTCACTAGATTGATCTTTCACCCACCTCCTCCTCAATCATGCACCACCCTGACTCCCCCTGAGACTGTTCTGCTAAAGGACAGGGTGCAAGAGGCCCAGAAGTCAAGGGAAGAGAGATCCCAAGAGATACTGGATTTTGTTGAAAGCACCCCAGCATTAGAACCCTGAGGGCCAGGAGGATAACTCACTCTCAAAGTATTTTCTCTCTCACACACACACTCTTCATGACCTCCTCTTACTCTAGCAGACCCTCTCACACAAAGAAGGCCAGTCCTAACTGGAGAGCCCAGCTGCATCCAGAGTTATTCCAGCCAAGAATTAGACAGAGAGGAAAAGCTATGTTTTGCATCCTGAAGAATTACGTTTTCCAAGTCAGGGACAAGAGCAGAGGGGAAAAGCAGCAGAGGACAGACACCTGGAACCCAAAAACCCCTGCAGAGGCTATGTTCCATACTAACTTCACATGGCTTGGTGCCTTCAGGGTGTCATAGAAGAGGCTGTTCTGCTCGTCTTGATAGGAAAACCTGTAGATTGGCAAATAGGGGCCCTGAATCCAATTGACTGGGAAATACAGCAGCGGCCTTGAAAAATCTCTATATCCCTATTCTTCTCTGCTCAGTTCACTCTGGCCAGAGTCTACCTTTTAAAGCAGGACAGCTACTGGAACAGTTGGATTAGTCTTGTTCTGCCTCTCCCTATTCTCCAGGCTTGCTTCCTGGCAAGGGAAGCAGCAATACCAAACTTGTCAGGTACTACTCAGCACCATACCAGGGAAAAACAGTAAGAATATGTTGCCTTCGTTTAGGAAGCCACACAACACCCAACTCTTCTCACCCTGTCTGAGTGGAAGAACTGGGAAAATGCATGCCAGAATCAGACAGCACTAGTCAGACAGGGCAAAATCCTGTCACTAAAAGGATTTTCACCAGGAAGGCACTTTGTGAGGCAGAATGTCCTAGACAAAAAAACCCAAAAAACCCTAAAAACACAACAAACAAACCCAAAACCAAACAGCTACCCTAAACTACATTTTCTACATGGCCTTCTTCAGAGTGCCACAGGTAAGGCCATGGGCAAAAGACAGGAAATTAAGGGGAGATTATTCTTATCAATCCAACTAATTCATGGCCCTAGGCAGGACTGCACTTCTCCCAACCTGATGGACCCCAGAATTCAGCCTTTACCTTGTCTGCAGAGGGGTCTGTGAGACAACACCATCTCGAGTGGGCAAAATGCTGGTCAGTGTGACATCATCAGCCATCTTGCCACTCTTCTCCTTCTTGGTGATTTGCCTCTGTGTTTCGAGAGACCACTCCTGTCCAGGGAAAACCAGTAATACCATCAAGCCACTCAGAAAAGCTCTGTGCATCTTTTCTGCCCAATATCGAACAACAGGAGACCAGAGACCTTCGCAGTAGCAGCTGAACTGGTCAGCTCAATAGCCTTGCTGGTATAGCAGGCTCATTTCTGTTGAATCCCAAGGTGCAAGAAGAGAAGCTGCAAGAAAATCATCACAGAAAGCTGTCCCACGGTCCTGAGCACCACCTCCTGTTCTTTGACCTTGCACCTGGATGGCTGGAGTATAGCTTGGCAGCCTACGTGTGCCCCTTTGGGCAGCAGACAGCTTGCAAAACAACAATTTGAGAAGAGCCCAACATCCCGAGCCTCCTGAGCAAAGACATGGTCTTTGTAACACAAGACTAGTAATTGCCCATTTCAGATAAGCAGCTAATTGTTTGGAAATAGCATTAACACACTCTAGAATGCTACCCCACCTCAAACTGAGGCCAATTCATCGCCATGCCTGGCCCGTGAGTGTTGCGCCACCACTTCAGGTCCTCCTGGTTGTCTGCAGCCATGATGACTTGGTGGAGATCCCGGTACAACGCATGAAAGCTACAACCAGAACAGACAGAACCACCAGCAATCAAATCTCCTGGCAGTTTCCCAAAAGCCAAGTAGGAAGGAAGAGATTCACCCCATGCACAATTACATAGCATCCTCAATCTCACAGAATTAAGGATGCTAGAGCAGCACCGATTCAGCCCTAGGAAAACACAGCCTCCCTCACTGGAGAGTCAGCCTGGCAAACAGGACAGGCTTGTTTGGTGTGGCAGTGCCTAACAAGTGCCAGCTCTCAGCACAGCTCATTAAGTGAGCACTGAAATAACTCGGCGCATTCTTGCACCCGGACAGGGAAGTGGCTCAGATTTGTTGCCTCTACCATAAAATGGGCATAGAAGATTTTTGGCTGTGCCCGTTTACCCCTGTGTAACCTCTGCTTAGGGCAATTTGAGGGCTTCCAGGCACTATTTCACAAAAGGTCTCTCTACTAAGGGCAAAATGGGTGGAATAACCATCAATACTAGAAGGCAGCAGAGCTACATTCCTTAGCCTGGGATTACATATAGCAACACAAGGCATTTCATAGGGTAGAAGTACACACAGAGGACAGTACTGCACAGTAGTGAAAAAGGAAAGGTTCGAAGGCAGAAAAGCCTCTCTGGGGACCCTGCCTACAATGATAGACCCCAGCACTGGTCACTCTAATGAGATCAAATGCCAGTTCTAAGATACACTTGAAAGGGGAAGTAACAAGATCTGGCTGATGCAAGCAAGCAGCTTCTCGAGACACCAGAACTGGTACCTTCACCAGAGCCTAAGCACTCCAGGCTGGCAGAATTCCCCTTTGCATCAGGGCCAGTACCTTTCACTGGTGGAGAGGTTGAGATGCTGGTGCAGATTCAGAAGCATCTCCTTAAAGAAGCACAATCGCTTGCGCTCTGCCTCCTGACAGCCCTCAAACACTTGCTCCATGTCCTCCATGTAGCGGGGATTGTAGCGGTTCAGTTCTTCCAGCATCTTCTCATACTGATCCTTGCACTGTAGCAGGAGCACAGAAATGGTGAGATGTGTTGCCCTGATGGCAAACACATAACAAACCTCCCTACTCTGGCTTGGGACTGACAAGATTTTTCCCCCCTGCACAGCTGAACAAATACACCGAAGAAATAAGAAGAAATCCCACAGCTCATGTCCCAGACTCTTGCTCTCCTAATATTCTTGCAAGTTTCCTGTTCTTCCTTACTACTCTCTTCCATACAGGACCTTCCACACTTTCCCTCTTGTGGACAGACAAATCAGCTATTTTTGGTAGCCAACTCTTCAGCTCTACAGGTTCCACCCCGTGCACCAAATTCCCTACACTTTTTTCCTTTTCTATTTGAAATTTATTTATAAATTAGGATCTTGCCTAACTCCAAAGACCAAGACCTTAGTTACTGAAGTCTCAGCTGAGCTCACTAAAACCTCAGACGATGGGATTTCAGATCTTCTTACAGGCTTCAGCCAACTCATTTCACTGAGGGACATTACCATCAGTGCTTTTTCCTGGAAAGGAGTATCCCTGTGACCCGCATCCCAACAACACACACACACACCTTCTCAGCCTCCTGAGTGCACTTCTCTACACGCTCCTGCAACTTGCGCATCTGCTCCTGTGAGACAGATGAGTCTGCCTTGGCATGGTTCTCCCTTGTATGGGCTGTTTTCTCCTCCTTCCGGGCTGCATGATAGTTTTTCTTAGAAGTCTCCACCTGTAGGAAAAGGGATGCAGAAAAAGCCATGATCCTGCCCACATTGATCCTCCAATACTCACAGGAGGCATGTTAACATTTGTTAGAGTCTGCAGCAACCAAACAGGAATGCCAGTTCAGCATTTATTAAACAACGCTCCAGTAGGAAGTGGTACCTTCAAATGATTTCTTTTTCAGTGCTCACCTGCTGTGCAGGAATACAGAACCTGTTACTGAAGTCTTCCCATATGGGAAGGAAGATATAAAACCACAAGAACATGGGACCCCTCGAGATACATATCCCTTTCTGGAATCCTCTGTTACTCTGGCTAACCTAGTTTGTTTGCCCAGCGGCTCTTGAAATCAGGCAGCCAGCTCAATTACCCTTATCTCTCTTTCCCCATTCAAACTTTGCTTACATCTTTCATCTTCTTCACCCAGGGTTTCTGGGCCTTTCGGAACCCGTCCTCTGCGTCCTTTGTTTCCTTGAAGCCTCCAATCATCTGTTTGTGGTAGGCCTCCTTCTGCCAGGCCTTGATCTTATCGGAATCTTCACCAGCCAGGTGGTTCCGGACAGCCAAGTGAATTTCACTCAGTTTGTCTGCAGCTGTCAGGAAGGCATGCCAGGCCTTTTCCAGAGTACCGTACTGCGGACCTGCAGGAACAAGCACCGGAGGGGCTCTTATGGCTACTGCCCACAGAAGGGAATGCAGATTCTTTTCCCTCCTACGTACATCTACCAGTATGGAGTCACTTCCCTAACTCTGCCCCATCAAACAAGTCAGCACTGACAGGTCTCCACAGTCCCACCAGGCAGCATCTAGACTGGCTGTTAGAGCTGAGTGAGATGGACATTTCTTTGGGCAGCTTCAACTGTCCCAGATGGTGCCTGCTAGGAGAAGGTTTTTGTAGAAAATTCTCTTCCCAAATCTGCTCTGAGCTTCTGAGCAGACAGCAACATTAATTCATGACTAGGCTAATTAATGAGGCTAGGCTTTTGCTCCACAGACCAGCAAGTCCTCTGGGACATCTGTCCCATTGTTTCCTGTTACTTTGTGAGACACTATCAGTTTGAGCACACTGCCGCTAAATCACAGCATTAGTAGTTATTCTCAGACTGGAGGAGAAGACAGCTAAGCCATCCTTAAAAGGAGGGCATCTCCAGTTTGATTTAAGGCATGGACTGTGCAAAGATTTGCCAAACTAAGCACACAGATTTATTTTTTTTAATAACCAAGCACAGGACAAGAGAACACCTCTCCAAGTGAATCAGAGGACTGCCTACAAAAACAGGCAAACACACAAAAAAGACCCCAAGAAAGTCACTCCTTTCCTGGAGAAGGGAAGCCTATCCCTCAAGGAAACAGTGCCACCTCAGTAAGAGACAGCACTCAAAGAGGGAAGTGCAATGATTGCTTCCCATTCCCAGTCTAACATGTCAATTTTACCTCTCTCCACATTGGTCCTCCACTTACGGGACCACTCTGTTAGCTGCTGGGCATAGTTCTTCTCGATCTTGGCTCGCTCCTGGAAGCAGGAGATCAGGTCATTGCAGAGCCGGTACCCATCATCCACACGTTTCACTGTCCGCTTGTAGTTTCCAGCCTGAAATGTCACACAGCATTATCGTTTGTACCTTGCTGGCTTTCATGTTCCTTCAGTACAGACAGCAGCAGGTCCACCACCCCACGGGGATGGAACATGGGCCCTTCTGAAGCCAGCATCTGGGCTCAGGCTCTCCTTTGGCAGTCTCAGGCAAAGCACTGGAGGGAAGAAGCTCAGATGCTTTGCTTGCTTCTTGCACAGCTCAGATCAATGTCAGCTGAACAAGGAACTCTCATTCCACAGTATCTGTGGAAGAAAGAGTTACTGCTCCCTGCAGTAACATACAACATGGTACTGAACCTTCCCACAGCTCCTCCCTTCCACTCCTCAAGGGCAACATGTCATCCACAGACCTGGAACTCAACCCCTTAATTCCACCAGTGGGTGTAAATGACACTCCTACCTCCTTCACACTCCAATTATCTTTCCTTACCTCCCAGAAACTGCCCCCAGGAGCCTCCCCGCCAGCATCATCTTCTGATGACATCACCCTCTTTTTCTTGCAGCAGAGAATGTTTGCAGATTTCAGTTAACCTGAGAAGAGAGGAAAGTGATTTCAAGCATAGCACTGGCTGAGCCTTTGCAGACAGTATAGTTCTCCATGACTCTGGGAGCTGGAGGAGCCCAACTTGCTGCCCTGCACTGTCATCAGTGCCACTCTAGCAGCAGAGGGCAAGGTCCAGCAGAGATGCCCAGGAAACTGGCCTCCTCCCTCCCTGCAGAAAAGAGGACTCCTTGGCAGGCCAAGGAGTGACACTTTGGGAAGGGATGTTGTAGAAGACAATCTTGCCAAACCTTGGCTGTGCAGATATGAGAGATGCTCACGAATCCAACCAAGTTCCTCAAGAGGGTAATAGAAACAGAAGTAGCTAAGCTATTTAAAATCTGCCTTGAAAGATTTTAAATAAGTCTTGTGTCAATGGAGATGACTCCAGCTTCCCAGTATGACTCAGGATTACAGGATTATAACAACTGACTGGGGAAAACAAGGCTGAGCAGTCAGCAGGCAGGCATGTCTTGGATGGGGAGGAGCCCTATAAGCTGCCCACCAGCTGAGCTGGGCTTGAGCAGAAGTACAGAAACATGCTGGGGCATACCCAGCCAAAGGGCAGCACAGCACAGCACACGTGCCTGTTACCCAGCAGCGTGCTTCCTGAGAAACATCCCTGCACAGCTCTCCTTTCACAACTTACTGCATTAGGCTCAAAATCTAGGCTAGAAGGTAAAAGGTTCATCTCATTCTCAACTGTCTCAGAACTTTTGCCCATTCCCCTGTGCTAGCCTGCACTGCCAGTTTGTTCCTGATGTGGTACAATACTATGAATTCCTTGGGGAGAGGTTCAGGGTTGTTCTTGTGCAAGAATGAGAGAAGGAGTAATAGGACCCAAGCCCAGTCACTTGCTGACAAACCCAGTTCTTTCCAGACAAGCCCAGGTTAATGCAGCATTCATGGCCTTTGCTGCCACTTCTCCTCTTGCACATTCCTAGTTATAAAAAGCTTCCCTCACACCCTAGAGAGGTATCTGCTCATTCTGCCAGCCCACAGAGTGCACAGCAGAGAAGATCAGGTCAAGAGTCCACATCTCCCACCTCATGCAAATCCTTCTTGGTGACATGAGCCACAGAGTGAAGCACCCCAACCCAGACTTCAGGAATTTCCAACATTTGGCTATGTTTGCTCAGTATCATCCCATGAAGTGTGTCAGAAGTATATTAATGCTGTTCCTCTGGCCTTCTTCAGAAGGCTGGAAATGCTGTATTCCAGTCACTGAAGGAAGTTGTTAAATGGGATGACGTTCAGGTACATGAACCTTGAAAAATTAATTCCTCCACCATGCCACCAGCTGTCCCTGTCCTCCCTCCCCACCGTTTGTCATCTGACTGCAAAGCCATCTTACAGCCTCCAGGGCATGCAACTCTACTCCTGGCCCCAGTAACTACATACCTGAAAGCTGAAAGTGAGATGCCACAGGGGAGCAGTGGGAAGCCAGCAAGTTGTCTCAAGCTCTTCAGACTCTGAAGGAAGACTGGGGGAGACACAGATGGACACAGTCAGACACTCCTTTGCAGGGATGATGCCTGTTCTGATGCACTGCAGTGCTCAGGGTGTCCCTTTTCTACCAGCTACTTAGGAGGGGCACCCTCTGATATAGCAGCTGCAGCCACTGTGCCTCCCGAGATGCCATGTTCCAGCACGTAGGAGAGATGCCAAATCCTTGTGTCACAAGATCTAGCCCCAGAGAGAGTTAAAATAGAAACACTGGGGTGGCTGACAGCACTGTGCAGGAAAGGTAGCATCACAACAGCTGAGCACAGGGAACAGCTTGGGCCAGAAAGGCCTAAAATAAGCACAGACCCCAGGCACCCCATGTGTGGCCTGGTCCCCCCTCACGGGACAGTGTCCAGTTTAGCAAACCCCACCACCTCCATGCCCTGCTGCATATACTTTTACACACAGCTGCCTTTGGGAGAAAGAGGGAAGGATACACACACACACCTTCTCCAGTCTCTTTTAACTAAAGATGAAGATGATGTATACACAAGTCAAAGAACTTGGTAACTCTATAAAGAAAAAAAGCAAAAGCCACTAAAACTCACCAGAATGCAGATTCTGGTCTACCGCCCCTTTAGTAGCAGAACACCTAGCACTGCACTGGTAGGATGTGGCCCTCTAGCAGGAGAGCTTTTTTGTCCCTTGCTTTTGTAAGCTGTTCCCATCACATTCTCAGAAATACTTTATTTTGCTTTAAGGTGCAGGTAACTGTCATCAGCTTTCCACAGAGCAAAGGGAAATAAAAAAAGGTCTGCAGAGGCTAAGAGATGCAAGGGCAGAATAAGGCATTTTTGTTTATCTCACATTTACATCCCTGGGGATCTACTTCAATTTAAAAATTTATTAAAAAAAACCCAGACAAAACCAACAAAAAACCTCAACTACAGACAAAAAAAATCCCTTCTCAGTCACTAATAAAATCCCTTCTCAGTCACTAATATGCACTCAGCTGAGACTGGAAGGTTCGCACAGCTGAGAGTAGAAACTGCAAAACCTGGAAGTGGGATTTTTACCCAGATGATAATATCATTTTTGAAAAGAAATGAAAGAAGGTAGGGAAAGAGAAGGAAGGAAAGAAAAGCAGACTGGGTTATTGCAAACTAACAACTTTTGGTAATGAAGGGCAAGAGGTTGAGGGGGAAGAGTTGTGACTCTGAGTGGTCCAGGTCACTGGATAAAAGGTTAAAGCTCATCAAAAACCTTATAAGGCTTTCCAGTAGTCCCCAATAAAACCAGACTAAACATTCCTGAAATTGCTATGATTAAAAAAAAACTTTATGAAGTTATGTAAAAGTGTATTTAAAACCCGTCCTTCCTTTCTTTCTTCTGATGAAGACATAGATCAATTATACACGACACATGAATGCTGGATCACTTTTCCCACACTACTCCCCCATCCCCACTTTATCAGGAAGCAATGAATCACAAACATGCCTTCCATTTCTGGTTTCCAATTCAGGCTGACTACATGGTACTAGAATTTGGGGGATAAATGTGGAAAGGTGTTGTATGGCAGTATATGCTTGTTCATTTGAGGGACAGTCAGGCTGAACAAACATCCCAAAACCTGAATCCATTCTTTCTGCAGTTTCCATGTTAGAATGTGAGTCACATCGGCTTGCTTTCTCAGGAGTTATCAACTTAACCAGATTTACTATCACCAACAGGCTCTGAAATATAATAGTAGCTGTGCTGGAGCATACTAAGGTTTATCATGGCCTCATAGCCTTTCCACACAGCAGCCAAAAGGAGATACCTTCCCTTGCCTTGACAACAGAGCAAGCATACATGATGCCTCCCTGCATGCTCTCCAAGCCTCTAACCACCTGCTGACAGGAACTTCCCTGAGCTGGATGTGCCACCTATGAATGAGCACTCAACAGATTTCTCTTCCATTAATTTCTTTAATCTGCTTTTGAACTCATCTGATTTTTCAGCATCTGTAATATCATGTGGCAAAGTATACCACAGCTTAAGGCTTTACTGTAGTCATCAGCACAGTAGCTGGGGGCAAAATACAATGAAGTGGTATAGTATTTCTAAAGGCTAATCTCCATGACCTGAGTAGCAGTCAGTTGAGTACATATTTCCATAGCAGTTGTATAGCCTTTACAAAAATCCAGAAAAATCCAGCTTGGTAGAAGCAAAAAGGTCAAAGAACAAGGACCCTTTCCTGCAGGGCTTTTTCTGGACTTTATATACATCATGAGCCATGTCAGTCAGCAGATCAAACTGGATCTGCATGCAGACATAGGGAAGGTACTTAGTACTGCAGAGAGGGGCTGAAAAGAACAGCTGCTGCTGTCACCCTGAGTGAGCCCTAGAAGAGCAAGTAGACTGCCAGTCCACCCCTTCATGCCTATCTATTCCTGAAATACCACGTGGTGTGAGCCACTAAGGGTTTGAGACCAGGGAAAACCCAAGTTTGACTGGAAAAGTAAATATATGTGCCAAAGGCTGGAGGTTGTTTTAAAGCAAAGATGACAGGGATACATTGTGGACAGCCTGATTTAGCAAGAGCCACCAAATGATTCAGGAGGGCTGGCAGAGCCCGTGTAGTATAAGCAATGTAGCTGGAGTTATATTGAGTCAACTAGAGTTTTATGTGGGCCAGTACCACATACAAGACTCCTCCTGATGCCACTGCCACCTCTGCTAAGAGGAGGCTATCTAGCAAATCATATTTGTAGAGCAAAGGAATGTTTATCCCTACCTTCCCACCTTTCTTTATCAGCTATCACAGTTAAGAGCTATTAAGACCTCATTGCAGCTCCTGCAAGACAAGGTCTCTGAAGAAGGAAAGAGCGACTACATTGCTATTCATATCACTCCTCCAGAGGATTACGGATAAAGGCAGCACAGACACCACAACATCAGCTAACCAGCAACATCAGGCACACTGAACCATGCAAATGACAGCTACAACTGTTTCTGCTTGCTGTGTTAGAGAAGATACCTCCCTTCATCTCCTCCACATACCTGCTCTCACTTAGAAGCCAACATAATTATTAGGCCACACCTGCTATCAACTCCCTATTAAGTTATCAAAAAATGCTTCTTGTCCTTTAGCTGCAGAAAGGTGGAATGGCTCATGACTGTCTCACTGGTACTGAGCTCCACTCAGGAAAATACCAGAGGGCTCATTGTGATAGAGCTGTTTCTACCTTTAAGCCATGTTGTTATTCTCACTCGTGATCCAGTCAGGGACACATCTTAGACCACAGATCCCTGCCCTCGGACCAAGGTGTCAGGCTAAAACCTTTTCTTTCAAAAACATGTGAAACACATTACACATTGTAGAGTGTGCCTTGCTGCTTCATGCTTTCACAGCATCTGTGCAACAGGGTCCTGATTCACAAAGAAAATTTCTAGATCCAAAAGTAATAACAGCTCTTCTCCATTGAAAGCTTTCCCTCAGGCAGGTAAACCACAGAAATTCTCTTCCATCTACACCACATTCCAGTACTTCCAGCCTTCAGATGCCCAAGGCACCACTTCTGTGCATTGCTTGACTGCCTCCTGAGAATCCTTGTGAGTAACTGTTCTCCTATGTTCCCCAAGATAAAGCCTCTGAACTCCACAAAGGCTCAAAGGGCTGCAGCCCTGCAGGAATTCATCCACAGTAACAAAGCTCATATATTGCACCAGACAAGGCCTTCTGCCTAACTCCTCTACCCTTTCCCAACTATAACAGCAAATGCTGGATGCAGACACATGTAGGAACAAACTGAGTTACATTTATCTAGTAACTGAGGCTTTGGTGGAGACACATTTTTATTGTGGATCAGTTTCTACATAGGTGCTAAAGCCAAGCTAAGCAAAAGTTTTAATCAGTAATAGGTTGCTACTAACTAACTTCCACCTCAAGACAACTACCACCAGAAGGCAGGAAAGTGATACTTTCTGCAACCAATTTGTTTGATTCCCTGGTCGATTTTTTGTACAGCACATAGCAGTCAAGGTATTCTTTTCCCTCCAAAAGCACTGGCACTCTGGTATAGGCTGCAGATCAACGCTTCCATCAGAACAATCCAAATACACAAACATATGGCAGCCCCCCTTCCCTTACAGAATGACAAGCATGAAATCCCTTTTTTCCACCTTTTAACTTATCAGAATGAAACTAGAGAGCTGAAGCCAGGAGGTTCCACATCACACCAGCAGTGTAACAAACTCGATTGCTGTTGGTACAGCAGAACTAGGAAGGTCCCCAATAAAGAGGATGAAATGGGGCATGGGACAGGGTGTCCTTTCCAGACTCACTGTCTCTGGAATTGCACATCCAGTAGCTCTGAACCAGTAACTGGGACGATGCCCAGTAATGTGCTCTCCACTGCCATTATATAGGAGGTTGGGTATTTAAAGGCATACTCACCTGCTGAGGAGGGGACAGTTCTTGTCTACTGCTAGAAAGGATGCCAAGTAACAGGAAGATCCTCCAAAACTTCCCTTAGAGGTATTTCTCTTATTGCAGTGTCCTGCCCTCAGTAGTCACCTGACTGGGAAGGGGACTAAGCAAGTGTTTCCCAGCCTCTCCCTAAGGACTGAGGCCTGCCAGGGCTCTCTAATACAGTTTCAAGCAAGATTTCAGCTCAACTCTCCAGCCAGGGAAAGGTCAGAGAGACACCAGGCAGAACAGTAACTACACATAGAGGTCACTTCAGCTCTGTGCAAGCCTGTAACACAAGCACATCTCCCAGCCCACGATTCTCTAGAGACCATGTGGTTGTCCTCTAGCAAAATTCTCCATAATTATACCAAAGCACTGAAGGACAGACAAGATCCTGTTCCACTTGAAGGACTAAGCCCCTGAGTCCAGACCACAGCTTGTTTAGCCTAGTCTTTACATGCAGACCAAGCTAATATACCGATGACAGACATTCCCCATGTGCCACCTCAAGCTGTTTTCAAAGTGTTCATGAAGAACTCAATCCTTTCTACATTTATTAGCTATTCCCTGTCAGCAGCCAAGGCTACAGGACAGGCTTCTACTAATACATTGCTGCTGATGTAGGGGTTAAGATTCCGAGCTGATACAGCTTTACCAGGCAGAAATTGTTTTACCAAGAAAAGGAAAAAACCCTGTTTTTATTTCCAATATGATGTAGAGGATCTTTAACATTACAGGAACACAGATCTATTCTAGTTAACATGACAGTATGAGACAACGTTAATGAAGGAATGTAGTGGGCTATCAAGGTACATTTTACCTTTGTTCTCCCATTGTTCTCTGTACTAAAGAAAATAAATTATAATCTCAAATACAGAGCTGAAGGAGGGAAGAAGCCAGTGCTGAACCACTGTGTACCGCACTAAAACAGGGCAATAGGCTATGTTCATTTTTATTCAAAATGGTTCCTGGAATAGTTTAACCATGTATGTTGCATTGATGTGTTTAGCAGCTGCAGCTGACAGCTTAGTAAGAAGCCACACACCCAAGTTAACAGGAGCAGCACTACCCTAGCTGCTTTCTTAGATCTGTGAACAGCATCATTCCTGTTTCACTCCTTAGTCACAGCATGCCCACCTTCCAGCTCTTACAATCCCTGTCTTACCACTCTCTCAGGGCAAGGTTTTAACCCAGGCAGATATTGAGAACCTGTAATCACTGCTGTCACACTCCCTAGCCTCTTCACTTGTTTGGTTCTATGCTGGATATTTCCCAGGGTACTTCCCATCCTGCTGCATCAGTCTCTGCAAGCAAACACCAAGCTTGCCAGCAAATACATGCACTTCCCTTTTCATCAGATGAGACCCCAAACAACTGAAAGTTCTTTCTTCCTAAATCACTGATAAGCAGGTCTTTAAAGCTCTAATCATAGCTAGTATATCCCTCCTCAGCAATTTCAATCTTCCCTGAATGCAAACATTTTCCAGGATTTAATCTACATCTTCCCTGGTGATGTTTCTTTCTGCATTTATTGACTGGTAAGATCAATAGTCCATCCTGTAATACAGTTGCCTGGAACTTAGTAAAGGTAAATTACTGTAGCAGGTTGGATCAGTCTATCCTCAACAAATAGGCTTGGAGTAAGAAGTTTTTTTTGGATCTTTACGTGAGCAGCACTGATGCAAACAGAATAAAATGCCCTGGATTCATCTAACAAGGCAGAAATAATGGGAAGTGGTGATCAGGGGTGTTTCCTGTGGTTGTGGATGGGTACCAGGTATGGGGACAAACTCCAGCAAGTTCCTGCCACTGGAATATTCTCCTGTGATTGAATCACCTTGCAATGCCAAGAGCAGGGATCAAGTTTACATGAATGCATTAGGAAGTCCTAAGGAAGCAGACTGCAATCAATGCAATCAAACAACCTCTGTGGGAGCCACAAGCCAGTTAGCTCCATTCTAACACAGCCTCTGGTGGTTTCTTGCTTCACTAGACTGCACAGCAGTCAGATGTCTCCAGCCTTCTCTGCTCCCTTCTCCCACTTGGAAGCCACAGTGAGTTTTTAACTCATGTGCAGTTCTGCAACTTCTGGGTTTCCTCTACCAATAGTTGTCTTTTCAACTGGCTGCTTTTTGAAGAAGGGGAATGGGAGATAAGAGTTGGAAAGAAATTTGTCCTTCAGACCAAGTGTGTGACAATCATATGGCAAATTATTTCAAAGTACTGCATTTCTTTATCTATGGTTGCATCAAATAGAATTCTGGTTTTACATGGTAAAAGCTGATTTCCTAAAACTGCTTATTATGTGAATACTTTCCTTCCAAATATTCATATAATGGAGACAAAAACATGAAAGATCATCCTCAAGGCATTTCTGAAGTTCATCCAGTTCCCTGCAGAGTTTCGAATCCCAAACAGTCTGCAAAAGGGAGTACAACCAACTCCTTGAATTGAGAACTGAATAAGATAAGACCGAGTGCTAGGGCATCTCTTATGGTAAAGAAGAATGAGGTTAAAGCATCACACCCATTCCTTCTGTTCCAGGTGTGACCAGTTCCTCCACTTTGACAGCAAGGCTCTTTTTTCACCTTTTGTTACCAGAGCTGGGATTACTCTGCAGGAAAATATAAACAGCATGAAAACAACTGCAAGTTAAGGCAGATTTCAATACCATATGAACTGGAAGGACTCTTGAGTAGCTTTTACACAGAGTCATTTTGCATAGTCTTTCAGGGGACCAGACATGTGAAAAGAAAGCATCATTTGCTCTGTGGACTGGAGAGAATTTATATTCCCTTTTTAGCATCTCCTGGTTAAATAGAGTTTAGCAGATCAGCCACTTGGGTGGTACTCCACTCCTAAACATATTCATACACCTTTCTGACAGATTTCCCAGAGATATACACAGGTAACAAGCTTGAAGAAGGAAAACCATTAGGAACTGGCCTGCACTGTGGAGATTCATACTTCACTGAATCATAGAATAGTTTGGGTTGGAAGGGACCACAAAGATCACCTGATTCCATGCCCATCTCATGGGCTTGGATGCCACACACTAGACCAGGCTGTTCAAAACCCCATCCAACCTGGCCTTGAACACTACCAGGGATGGGGCATCCACAACTTCTCTGGACAACCTGTTCTAGCAACCCTTTGAGTAGAGAATTTCTTCAAAACATCTAATCTACATCTCTCCCCTAGTTTAAAAGCATTCCCCCTTGTCCCATCACCATCTGCCCATGTAAAAAGTTGCTCTCCCTCTTTTTTATAAGCTCCTTTTAAGTACTGAAAGGCTGAAATTCTTCTACTGAAAGGCCATGAATACTTCACACATTCTTCTTGAAGTTCATTGCTCTGCAAGTCATGGAGCAACTTTTATCTACTTTCACAGTATCCGCTCCTTAGTATCAGTAGTGCCTCTTAAAATAAATTTTTGGATCTCAGGCTGAAAACCAGGACTATTAACACTTCATATCCCAAATGTTATTCAAAATGCTTTAGGAAAGCACAGGCAAACGGGGCAGTCAGCCCAAAATACACACGTGACAGGATAGATTTTAATGTTCAGCATCACTGGAATGTCATTTGCTTCTCAGTCCACTGCCCAAAGGAATTATTTCAGTTTCTGGTCCTCAGGATTCAACCTGACATGTGAGGAAAGAACACTGGAAGGCTTTTAAAAAAAACAACAAAAAACCACAAGCACAACAAAGCAATCCAGTGGGGTTTATTCCCTGCAATGCTTCCTGAAGCAGCTCAAAACCCTAGTTGTTTGCTTGCATTGGAGTAGAAGCCTGCTGGAGTCAACAGCAAGCTTTCCCATGGATTACCACAGCTCACCAGTCCTCATACAAGGCAGAGCTGACTGAAAACATCAAGAAGCAGAAGTAAATACCTGTAATCATTCAAGGAGTGATATATGCTACACCTTCTCGCAATCTTCCATGAAAGCTTCTTGCCCTTTTCAGAAAAGGCAGCAGCAAGGCCACTTCAGAGCTCTGCACAGCAGTACCACAGCTGGTACAGCTCAGCACCCTCAGGAGCAGGAGGGGTTTGGCTCAGCAGCAGGGGGACTGTACTGAGGGATGGCAGGAAGTTACTACCAACAGAAAATCACCTGTAGATGACTGAAAGGACTATGTCCCTGAGAGCCCAGGAGGCAAGTTCCACATCTTCCTGCAAACAGGAGAGACACAGCTTGGGCAGGCTCACAGTAGGGACAGGACTGAGAAGGCTGAAGACTTGCTAGCACTGTTACTTATGGGTTGCCTGCAGCAATTCTAATTCCTCTAGCCTGGAAAAACTTAGTTGTAATAAACTGAGTCCTACCACAGTCACCTATTAAGAGAGCATAAGATCCCTCACAAACCTAATGCCTCTGAATCCAGGCCTCCGGTACCATGGAGATCTCTCACATGCCTTTTCAACAAACTACAGTGCCCAGTGACAATCACTAGATTTAACATACAAATTCCAACTACTGCAGGTCTGAAAGGCTCATTCCCATCATCCCATTCACAGCAAGGAGAAACCAGTGAAGGCTCAAATGTGATTAGGATGCCAGTCACATTTACTGCCTTATAGCAGTGCCCAGCTCCAGCCCACATTTTAGCATGAAGGAACTTGAGACGAACGTACCAGTCACTGAAACAAAGCCGGATGATTACAGCACAGAGGATGCACCCAGGTTCTTTGCATCAACATTTTCCTTTGTGCTGCTGGAGAAACTTGTGCCCAAACAGTCAGAGTGCATTTTGATGTTAAATTACAGTGACCACCGTACTTCAAGGTAGTGGCAAAAAGCTACCACTTGAACAGCTTCTTAACTGCCCCAAGGATGCCAAGTTCTTTTGCAATTCTTCAAAGAACAAAATCCTAAATTCTTCGTAAAAACTTTCAGATACAATAGTCACTGTTTTCTGACCCATCTGCTAAAGTCTTAGACTAAAATATTAAGGCTCTTTTTTAATCTATCTGTGGCAGTTGCCTCTCACAGAGTACCCTCAACACCCATCACACTGAATAAGTAGTGATAAAACAGCTTGCCTGATCACAAAGTCTGTTTCAAAAAGATAAGAGCTCCTTAAAGGTCTTAAACAGCTCTCGTATTGTTCAGGCATTTCCCCATGAACTCTTTAAGAGCAGCCCAAATTCACAGATCACTGATCAGCTGATGGCAAATATAGAGACAGTTTATTAATGCTCTCTGATCAAGAGTATAGCTTTTTCCACTCTGGCTACAAGCAGACACTTGGCTTTTGAGGTCCCCAGTTCAATCCCTGGATGCCAGCCATGACACAGACCAAACGGTTCAAACAACAACTGAATAATCTCCAGCCCTTGAGATGGTCAGAATAAAGAATATACAGTGTTTGCCACGCTTGCTGATATCATGAGTTCTGCCAGAAGCTCACATCACCTCGTTGTGGTGGTGAAGGCATTCTTACAGCTTTGCATCTCCCAAGAAGTCCCATTATAGTATAACTGATCTTGTACATATATATATATATATGCATGCATGTATGTAAATACACATTATTTCTCTGATATATATTTTTTTTTGTTGTAGTAAATTCATGATCATCCACGGAAAGCTCAGAAGATTCAGGCTAGCTCTTGTATAATCCACAAAAACCTAAAATGACTAAAAGCAGCAGTCATTATCCTGTGAAGAAATTAATTTGGGTCCATAAAATTTTCAGGCTTGTGACTTGGTTACACACACAGTCTGCCAGTGACCTGCAGCATTTTGGTGTAGTCCAGTCACACACAAGCCTATTCACTTGTTGACATTTGATAACAGAGTTTCAGGTGGGCAGTTGTTCTCTGCCTTATACATAGGTGACACACTGAAGTTACTGCTTTTTACAACCTGAGAAGAAGACAGTCTTCACTTGAACAAGTGTGAGCAAGCCAGAGAACCTCAAACACATAGGTCAGAAGAAAAAAAAAAAAAAAAAA
>VYXF01006163.1:118241-145209 GCA_013397295.1 Polioptila caerulea | reverse complement strand
CGGCCCTTGATCCAATTAACGGGAGCGGGCTCTGCCCAGGCAGGTGGGGTCGGGGGAGGGTGCCGGCAAGGCAGCGCCGGCTCCCGTCTTCGTTCCCCACCACCTCCACATTGGGGAGGCCCTGGAGCCGTGGGGTGAGGAGGGGACTGAGGGAAGTCTGCCCGGCCAGGAACTCCCTCGTGGTCGGGATGGGAGGGAGGCAGCCCTGGGAGGAACTGCCCGCTTAGCGCAGCGCTGAGTTCGGCTCCTGTCCGTGAGTTCGTTCATCTGTGTGCTGTACCGGCCAGCTGACCGGCAGGGCCCTGGTGTCTTGGAGCACGGGGTTCCCGGGGGCCGGCTCCCACCCGAGTGAAGTGCTGTGGTCTCGTTTGTGATAGTGGCATAGGTCACTCTCCCTGGGTTTAGAGGGTACCATCACCTCAGTTCGCCTTGGCATCCGTCTTTCTCTTTCAGCCCGATCCCGCTAACTGTTTTCGGTCACTCTTCCATTCCTCTGAAAACGTCTATCTGAATAATTCGGAGCTCATCTTTAAGTCCTCGGAGCCTTTCAGATGACACCAACTGTTTTCTAAATGCCAGGGAGTTTGCCTGCCAGCGTTTCCTTTTGTAAGCCCAGGCCCCGAGTGCAATTTCCCCTGGGGCAGAGCTTGTACAAGGAGCACTAGGAGACCTTGCTGGCCCGCCTCCTCTTGACTGCTTCCAAGTGACTTGGGACACAATTCCGAGGACCAGCTGTGGGTTTGCCGTGGTGTTTATTCAATTGGTGGAAAAAGGAAAGATGGAGAGCCTTGCAGATGGAAGAGAGGAAAGAGCATGCCATAAATCGTCCATTTCTCTGGAGCAGTACTTGGGTGTTTTGTCTTTCTTTATGAGTGCCCTAGATGTCATAAGAGCCAGAAAAATAACTGAGCTGATGCCCTTCACATACGGTCAAATGCTGTGTTGGAAAGTGGACATTAGAAACCATTCCACTTAATTTCTTCTGAGACCAATCCTCTGTTCACTTTTACCAGCATAGGGTCCCTGGAAGGTGGACACCCATGACAGGCCATTGCCTATGGTATCACCAAGAGTATCCTTTAAAAAAGTGAGGAAAGATGCTTATTTTGACCTCAAAGTTAATCACAGTTGAGACTATAAGCAACAACTTTGTCTTTTACTAAAACAAAACTCAACTCAACTGTTTGGCATAGATACTCCCTAATTTAATTAAGTTCTGAGTTTTTGATTTCCATTATCAAATTAATGTACATTAACGAAGGTCAGAAAAGGCAAACACCTGTAATCCATGAATAGTCTATACAGTGTTTGCCCTGTGTTATGTTTTCATGCTGATTTCTATATCGATATCCCATGTGCATCTAAGATAGTGTCTAAGACAGATGCTGTCCATGTGGGATCTGGCCACTGCCAATACTGATTGCAAGGTGGGAGTACTGAATAGCATGGCTCTTGCAATCCTGTCCTCCAAGGCTGGAATGGCTTGGGGAAGAGAGGGTGCTCAAGTAAATGAGGTCATAATGATAGTGATCTTCTTGTTCATTTTCCGGGTATGGGAAGCTTGGCAATGGTCATGGGACAGGAGGTCAGATGGCATGGTATTTACTCCTTCATCTCAAGGATTTTATAATTTGTTTTACTTTTTCATGGAATATTGGCTTATTTTCATATGCATGGCAAACTCTAGTTGCTCTAATGAGATATATGTCAGTAATGAGACTAAAGTAGGCAAAAATATTCATGCTTTGGATAAAGATCCTGGCAACAAGGAGGCAGAAATACCTAATAGTACTACTAATACCATGAAGCTGATCTTAGTTACAATATAGCTTTACTGGACCCAGTGACAAGACAACTTGATTTTGTGGGAGAGAACCATGTCCTGTGGCAGAGGAGGGGAGGCAGACCCTCAATGTAATTGTACATCTGAGAAAAGGCATCATAAAAATAAGCCTAATATCCTGGCTGTGCAGAATTCTACTTCTCTGACTTTGTTGCATACTGCAGTTTGAAGAGTGTGAGACTCTAAATAAACGAAATAATATTTTCTCAAATTGGTCTTTCTCTTGATTGCTCAGAGTACCATCCAGATACTGAGCTGTGGGACATCAGGCCAGTGGCATTTTTTCTGTGCCTGAATTGTGTACTGTCTGCTGTACTTGCCCTTAGTGGATAATAATTACAAAAATATCTGGTGATTCTCTAGAGAGAAATCAGGCTTGGTATTAGTCATTGACACAAACACTCTATTTAGCTTGTGGTCTCATCTTGAGTGCTGTGTGCAGTTCTGGGACTCAAAATTTAAGAATGGTGTTGAAGTCCCCAACTGTGTCCAGAGTTTGGCTTGTCTAGGTTGGAGAAAAGCAGGCTGAGGGGTGACCTCCTGGCTCCCTACAGCTTCCTGAGAAGGGGAAGTGGAAAGGGAGGTGCTGATCTCCTGGGATCCAGTGATAGGATGCACAGAGTGGTTTGAAGCTGCACCAGGGGAGGTTTAGACTGGACATACAGAAGCCTTTTTTCACAGAAAGGATGGTCAAACACTGGAACAATCTTCTTAGAGAGGTGGCCAATGCCCCAAGCTATCAGTTTTTAAGAGGCATTTGGACAATGTCCTTAATACCAGGCTTTAACTTGGCCAGCCCTGAACTGGTCAGGCAATTGGACTCGATGCTCTTTTAGGTCCTTTGCACCGGAAATCACCTTTTTCTAGTCTTTTCTATTCCATTCCATTTCTAAAAAATGCTAACTCTGATAGCTCTAAGATGCAAGTATGTAGGTTACACTATTTTTTACTAATGGGTGCAGTTCTAAGACAAATGCTGTGTATTACAAAAGTTCTGATGAGACTTTAAGACTTGCTAATTGGGTTGGTGTATATGTGCAAAACCAGATTATGTTAGTGATTATCATATTTGTGTATGGCATTCTGATACAGCAACTAATACAACTTGGTTGTCGTTCAGGTAAAAAGCATAGAGACTGAGTATTTGTTTTTCTGTGCATTTTCTAGTATGGGGAAAAAATCCATAGGTAACTGTAGTTATAGCGCAAAAAATAGTAGCACCCAAACCCAAGCCCTACCGAAGGCATGGCTGTGTACAGCTATTGTAGAACCCGTGCTCATAGCCAGCTGTGGGGATGACAGCACCTTCATGACTCAGCACGGTAACTGGCCGGCCTGCAGCAGGGGACCCTACTGCTCCAGGGATGAGGGACAAGGCTCCCCGTGCACATGGCCGGCAGACAGCAGCCTGCTCGGCAGGTGCGGGGGGAAGCGCTGCTACCTCCTTCCCTGTTGGTAGGGCTCTTCCTTCCCCATTCTTGGCAGCTTCCTCATGTAGGTTCTGGGACTCTCTGAGCTGCTCTCGGCGAGACTGTTACCAGCTTTTGAAGTGCCTTTTGTTGTTCATGGTGCTGATGTTGTGTTCCAACACGAGGTGTATTTTCTTGTGGAAATGGAATTTTGAATTTTTCTTTTCTGATTGCTGTGTTTGAGGCCCTTACCAAACAGCATTAATAGGACAATTCGGTGCTCTAGAAACGAATGAGGGGCGTATAATTTAACGTGCTACACCAAATAAACAGCGGACAAAGACGGATCGCGCGTTTCAGGCCAGCGTGGCCCTCGCAGCCGCCTCTCGCTCCGGGGAGCCGGAGGTGCTGCTCATGCTGATGGCCGGAGAGGCCGGCAGGGGTAAGGGCGATGGAGGCGGGCAGGGGCTAGACAAGCACCCGAGCCCTCCGCAGCCTCCCCTGTCGATGCCCCTGCCCCTCTGAGCGAAGGGTGGCGGGCCGCCATGGCCGGCGAACTCGGTGTCGCTGCGGGAGGCCGGGCCGAAGGCGCTGCCCCCCGTTCCCGCCCCGGTTATGAAACCGNAGCCGAGGCCGCGGGAGCGCAGGTGAGAGCGGGGAGGTCTGTCCGCCCGGGCCGCGGGGGCGCCGGGGGCTGCGGGGCGGCCCTGCGCCAGGCCCGGAGGCGGCGGGAGGGGGGCGCTGCCTGGGCAAGGGCCCGCGCCGTGCCCGCCGAGCTATATTTAGCAGGGGCAGATAGCCGTGACGGCCATTCAGCAATTCTAAATAAGCTCAACGCGAGCACAGGCTCAGCCTAGGGATGCTCTGCGGGAAGGAACTGCGGCTGCGGACGGCGTGTGGGGCACGGCCCGCTGCCTGCAGAGAAGGCCGTGGGAGGCCCATGCCTTTCCTCAGGGGCCTGGTGGCGTTTTGGCCGGCATAACACGGGACACGAGTGGGTGACTCCCAGCGCCGTCAGAAGAGCAGTTCCGGTGTGGTTGCCAGGCGGTGCAGGAGCCCCATCCAAATACCAGGTGGTGGTTGTGAGGAAAAGTGGCCATTATGCAGGAAGTACCTTCTGAGCACATTTGTTGCAAGGCCAGTCAGCCCTGGCCATCGTCATAAAAACTCTGACCTTTCACTTGCTGAATCTAAAGAGCTCAGTGGGAGCTACTAGAGAAACAGTTAGGGTGTTATGTGGTTTCACAGATGTACTTTATACAGACCTTTGGGTTTCAGGCTTAAAAGTCTGGTAGAGGCACATCTGTCAAAACATATTCTAGTGCTTTAGGTTAGGTTAATTTTCATATATGAACAAAGAAGATTTTATTGAACCTGTTCCTCTCTTCAGTAGAGAACAACAAAAACCTAGTGTCATCCCAATGAAAGAGGATACAAGTCTAATCACTACCTTCAGACTAACTGGGATATGTTCCATTCCAGTTTTCCTCTCTGTCCTCTGGTTAGCAGTGTATGACAGTCTTACCTTCCATGCTTGCTTTGCTTTCAGTGGTCAGGCAGAATGGCTCCAGCGAACCAGCCAAAGGACAAGAAGCGTGAGAGGGCCTGTCAGCAATGGCCAGAAGAGGCAAAAGCAGCTGGCAAGAGGAAACGGGACTATGGAGAAAGAGGGAATGAGAAACAAGAAAAGAAGTTTGTGAAAAAAACATCTAAACCCTCAGGGAAAATTGGTAACATTTCCTCAGATACTTATTCATTTCCCCTACCAGATTTACTGCAAATGACAGGCATTGACTAGTTGAACAGGGAGAATGCCAAAAAGCATGTTCAGACATGAGTGTTCAGATGGGCCTAGATGTTGAAGTAATAGGCAGACTAGTGTTGGGGAAATAGATCCTCCATGTTTTTGTCTAGTGAGTGTGTGTGCATGCATGAATGTTTAAGTTTTGAGACTCTGTACCCCTTGGTAAAAGCCTGAAGATGCTGTTACAGCTCACTTGAGGGCCGTTAGGTTTCGTGGAATTCCTGTATTACCAGATCTCTGCTTTAGTGTAGGACAGACCAGTCTTGGTAATGCATTCTTATTCGCATGCAATTCCAAATGCAGTTGTTAGTTTTAGGGTTGGTGTCCTACAGCATCCAGTGTGAACTGGGATTTGCACCCCATTCTTTCCCTGTTCTAACTTTTGCTATAGTAAGTAGGAGTACTTTCTATCTCTGTTCAGATTAGCATGGACAGAATTTCCTCTAATTACTTCTCCTCTTGTGCATTTTTTTCCTTTAGTGTCTAACTTAGGTAAAAAAGAAAATCTTAAAGATTTTTGATGTAAAATGGAGTTGTGATTAATTTCTAATATACTGGGAAGTTTAATGCTTTGTATTATTGAGGAAGTTGTCTACACTTTACCTACAGCAGCTTCATAGGATCATTTAGGTTCAAAAAGACCTTTAAGATCACAGAATCCAGCTGTTAACCCAGCTCTGCCAAATCCACCACTAAAACATGTCCTTAAGTGCCACATCTACACATCTTTTAAATATCTTTCGGAATGGGGACTTATCCGCTTCCCTGGGCAGCCTGTTCTAATGCTTGACAACGCTTTCAGCGAAGAAATTTTTCATGATAGCCACCCTAAACCTCTCCTGGTGCAACTAGAGACTCTTTCCTCCTTCCTTGTTACTTGGGAAAAGAGACCAACTTGTCTCACCTACAGCCTCCTTTCAGGTAATTGTAGAGAGCAATATGGTCTCCCCTCAGCCTCCTCTTCTCACTTCAGTGCTTTAATTCCATCAGTGGTTTAGGAGATCACTAGGGTTACTGCCTTGTGTGGAGATACAGTGTGTTTTCTGGACAATTCTGGCTTAAGGATTCAGAAACTACTGAAGTGTTTTTTAAAAGTCAGAGATACAGAGGTTCGGTGGTTTTGCACATTTGCATTGTGTGGTCTGTACATCCAATCTTGGAGGAGTTAGTAGGGTGAACAGTGACTGTGGAGGCAAAATGCTCTGTTTGAAAAGAATTCTGTCTATAATTGTACATAGTTAAACCTTTTCTGTAGTTAATGTAGCTACATGATTTTATTGTAATTTCATGACCTGATTTTTGTGTTTGGTAAGCATCTGCCATTCCTGTAAGATACTTCAGAAAAATGAGGCTAATTATATTTTTCCCTTAACCCTTTCTTAAAAAGATGAAGACCTTTGTATTTGAGCTTTTCCATTCTGTGTTCCAGTTTGTATGTGTTTGGAATTTTTTCTTCTCCTGATTCATATAGGACAGTTTCTATTTCTTACAATTAAACCCCCTCTTCAAGAAAAGAAGAAAGAAGCTAAAGAGGCTTTCTTTCAGCTGATGATAAAAAGGCCTGAAGCTTTGTTTCTTAATAAATTAAAATTCACCGTAAAATGGAATCTGAAAAAAACTACCTGAATTTCTGTCACCTCTGAAGAAGGAACTGTGGATACCAATTCTTCAGTTAAAAAAAAAAGGAATTAGAAATACTTTTGTACCTATTTCAACAGGTGTGACAAGTGTTCTCACTATGTTGGCATGCAAACAAAGTGTGCTTTTCTCCATCATTGCATTAAAGGAAGATTTAATTTAGGTTCACATCACATAGAATGATCCATGCATTTTCAATCTCTGTGGTTTTTTTGGTTTTTTTTCAATAAGTGTCCTTAAATGAAAATAGTATTTGTGTTTCTTAAGAAATGGTTTGACATTTAGATCCCCTGAGATGTTACAGACTAGTGGTGTGGGGATGATTAGATCACAGGCATGGGACTGAACAGATCTAGTTTTTACGTGAAGGTCCCTGAAGGCAAAAATCTGGAACATGAACAAAATGTAGAAACAAGCTGTGCTCTCAGCAAAAATGACTCTGAACAGAAAGGTTCTCAGGCAGTGAGGCATCAGCAAGTCTATTATCAAACACAAAACTCGCAGCGCTGTAAGCAGACTGTTTGGGCTACAGCGTGAGCAGACAGAAAGTTCTGTTTCACAGCAGGCATTTTGGGAACTGAGTGGGGGCTCATGTTGCCATACTTGGGAAATTTTCAGGTGTTCCTGCTGATCACACATGTGACTTTTCTTTTGCTGTGTGCAGGGGCTTACCACTTCCCATGGCATATTTCCAAGTTGCTGAGCTTTGGATAGCAGCATTGTGTTTTGGGTATGAAACATTCAAATTGTATGCTGTCCAAGAGGTGCATCACCCACCTGTGGCATTGCTTTAGTCCTTTCTTGTTGTCTTTGATAAATCATTGGGAAACAGAAGGAAGGTTTAACAACAGGAAGCATACACAAAGTTCTGGTGGACAATAGTATGCATTGGACTCCATAATTGCAGAAGCTGCTGCACCTTAGATGTGTAAGATTTATTTAGAGGCTTTTATCTTGTGGCTGAAGCTTTTCATGGATGTAGCAGCAAATGCAGATGTCTTCCTATATATATTGTTGAGTGAATGAGCATGACCGGTGTTGCTAATCAGTAAGTTTTTCTCTTTTCCTCACTGGTAGGTGGCAGTGGAGGTGGATTTGTGATGAGAAACAAGAGAGTCCTTTCCTCTCAGCTGGAGCGGCGATGCAGCATTGTTCATTATGTCTACCAGAAAATGCTGGGAGGCTCCATTCAGGCACAGCTCAGGCAGGTGAGAAGTGTCTCCTTCAGGACCTGTTGGACATCTCAGCTCCCTACATAAAAAGATCTTCAACACAAGCAGAGGAACTTTAAGGGGCCTAAAAAGTTCCCCACATACAGAGTTAGTGTCTCCAAGTCTGGTGCATCCTTATGTTTCTTAATCCTGTTAAATGCAAGAACTGAGATGGCTTTCAATTTTGGTTGATCCAGCCCTGCCAATGTTTATCCTCTATTAATTCTGTACTTCCTTGAATCATATTTAAACCACTCTCCCAGTTGAGATATTGCACAGGGATACTTTAGCATGCTGATCTGAATGTTTTGTGAAACTGTTCTTGTATCCGCTCTACTTTGCCAATCAAGTTAAGTGTTGATTTTTTTCATCTTCACAGACATAGCCATCAAGTCCATAATGTTTTACTGTTTCGCAGAGCCGAACGCCTTTCATTTGAAAATTAATTCTTTCTGTAACATCCATAGGTGGGAGGCACCTGGGTGAGCTTTGTTGTTAAGAGTTCTGTGTGAACATACTAACATTAATGACAATTAGAAATTGTTAGCATTCCTCATTCAGAGACTCTTAGGGATGCTTGCAAAAGTTGTCATTCTCTTTACCTTTTTAACAGAGACTGGAGCTGGCTTTTCTGCGTTCTCTTTCCTCATACTGCCTCTTTCGAAGAGCAAGTCCCTTTGACAGGAGAGTGACATGTCTGGAATGGCACCCAACACACCCCAGTACGCTAGCTGTTGGTTCCAAAGGTGGAGACATCATCCTTTGGGACTGTGAAGTACTTGCTAAAACCTGCTTCATAAGGGGGGTAAGCCTTTGCATGTGAGAAATGGGTGGGAGGGGAAACTGGAGTACTATGAAATACTGCAGATAAAAACAGAGGTTTGTTGTGAGAAGCACATACAGGTCTTGGGTTTCAGAGTAGCCGTTTATGGGTAGGACTGAGATGCAACAGCATGTCTGTTCCCAAGTCCCAGTCTGTTTTAGCGCTGGGGAGAACTGAGGCATGGTAATTAAGTTCATAATGGAGCAGCACTTGGTGTGTGCTCAGTGGAAAAATAATGCAGCAACTGGCAAAACAGTTACCTTCAAGACATGCCAGAAACAAGTAGGTAGAGAGGGTCTGTCTGGTTTAGGTCTTGATCTTTCTCTGCTCGCCTTTTATTGTGTCAGATGAAGAAACAACTTTGAGGAGAAACAAGGTGCTTTTATCTCACGTGAGAAACTAAGGTAGAACGAATGGTTTGTACATCTGGCATACGCCCTCATTGCTGTGTTCAGCCTTTTCATTTCCAACAGGGGCTCAAAGACTTTGTAACTTTTATCACCTTTCTAAGTTAAGATACACTTAACTTAGTGTAACTTAGTTGAGAGGTCTGTCCTCCTGAAATTCCAGAGTGACCTCTTTTTTTAAATAGCGTGGTACCAGACAGCAAGGGAGTACCTTGCCTGGTGACTGAAGGAATTGCAGATTTGTCCTGCAGGAGGGCAGCTCCTGGTTTAGACAACCCTCATGTGGGAGACATGGTTGTCTTTCCTGCTTAGAGGACTGTGGTGTGTTTCACTGTTACTGTTAACGACATAGCAGTGCCTGCAGACTTACAGAACACACTTTCCTCCTTCCCCATCACTCAGTGGATTTTTCTTTTGTTCATCCCCTTCCTTGTAGATGAGAGCTGGAGGGGCCATCACAGCAATGAAGTTTAACCCTTTTAACCCTAGTCAGCTGTACACTGCGTCAGCTGCCGGCACTACCACCCTGCGGGATTTTAATGGCCGTACTGTCCGGGTCTTCACCAGCACTGAGAACTGGGAGTAAGAATACAGTAATGCTTTGGGCTCCTGTGTCCTGCTGGCAGGAGCACTACAGGGAACAAGAGAAACAGAGAGACAGAGATGTTTGTCTCTAATATGTGAGAGCTGGGCTTCCTCTTCCCCATATAAATGTCCTTTATCCTCTGAAGTTCAGGGAGGCTCATTCTTTTTATTTTTCCTTGAAATAGGGTAGTGGGTAGGAAAGAGCTTTTCACTAATGGGGAGGGACTCTTTGATGCTGCTTTCTTCCTGTTGTACATGACTGAATGGGGGTCCAGTGGATTTCCTTAGTTGTCTGTTCTTAACATATCACAAAGCTCTGTGCCCTGGGGACCTTCTAACCTCTTCACCTGCTAGCAGTGATGCTTGTAGTCAGATGGTTTTTACAGGACAATTGATAGTTCTCTCCATGCTTCTCCACAAATGCCACTGACTTCAAGCAGTGCTTGCAATTAGGGTCATGCCAATTCATCCCACTGAGCTTCTGGTGCTTATCTAAAATACCAAAATTAAGAGTCTGGGTTCCTTCAGTAGTGAGTGAAAAGAGAAGATGAATTGCCAGAAGCAGCTCTCAGAATTATCTTCTTCAGGATGCTGTTTTTTCTGTGGACTCATGAGGAAGCTTGAGCTCTTCAGTTAGTTACTTGAGTTCTGTGCTTGAAGGTAAGTGAGAGAATTTGAGTTTTCTTTCACTTTACTTTCCCCCATCTGAGTGCAGCTTTCATGGTTACTTTTTAATTTGGCTGTTCACCTGCAACCTTGTAATAGGGCAGAAGGTGGACCCAGGTCATGCTGAGATGACTAGTGGAGTGAGCAAGGAGATAAACTGGGTCCTGAGACATGAAGATCTTTTATGCCAGTGGGATGCCTGTCACAACAGTGATGGCTGGATTTAAAAAGGCATGCCATCCTCCTTCTACTGCTGTGAGGACAGGCAGGCTCTGTGGGCAGGCCATTTTTTATCTTCATTGGCCTCTTGAAACCTAGTATTTACAGTGAGACTTTACTAAGTAGTTGTTCTCTGAGCAGCAGATGGAGTGCACTTGAGTACCAAAGAGTTTGGGGACTCCCAGCTAGCTCTCTTTTTTCTCTCTTTGTGTAGGGTTTCCACTTTTCCTCAGTAGACAGGCTGGGGGAAAACAACGTAACAACGATAACAATACAACATAACATAGAACATAAGATCCCTGTGCCATGGAGTTAGCAGTAATATTTGCACTTGGCTTTTCCTGCTTGTTGGTACCTTGAGAAAGACCAGATACAGCACTGGGAGCAGCCTGTAGGGAGCAAGTCAATGTAGTCTCCGTAAGAAAAGCTTGGTGCTGGGATATCCTGAGATTTTATGTGGTTTATGCATGGAATGGTGCTAGTGTTGCTTGTGGTCTCCTTAGCATGGTCTGAACCAGGTGGTTCACTGCAGATTAGTCCTACCTCCATAAGAGAAGCAGCAGTCCTTGCTGCTAATGAGGTTTGCAGCCCAGAGTTTGAAGGCTGGGAATGTACGTGTTCGGACTTAAAACAGGTTAGAAAAAAAGAGTTCTTCTGTATGTGTTCTGCCAGAAAGCAGTGCTTGCACCTAGTGAAACTGACAGTGTGTAACAGGAGTTGACTGTTGAATTAAGATTTTCACTTTTACTCTAACCTTGATGTCTCTTGGCTTTGTGTGTATTTCAGAAAGGGCCAGGAGATTCTCTCGGAGACATCAAGTTCAGTCCTTATGAGGCAGAGAAGCTTTATGTGGCATCAGGTGATGGCACCCTAAGTCTGCAGGATCTTGAGGGCAGAGCGGTGCAGGTGATCTCTCGTGCCCTGGACTGTGGCCATGAGCATCATAATGTTTGGTGAGAAGAGGGCACTGCAAGGTTAATTTTCTGTTCCTTGGGGTTAATGCTGTGTTGCTTCTTTATCTCTGCCAGTGTTAGGAGACTCTTGGTATGAATTGGTCCCATGGGAGAGCTTGGAGATAGGGTCCTGGTTGCTAGGCAGCCACAGGACATTTAGGCTTTTACATTAGCTGAGCGTGCTGCCCACATCTTCCCATGTTACTTTCTGGAGATGCCATCTCCTGTCTTGCAGATACTGACAGCTTTTCACTTTATGAAGCATGAGGTGAGAAGAGCAGGATAACTTCCTTCTCTTCATTGTTGCCAGTTGTCCATCAGCAGCAGCTCAAGTAGCATCAGGAAAGCCACACAATATTCCTGCACAATCTGAGTTTCAGTTTATTGAGTTTACCCTGGGGCTCTTTTGCAGACTTCAGGCTTACCATGTTCATTTCCATCCCCTTGAATTCTTAGAGTAATTTATCTTGCAAGTGAAGCTTGCAACAAGTTCCCAAAGGACCCTTTATTCTCACTGCCTTTTCCCAGGAGAGCTGGCATTAAAGATGTATGTCTTTATCAGATAAATTTCTATTCAGTTTTGTTTCCTGGAGCATGAAGTTCAGACAGTTTGATGTGCAGCTTTTCAGTCCAAAGCTTCTGTCTTTACTGTTGCTTCATTTTTTTGTGGAGAATGTAATTTTAAAGCTGTTTTCTCCACATTTGTCGAAGTCTCAAGGATGTTCTGATCTTTCCCAAGGTATTTTCATGTGCAGGCGCCAAGTAGTTCTTCAGCATCAATTATGTTCCACTGTTGCAATGTGTTACACTCCACCTAGTAGGCACTTCAAAGTGACTTTGAAGTTGTTTCACATTCAGTCACCAACAGAAAGCATTGCTGATAAGCTGTCCTTCTTCCTGATACTCAGGCCCACACCACTAGGCAGGAGATTTCAGTTACAAGCTGCAGTCTCCCTTGTCAGGGACAAGATGTGAACCAGAACTCCATTGCCTTTGCTCTTCTGTAGGAACAGCCCTGATTTGTGTATTTCCCTCTAGTTGCTGGTACTGCAGCGTGGATGTTTCTGCAAGCTGCCGTGCAGTGGTGACAGGTGATAACGTGGGCAACGTGGTCCTGCTCAGCACTTCTGGTGAAGAGGTTTGTATGGCTCCATGCAGCATCTCCTCTACAGGAATCTTCATGGCTCATGTGCTTTCCTACTCTGCAGGGACCCTGGAAAGTGGAGCAAGTGACTTGTAGCTCAGGAGATGAGTTCACTCATTGTCTGGGTGATGAGAAATCCTCCACTTCTGCCACCCAGTAGACATTTTACATTGTAGAGTGTAATGGTAATAATTTCTAAACAAGGAATTATTACCTGTCATGTGCTACCCTTTCCTTAAGAATATTTGCTAGTAGCCAGAGTAATTATAGGGTAACCTGAAGATGTGAGCACCCTCTGCCAGCAACCTTCACACTTGCAGAAACTTAGTGCCCTAATAGGAGTCATTTAGGAGGTGGTGCTTTGCTTTGCTTTGCTTTGCTTTTCCATGACCTGGGGATAGGCACGGATCAGTAATGCCGTGAATATTGGGATGGAAATTGCACTCCTGCCGTTGGACACGAGAGGGCAGGCAGAGGCAGACTGTGAGTCTGGAGTCGTAGCTAAAGAGAATAGGTGGACTGGCCCCTGCTTCAAGAGCCTGCTGTACTGTCACACTGCTACTGCCCTCTCTCCTGCATGTAAGGGTAATATCTGTAAAAGTTTGCCACCCAGTGAGCTGTGGCCAGAGGCAGCTATGTAAAGTAGTGGGCAAAGTCAGGATTGCTCCAAGTGACTTGTCCTTATTCAGCATTAATTGCTGACTTACCTTTTTCTTCTCCTGAAGGTATGTGACCATCTTTTCTTCATTTGGGAGGATAGGCCAGCTTCTGCCTTTAGATTAGAGATAACTGCTGGCTTTGTACAGAAATTTATTCATGGCCGCTTAGTGTTTACTTATTGTTGTTAAATGAAATATTTGTCCTCCCCTCATGTTTCTCTGCTCACATGTTTCTGGAAGCCAGTTATATTTCCTCTCACCTTTTTTACTTAAAGCAAGTTTTTTTGGTTTTCCACACAAAGCAGTTACTTCCTTCTTGTATTTTGACAGCAGATTTTCTCAATGTGTTCCAGTTTGTTTAAATCTTTCTGCAAGTGAAAGGCTGGCACTGCCTGAAGTCTTCCAGATGTGATCTTGCTTTGTACAGTGGCACTAATGCTTCCCTCCACGAAGGATTTGGGTTGTGTTTTCTTTTCTCATAGCTGTAATAAACTGATGGATCAGAGTTTTTCTAGAATGAAATAGTTATTTCCCAAGGTCATTCTTTTCCTTTATTGTTTCCAGTGAATACACTCTTGGTGTATTTTAGAAGTTTTGTTACTCTATAACTGTGAGACCTCTTTACTTGGCACTAGTAGATGATAATTTCATTTCTTTACTCCAGATCTTGATTATTTTTTTTTTTCTAACGTGATTTTCTGTCTGCTACAGATCTGGAAGCAGAAATTGCACAAGAAGAAAGTGACTAGTGTAGAGTTTAACTCCCGATGTGAGTGGATGTTTGCCACAGCATCTGTGGATCAGACAGTCAAAATCTGGGACCTCAGAAACATCAAAAACAAAACAAACTTTCTTCATCTGCTTCCACATGAGAAACCTGTCAATGCAGGTGAGTTAAGGATTTCATTGCATAGATGTCTGCAGAGAGTCCACTCGTCTCAGCTTTTATTGTGGTGGCAGTGTTAGGTTGTGCACAGATTACAAGTTGCATGGAAAGTAAAGCAAGGAAGCCATTGGGAGTGTGTGGCCAGAGGCAGGGAGGTGGCTAGGGCAGCTGCAGCACCTTCTTAAGACTTGCTGTACAAACTGTGACACTGTACCTTGGAAGTAAGTTTGAAAGCAGCAGTGGCTGAGATTGTAAAACTGAATTTATTGGGACAATCCCCTTGACAAGAGCAGAGAATGGAACTCAAACCTCTGTTTCTTGAGTGCAACTTTACCAGTTGATGGAAGTTCAAACTGCAGGTGTCTGTCTCCTTATTCCACTGTCTTTCCATTTGAATGAGCAAGTTCCTTTCTTTGCAATGTTTCCTCCTGTGATTCTGAAATGAGAAAAGATTTTCTTCTTAGGTAACCCAGCACAGTATGTTTCAGCTTAATTTTTCCAAGAGTTTTGAGTTTGCTTGAGACAGGTAGTTTGTCTTGTCAAAGTCTTATCTGTTGGGACACACAGCCATATTCACATTCCAATTAGAGAAATAGTCCTGGATTTTCAATCATGTGATACTTACGATTTTTGTCAGTCACAGCATTGTGATCTTTAGTTTGCCTTATTGTCCTACTTTCCTAGCTTACTTCAGCCCTACACATGGTGCCAAGCTTCTGAGCACAGACCAGCACAATGAAATCAGGGTTTACTCATCTTCAGACTGGACCAAGCCACAGCATCTCATTCCACATCCACATAGGCAGTTTCAGCACCTTACACCTATTAAGGTGAGTTAAGTCTAAGAGGAGCATCATGTTTGGTGGTAGCAGCTGTCTGCAAATCAGAAATGGTCTGATTTCTGGTCAAGGTACTACACTGGTGGGTGGCTATTTACACCTGCTGCTACTCCCAGTGGAGCACTGTTCTCCAAGCAGTGGGTGGGATATAGTAAGAGTTGCTCCCAGTGTCAGTTATCTGGATTGTGGGAGTGCTGAGCTCTGTCCCTTTCTCTAAGCTCTCCATGACTGTTCTCATCAGGCAACGTGGCATCCTCGCTATGACCTGATTGTCGTAGGTCGCTACCCAGACCCCAAATTCCCCGGGTACACGCTGAACGAGCTGCGGACTGTGGATGTGTTCGATGGAAACACCGGCGAGATGGTTTGTCAGATCTACGATCCAAATGCTTCTGGGATCATCTCGGTGGGTTGAGTGCTGCAGCTGAAAGGGCTGGCAATAACACTGCTCTGTCTCTGGGAAAGGCGCATGGCTTAGGGAGTAGAACCATATCCAGTTTACTTGTGACAGACTCACGCTGTCATGGGATATGGCTGCCAGGGATATAAAGGTGCTGACTCAAGTGGGGCTAGTCCATGGTCCTTTGTGGGGTTTTTGTGGTACTCTTAAGGAACACTGGTTTTTTTAGATGGTTTGTTGATGTTATATAAGCTATGGTGCTCTTATGACTGTTACATAAGCAGTGATGCTCTTACAAACTCTGTGTTTTCATTTTCAGCTGAATAAATTTAACCCTATGGGAGACACACTGGCTTCTGGCATGGGTAGGTAAAGAGAACCTGGGGCACTAAACGTGTGGGTTCTAGTCCCAGAAAAGGACTAGCTTGTTATTCCAGATTAAAGCAAGTTGTGAGAGGTTTGCCATATCCCACTTGCTAGTAGCCCAACTCCCTATGGCTGTGAAAGAGATCAATGCCTTCCTTTCAGTCTTACACCTCTGCACTTGGGAAGCAGTTTTGTAGTCATCTCCTGTGAAACATTCCTGAGAACATAAAGTCTGGAGTGGGAAGCCTCCCAGCAGCCGGGAGCCGCTGCCCCCTGCTGTCCATGAAGCAGTAGAAGAAAACAATGGAGGGGGAAAAGCATTTTCCTGCTAGGCTGTACCATTTCCCTTTGTTTATCTCATTTTCTAGGCTGCAGAGCCAAATTTAGTCAGTTTTTTCGCAGGCTCTGTGGGATTAAGTTAGCTGGCTGTAGGTTTAGGTCTTAGATCTGTGACAGATGAGACTGGGAATTACTTACATTTCTTAGTTAGATCAGATTTCTATGGCTGCGTGGACACAGCATTGGCAATAACTATTTTTGCATCCTTTATATTTTGGAAACATCTTAGAAAAAGTCTTTTGAATTTATGACATTTAAGTGACATAGCCTAAGCTATTATGATTGATGTAGTTTCTAATATACAGTATTTTTCTTCTCAGGCTTTAATATTCTGATCTGGAACCAGGAGGAGATGGCAGCCAAGAAGCATGAACATCTTTTGAAAGCCATGACAGACACGGAAATTGAACCATGAGAGAACAGGGGACTGGAAGCTGGAGTTCATCCAGACATGGAGGGCAGAGGCAGGCAAACCCTGGCACAAGAAAACTCAAAAGCTAAGTTAATGTCTGGGGAGCTGGAGGAGATGAAAACAAAAAGCAGTGATTTTAAACCCCAGTGAAGGAAGTGAAAAGAGCCAGATCTAGAGAACTGATTTAGTATTTTGATCCTTTCTGAATCCCTGGGTACAAACTCAGTTGCTGGCAATGGGCAGTATAAGCCATGCAGGGATTAGACTTTGTCCTTCCTCACTGGATCTGATGTTGCTTCCCTGATCCTCTTGGCCTCCCTTTCTAGAAAGTTGTGTCAGTACTAGGTTCCTCCAAGTGGAGTTACTACTCGTTTTCTGAGGCACTAGGAAAATTTCAAAGATGTTCCCAGATCTTGCTGAAGTTAATGCTTTCAGCCTACCATATCTGTTTGTCATCACTTGTCAGAGGTTCCCATTTCCTGTAGTCTGCAGTGAAGCAGCTCATGGCAGGGTCCCCAGCCTGTTCTAGTCCAACCAAGTTGAGAAACCATTTGCTAACAGGATTGACATCCTGAAAAGATAGAATGTTCACAGGGATGAAGTTATGGATAGCTTGGGTATCCTAGGAAACACCAAGTTCTCCCATATGCAAGCTTGGAAAATATGTTTGTTAAGACATCAGGTGTAGCCTGTCAGGTGTAGCATGTTCTCTGCTTGCAGCTGTTTAACTGGACCACAAAGAACAGGATGCCAGTGGTCTCTATCATTGATTGCAAGGACAATATGGAGCTGGGCACCTACTGATTCTGTAGTTTCTGTTTTCAGAGTTCTAGGCTGTTTCTTGCCAATGATTAGGTAATTTTTTTCACCCATGCCTACGTGTTTCAGAATGTTTGGTAAGAGTGTTATAAAGCAGAAATGAGGGATTTCTTCCAAATACCCCTGCTCAGAGCCAAATCTCAAGACTGTTGTTAAACAGTTAAGTTTTGCTTTTTCTAGTTTGTTTACAAGGCTGACTGGGGCGTTGCTGCTGTCCCAGAGGTTGATGGGATGGCATGGGCTCCAGGCCCATGCGGATTCTCCACATTCATGTTTATAGTTTTGCAATATTAATGTTAATAAAATTTTTTACTAAACTAAAATTCTCTGATACAGTGGCTGCTTTGAGGATACTTTCAAACTGCTTCTGCAGGGGAGAAGTTTGAGACCTTTCTACAGGAGGGCTATGACATGTACAACCGTGGTAGAAGTACCAGTCATAGTACTGGGACTGCAGCAGACCCCTCCCAGTTGGACTGGATGCATCATTACAGATACATCAGCCGTGTATCTATGCATAGCTGCTGCAGTCAAAACCAGTTTATGTCAAATCTCTCTGTGCTATGTGTGGGATTGTGAAAAAGGGAATTCCTTTAGAGCTGCAGGAAATTCTGCCTGTTTTCCAACACTGAGCGTACCGGTGCTAACCCTGTGAACTCCTAGAGAAGAAGAGGAGTAGAGTTCAGTGCGAAATTGATTTTAATAATGAAATGTATTGGAACAAGTACAGAAAGTCATTCACAGTCAAAATGTCTAAATCATCATAGAAACCTTTTCTGTGTGTGTGCAAAATTTGGTGCCTTTAAAAATAACAGGTCTGGTCCTCTTAAATGCACTTTCTATTACCTCTTTTTGTGCCTGTTCTCACAGGCAGTAGCTTTTTCTTTATGACTGCCTTGCTGTGCAGGAGACCTAGTTTGTATCTTCAGAGGACAAAAAGGTGAGGAAGATGCTGAGAACAGCAAGCTGCTTCTGCTGATTTAGGGTTCCCATGCTGGCAGATGCTGATTACGGTGTGGAGAAAAGTCCCCACGGTACTCCTTGGGGGAACAAAAAGAAATGTTTGTAACCTAAGAACTGGCTTCTGCATCCAAGAGGGGAAGGGAACTGCACCAGAAAGGGAAGTAAAAGTAGGAAATGAATGTGCAGTATCACCATGTGAAGAGCCTGTGCTTCTGGTGCCTGCTGCAGTCTCTCATTTTCTGCCAAAAACTACAAGGCAGGTTGTGAGCACTTGGTGTGAAGGTCTCTGCAGCAGCTGCAGTGCGGAGAGAGGCCATGCTGGAGAAAGAATCACACTTGGACAAAACGCCCAAGTGTGACAAATAAAGGAATCCACAGTCACCTGTCAACTCTGATCCTTAATGTTTGTTTGTTTTCCATCCAGTAGGGAAGATAGGAAGAAAAACTACAGAACTTGGCATTTAATGTAGTCTTAGGTAAACAGCTCTGCTCCATCTCTTAATTATTCTGCTAGTAAAGCATATTCCTTGGGCTGAAATCTGGACCGCCTGGAGTACTGGATATTTCCTTTAATAGGTCCTTGAAGTTCAGATGAGGGAAGTAAAATTTAAACTTGGGATCTTTAGACAGAAACCAAGTTTCTTATCTAGGGGGACTTTTCTTTCTAGAGCCAACATTGCACAAGAAATTGAGTGTGGGATTGCTTCGGTTACAGGAATTGCTCTCTCTCATGAAGCTCTTAGAGCTTCTTTGGGTTCTACTCTGATTCTATTCTGAGCTAAATCCTAGGATTGATTGAAAACTGCTAGGTTTTAAGTCTTGTCCTGATTTCAATACAGTCCTCTCTTGACCCACAATGTGAAGAGGGGAAAAAAAAACCCAGTTGCCAGCAGCAAATACTTGACAGCAACCTCAAGAAACGCTTTTACATGTCTCCAATCATCTGCAGCAGTTCCCTCTGCATGGACAGTAGATGAGTCTTGGTGCATTGTTGGTGAGCTCTATCCTCAGCTCAAGCCCAGCCTTTCCACCATCAGCAGCCCTATGGTGTGAGGGAAAAGCACTCAAAGTAGGTTGACCCTGAAGAGAAATGCAACTGGATGCAACTTGGCTGGAGGCCCAAGCTTCTCTGCCACAGTCACGGTGAGTGGTAATATTTACAGTCACTTGAAAGGAGGAAAACTTGAAACTGGCCATGTTGGGAATCCCAAACTGGGTAAGCTGTATGAGGACTGAGGCACCACACAGTATATTGGCTTCAAAGTTAAGGTGTCATTTCCTTAGAGAAGCTCAGTTCTTTTTCTCAGTTCTTTCTAAAGGATGTCACCTTTAGAAAGCATCCAGAAATCAAGTCCAGCTTTGCTCTGGGAATCAAAGGCCAAAGTAGAAGAATGCTGAGTAACTGAAGGTGCCCAAACATCCTTAGGGGCAACACAGCTCCCTCCTAGTGCCTGGGAAGGAGTTGAAGCAACTGTCAGGCCTGCTCTTCTCCTTCATTGGAAACGTGTCGGTAGCCAGGGGGCTGAGACTGTATGCGAAAGAGTACAGTCAAGAGGAGAATAATAAGGAGAAGGAGAATGGATCCACACACAGCCAAACCCACAAAGAGTTCTGTAAGGCAGAAAATAAGTGGTCAGCATGGTATCATCCAGACTTTCCCCTTCTGCCAAACTTTGGTCAAGCCTGGGCTCACCTGTGTCGTGCATGCTGCTTGATACCTTGCATTCTTGCTCCCAGTCCTGGGGAATAACAGGATCTGTGAGTTGCAAGAATCTTTGCAACGGGCATTTATGCTGACAGCCAGGGATTGTCAGTGGGAAGGGTTCCTTCCCACTCTCATTCCGGTAAAACATCTCCACGGAGAAGTTACTGAAAATGAAACATAGCAAGATGGTTTTTTCTTCCTCTAGTTGAAGTCATCCCTTCCCAAAAAACTCAGTGTGCACACCCTTTACTCTGGTGATAAGTTTTCCTCATGAGAGTCTGCCATTAGGAGCAAGATTGCATGCCCCAGGAGTGGAGCCTAGCCTAGGTATCTAACCCTCGAGGTGAAATCACAGCAGGTGTCTTTACTGCAGCCCTCACCCATCATCCTCTTGGTACAGTTCAAATAAATGACATGAGGCGTATGGTGCTTGGATCTTGTTGTAGACATCTAGAGCCATCTGCAGTGCCACAAGTGTGGTGTCATGCTGAGAAAGAGGGAAAAAAACCAAATCAGTCACCCTTAGGGATGTGGCAGGGCAGCTCCGACCGTACCAGTAATGGACAAGGCAGTGCTGAGGGGATGTCACCTTTGTAACTTCCATCTGGAAAATGGGAGAGGAACTGTACTGCTAGAACAGTGGTCTGTGATAGTGCCAGAGAAGGGGAGGAAGTGAAACAGCCATATATATCCTGCACTGTTTTTTGAGAATTAATCTCTAGAGAGCAACTTGGAAGGGACGCTTGACTTTCCAGGCAGTAGTCTATTGGAAAGGGGAGACAACTGTATCCACACTTCTGAAACATCACATTTGAGTAGCATCAACCCATCTAACAAATAAATAGAGCAGTGACTCCCCAAAGTTTGCTAGTCTCGGTCATGAGTCTGAGCTAACAGGAACAAGGACACATTGGGAATTTTCCTCAGGGATCCCAGAGGAACGATGCCTGATACTGCATCTCCCACCCAGTCAGAGGCAAAGATGCATGTCCTGATCACTGCATGGGCTGTAGGGAAGCTAGAAAGGGTTAACACTATCACCAAGCCCCAATCCTCTGTAAGCAGGAGGAGGTGGCTAAAAGCCAGCCCCAGCTCTAACTTACCGCTGAATAAGCAAGTAGTTTTAGGTTCTGATGGGCAGAAACATTTGCTGCTTTGGTTAGATTTTTCCTTATGTGATCCAGCAGGACCCCTGAGGAAAGAGAACAGCTGGTAAGAGGCAAAAGCCAGACAGAGCAGCACAAGGCTCCTTCCCTGGTGCACTCACCGCCTTGCAGACGAGCTTTTTCTACCCGATTGTGGATCCCAAACAGAAATTCAAAACCAAAGTCTTTTAGTTCCTTCAACTGAGTCATGACATCTGGAGTCACCCATCCAGGCAAATCCATTTTGTGTGCTTGCTAGAAAGAGAAATAGAATATTCATGTGCAGGTAGCACAGGCTGCAGATTAAACAGAGAAGAGCAGGGTGTCTGGAGACCTGCCCATACTGCTTTCCTACTCCATTTTAAATAGGCGGTATACTGCTTCCCTACTTGTTGACCTCACACTGCTATGCTGGATACAAAGAATATATGGGGGTTTTGATGTTGTTTCAGAAAATAGTAATGAGAAGAATAAAGATTGTAACCTAGGAGCTACATTTCTGTGGAAGCACAGCGGGAATGCAAAGTTACGTTGTAATTGATACAATAATCTTAGGGCATTAACTTTACATGTGGCTGATTCTGCCCTGCAGATGGCATGCAGTCAAAGAACAAAACAGATAAGCAAGTGAACACGAACTCAGGGTTTCTGGTGTACCTGCACCTATTTGCTTGGAGACTCTGAGGGCCACTGAAAGTCACTGGACAAAGTTAGCAAGTGCTCTGTGGACATAACAGTGGGATGCACAAACTGACTAAGGCCTGTACTCTAACCCAGGAGCCCGAGAACTGGGAACCAAGAGAAGAACTTGCTTTGCAGCCAACCCGTTACATGAAAGGATTAGTTATAATGGCAGACAAACAGCAGTTGTGGTTTCCCAGCATTACTGAGAACAATTTTCTTTACCACATGCCATTAGAATTCCGGAAGTTGGGGCTGAATATCCTTAAGGGCCCATTCTGTCTGAGCAGTTCAGAGAAATTCCATCAGCAGCTTAGATATTTAGTTAGTTCTTCATTAATTTACAAAGAGAACAGCCGGTAAGTTACGCTATTTCTTGGACTTTTTTATTGTTTTCATCCAGATAGAATGACTCTACTGGCTCTTCTGGGCACTTTTTGCACGACTTATTGAAAAGGAGGAAGACCAAAAGATCTAAAGAGGCCAATCAGCCTCAGGGTACAGTTCTGAGTGAGAAATACTCTTTCCTTAACAACATTCTAGTTTTGCTTTGAGACTGTGGGCTGTTCTCCAAGTTCTTGGGGATTATAGTGGTTGTCAGCTGGCCTTCCAGTCCCAATCTGCAAGCTCATTAAGTGACTCCTGAAAATGATCTGAAATTCTTGATCTCTCTGACCAAAGGATATTTTGTTAACAATAGAAATTGATTCACTGTGATTGTTACAAGACAGGAAATCAGGTTTTTGTGATACAAAGGGCAAATTCACAAAGTGCAATGCAGTTCTGGACTGGAATATGCTCAGCTTGCAGCAACCCAAGCTGCTGCTTTACATAGCAAAGTGCAATTTCCTGCTGATTTGTCTTTTACACCCCCACAATAGTGCACACCACTGTATACCACTGCCAGCAAGTGATGCAGTCTTGCACATCCATAGAATTAGTGTGACACAGTGTCAAAATGCTTTGGTTTACTGTGTCCACAATTCAATAATTCGCCAGGTGGACATGAAAGATGTCCTTAAATTACTTCTTCAGGCTGTACACGTATACACTGAGAAACTTGTGTGTAGCAACTTTAAGTCTCCTGGATACGTGACCTTTAGTGTTAGCACAGCTAACTCAGTTTCTGATTTTGTTTAAGTCTTCATGAGATGTGCTTTCAACAGAAATCAACTCAAATATAGTTTGGTGTCCCCATCCCAAATGGTAAAGGGTAACATCTGTCTCTAGTCTTTCTCTGACAAAGGATCTTAAAATAGGTCACAAACAGATGTGAGTGAACTTAACTTAGGATAGCATTATTTTCTTTTAGATATGGCAATAACAGAAGCACAGAAAGAAAAATTATTGATTTAAAGTAAGAGAGGTAGAGGTAACACCAGGAACAGTCCTAATTAAGATCCCAACTTAAATGTTTCTTCACTTTGCAGAGATCTCATTTCTACCCTACTGGACTTAGGCTTGTCCACAGAGATCTAAAGATTTCAGATTGCAGTCATTTTCTAATGAGTTTCAAGAGATACCTACTATGCAGGTGGGACTTTTTCTGACTCATGATATACATGATATATATCTGAGCTACAGAGTTATAGGGTGCAAAAACAGGTAATTCTTGGCACATACCTGTAGTGAGTAGGAACTGTTATTCTGAAATTAGAATATTACTTCTAATTGTAGGGTGAAAAGTTGTTTCATGGGATTTTGTAAAATAATTTCCACCAAACCCAGTGAATCCTAAAGACCAGATTCCAGTGGGTGTAAGATGATGGCCAGACTTACTTCACAGAACAGTGTGTCATACACACTCCATACACTCTCAAGAGAGATATCCCGGATCCCGGTCTCCTTTGCCACCATCTGCAGGAATTGCTGTAGGTTGGAGAAAAGAGAAAGGTCTTTAATTTTCTAATCTCATACTGTATTATATGCATTGGTATCCCTTCCCTTTTCTCAGAGCTCTGATTATATGGAGGTGATAACTACAATCCTAAAACCACGTTATCTCATGCAAACAATCACTTACCCAATTCTCTTTGGTCTTATTTATGTATTCTGCTGAGTGCCGTGTTTCAGTCTGTAGCTGTTCATACCGTGGACAAGGGGTCAAAGGGAACTTCAGTAGCTGGGCAGAGACAAGAGCAGCCAGGTCACCAAGAATGCTGGAGTACAGAATTTGCAGTAAACATGCACAACTGTAATGAAACCCTGACTGCATCTATAAACAGCCTCACATACTCCAGACCATGTGTGGTCTGCATGGGTGTTGCACCTGGCATGTTGAGTGAACTCAGCCCCTGACTTCTCTTTTTCTGAAAATAGCAAAATCTAAGCAAGGTAGGTCACAGGAGAAGTTCAAGAGAATCTGAATCAAGACTGTAGCAAATATTTTCAGACACTACACTACTTGAGTAGTCAATACATGTCTTTCAGCTGAACTTACCCTTTCATCAGACTCAGGCACTGTGTGCACAGGGATAGGCTGCCAGGAGATGTTAGGGTTGAACATCTCTTGTCCTTCTGGGGGATAGAGGCCTGCCAGATTGGCCTCTGCACTCATCAGCGTCCGATCACAGTCCGTGCTGCGGATGAAGATCTGCCAGGACAGGGACAGTGCACCATTACTAACACTCCTGCCAGGAGTGATGCTCAGGCACAGGACGAGGCATTCCCCAGGAATGCTGCCAGGCACCCTGCAGCTGCTCACAAACAACAGGGCAACAGGAGTCAAAGGGACCAAGCCTGCTGATGTCGGCCTGGACAAAACCCTAAGGACACACACAGAGACAATCTGCTGTCTGGGCTGGATCAGTGGGATACCCAGGTGCACTATGCACAGGTTAGAGACAAAAAGGACTCTTGAGAAGACAAAGATGCAGAAAACTAAGGGCACAGATAGGAAATGTGCTATATTTGCAGAGCAGGACAGAGGCAAACTCCTGCATTCTGTTGTCAGTTCTAGAAATGACTGACTGTGCTCAGGAAAAGAAATGGCTTCTTCAAGCCTCAGTTTTTCCATCCGAGAAAAAAAGACAAGAGTGACCTGACTAACAGGAGAGTGAACAAAAACAGTGAGGGATGGGATTTTATCTGATGATTGTGGGCTCTTGGGATTAATGGGCCAAGACTTGACCAGTCTAGAATTCAGAAGAGAGAGCGCTGAGCCAGAAAAAAGAAATGAGAAAAATACATCAATGTATAGAAGTTCAAAATGGCAAAACTATAGTGTTCTGGTATCTGTGTACTGAAAACAATTAAGGGGAAACTGGAGAGAAACCAGTGATAAAACAAGAGGAACAACAGGAAATCATAAAAGAATGTCCCGGGAAACAGCATGTTTGATCTGAAACAACAACAAAAAGCCTGAAGAATGAAATATAATGTAAAAATAGGGATTTAAAAAAAATGTTAGGAGAGAAACATAAAATATATATACTCTGTATATATACTCTCTCATTTGAAGTGTACCTCTGAAACTTTACAGTCACAAGAAAAAAACCCAACAGGTCTTTTCTCTGACATCAATGTCTGCCCACTTTTACCTCTTAACTATAGCTTGAAAAAACTGACCCTGTACTCATTAGACAGCTTTGCTTTTATCCTTGGTAAGCTCTGAAAAAATAAAGAGGAAATATTTTAAAAGATAAGGACCTAATTCTAGAAGTATCATAAAAACCCCAAGCAATTAAACCCTGAGTGCACATGCTTTCTTCAGCACCTTTTGCCAGGCTCCAGCTTGTCGCTGAGTCAGGTGACAGACGGTCATATGGTGTCACCCAGAGGCAACACTTCTTACAAGGGAGGTTGCTCAACTTGAGCAAGGGTTCAGGCTTGGTTAGCAGAACAGCTTTTGTTTGCACATGTCTTGGTTTGTTTTTCTTTCTCAAGCAAGAGAAGGAAAACAGTTTCAACTCGCAGAAGCTGTATAAGAGTGAAGTATGTTTGGAAAGGAACTACTGAGGATAGTTAAAGGATCTGTGTTCGAGCCAAAGTTGGAAGTCTTGTTGGTGAAGTAAATGTCAAAGAAGGGATGTAATCTGAACTGTGACAAGCTGTGTTCTTACTGGGAAACTCTAGAAGAGGAGAAACAAGGAAAAGTGTATGGGGGTTCTTAGTTTGCCCCATCTGTTCAATCAGCTTAATTGAGCTCAGATGAAATAACTGAAGTGGTGCACAGCCTGTAGTGGGACAAGGGGCCTTGGCTGCCTGCTGTCCATCTGAACCAGCCTCTCATCTGGACACCTGTTCATGTTTCAATTGACTTAATACCAGTTGATTATTAGCACGGGCACTTGGGACGATTTTTTATTTCCTTACTTTTTTTTTTTTTATTTTGTCATTTCCCTTTAGCTTAGTACGCAGTTCCACAAGGGCTGTGTGACTTTTTTCAAAAGAAACCTACCAGTTTCTCAAGAACAATTATAAAGTGTGACAACATCCTAATGAGAGAGAGGGGAATGAATGGCTTTGGGCGACTGAACCTGCCAATACTTTACAGGTGAAAGGAAATGAGAGGATCATTGCTGGCCAGTAACTACTACTTATGTTTACAGGCTCTGGTGAGATTGTACCTCAGGTGCACTGGGGAGGGCAGGGCCAACATGGGCTGCATTCTTCTGAGCTATTGTAACAGGAAAAAAAAAATCTCACAAACTCGAGTAAGAAAGAAATAGCAGCTACAACACATATTGCTGTTTAGTTCCCTGGACTTCAGAGTGGGCGGCTCGAACAGTCTCACAACTCTGGCTGGATTTGCCTTCGCACCCGCTTCGCGGGCAGCGCTGAGACGGGGCCGATCCGTGCCCCGCGGCCAGACTCAGCACAGAGCCTGCGCTTAGGGCCCTTCTTCCTGCAGTGGGACCGGGCTAAGAGCGAAAATACTCGGAGACGAGTCCCGGCGCCGGCGTTTCCCTTCCCAAAGGAGCCACCCGCAGCCCCGGCCCGCGCGGCGGCCCGGGGGCCGGCACTGACCTCCTGCCGCCGGTACGTGTCGCTGAGGAAGTCGCGGTAGCGCCGCCGCAGGGCCTGGCCCAGCTCCCCCTCCTGCCGCATCCC
>VYXF01006163.1:86972-116327 GCA_013397295.1 Polioptila caerulea | reverse complement strand
GGAAGGGGTCAGTCTCTCGGCCGGGGTCCGGAACGCAGCGCCGGCCGTGGTGCGCCGTGTCTGCCGGCGGGGACTGCGCGGTCGCGCTGTGGGAGAGAGTCCCTTTGCTAAGGGGGTCGGAGGCATCTGGGGAGCGGTGTCAGTTTCTCGTGGCTGTTGCTGTGCATCTGAAGAGCCCAGGTTTCTGCCTGCTGTCTCCGGAGGTGCTGTCAGGAGATGTTTACTTGCTTTGCGGTAATTTGTTAGCTTTCCTCTCTGCTCAACTTGAAGTTCCCTGTGTCATTCACCTGTTGCATCCTGTCAACCCAGGTCGTGAGTTTTCTAGGACAGAAACTTGTCTGTATGGCAGTCAGTTTGCGTGGTGCTGTTAAAAGGTAACTTCACTTATATTGGTGGTTACTCTTCTTTGTGCCATTTCACTGACGCTTATGGTGCTAAGGTCCACAGGTCTGTCAAGACAGGATTTCATTATGGGCTGGAAGCAAAACTTGGATCACTGGTGAAAGAGAAATACTCTGTCTCCTGAAACTTCCTCCCCTTCTTTTCTTTTTCCTAAAGGGACAGCTGGGCCCTTCCCTGCAAGGCTTTTTTGAGGGAGTCTCCAACACTGAGTCACGTTTCTGACTAACAGTTTGGATCACTGTCTGTCAGACAGTTTCTGATTATGACTGCAGGTTATGTTTGTCTGTAGGGAAGAGTCCTCTTGGATCTGCTTCTTGTTCCAAGGTACATGGTGTTGATCTGCTGTTCCTGGGTGTCAGAGAGCAGGCTATACCTTAGGACAGACAAAAGAAATCAGAAAACCTGTTTTTTATTTCCTTTACTAAGTGGCGGGCTTGATTTTTTAATCAAGACATAACCCCCTTGCTGAGGCAGGAAAACATCCCTTATATTTTAATTATGGAAACAAAAACTGTTTGAGAACTTCAGCCAGGTGCTGCTGAGCTCTACCCTTCTATCATTTGGGCTGTGGAAGGAGGACATTGGAGACATGGTACACATTGTGCCAGGACCAGGTGGAGGTTGGCCTTGCTACGCTTCTTTGCCATCGCACCTTTGGCATATTCACCAGAAGATACTGCTGCTGCAAGGCTTGTGAGGGCAGACTGACTGTGTGGCTTCCTGGTGTGACCCCTTTTTGAAATCTATCACTTGCAGTGATACTTCTTTCTCATGCCCATGCACCCTTTTTCATACAGGAAGGCCAGCTTTTGTAGGAGCAAAATCAGGGTGAAAATATTTAACAACTTTCTCCCAGACCCCCAAAATAAAAGGTGGAGGAAATAAACCTTAACCACCCTGAGGGAGGACAGTAAATGGATCATTGTGGAGCCACATGGGAGTTCTGTAGCTGCTGGAGGAAACTTGCAGCTACTTATGTTGTGAAGGGATGCAGGGAGAAGTACCACAGAGGGACTACATCTATATAAATTGCCTAATCTAAAAAAATAAGGACAGGAAACTTTATCACAGAATTAGTGTGTCCTGGCAGTGTGCCTGGGGTTGCCGTCGCTTGCTGCTTCCAGTTACTGCTGCTGCAGCTCCCTGTGCCTTGTCAGCATGTTTCCCTTACCAGCTGGCTGTGCAGGGAGCTAGGCAGAGGCTGTGCAGCCGTACAAATACAGAGCACAGTTTGCTGCCTTGTCCCTGTCTTACACTTGAAGGAAGAGTCATGTTTCCAATGTGTTAAAGTGCATTTGATTGCTGTGGCTTTCTTTGCCTTTCTCTCTGGTTAGTCCTTGCAGCTCTGCATGCTTGTGCCGAGGTAAACAGGAGGATTAATATTTTGCTATTGTTGAATGTTAGACCAAGTGGTGATGGTCTCACGTCTTAGAAATATGTCTGTTGTAATTAGATCTGGCCCGTGATTGTATGGCTGTCAAGACTGACAGTTTTCAAAATTTCAAGTTTTGAATTTAAACATTTTAACTTGCTGTTTTTCAGAAGTTGTGATCCCATCTGCTAAGGAGGAGTATAGAATATAATGTGCTTTGTCTTGAGTGCTTTGAAGGATGATCCTGCTTTCTGCTCTGGAAGCAGCTGCTGTGAAAGTCTCATTGTTGCAGATGTGTGGGTCTTTGCATGTTTAATAGGAAAGCTTATCAGATTGTTTGTCACTCTCCCTCTTTTCTCTCCCCCACCAAGTAATGAGATTCACACACCTGACAGCCTTGGGGAAAAGTCAGTATTGCAGAGCTGTCATAGGGTGTTCTTGCCCGTGATGGTGGGGGTTGAACCTACTTGATTTTTTAGGTCCATTCGAAACCATGTTGTGATTCTATACAAAGATACCTTGTTTCATTGGGGGAGAATGTTCTGCTTATTGTCTGTAGGATGTGTTAACTGTTTTCCTTACAGTATAATAACTCAGGAAGGCAGAGTGACATTCTCTTGGCTGTGGAAACTGTCTTGGTGTGAAGGAGCTTCATCTTAGGAGAGAGTTCAGGGGAGTGCTTCCTTCTGATAGGTACAGGTCTGCATTAATGTTGTAAACAGGTTGAACTTGGTCATTAGATCACACTTTTGCTAGTATACAAGCACTGTGTTTGACTTAGCATTTTCATTGTAGTTACTTCAGGTTTGAGAGATGTGTATGATATTGCTAAATGAAAAGAGGCTGTCCATGTTCAGTCAGACCTTAAAAATATATCAGTTAGAAATGGTACAATGGCTTCCTTTAGCATTCCTGTGTCAATTTTGTTCTGACTTCCTGCTCATGACCAAATACTTTTTTTTCCATAGTTGGAACACAGACAAATTCCTTTCTTGTGTTCCCACTGAAAGGGAGACACCCCTATAGCTAGTGTAGCTTGTACTTTTATATGTGGAGATCTCAAAACCAGATTTCCTTTGAAGCAAAATTACTTGCTTTATGGAGTGTCAAAAAGAAAATGTTATGGTGATTTACATAATTTTGGTGTAATATTATAAATCACTTTGAAGTATACACTGTCAAGCTCCTAACAATCTTATTTGAAGAGGACAAAGGTTAACTAAGGTAGTGCACAGAGGAAAGCAGAGCATTGCAGACCTTCCCAGTAGGTTTACGGAGGGGAAAAAAATAAATGTTTATCTAGGGGGAAGTCAGTGAAGAAATAAAGATAGATTTCTCATTCTTTAACATTTTAATTCTTGTTTTAACAGACTCAAACTAGTGCCTATAAGGATTAAGTAGGAGAACCATCTCGTGGGATGTGAGAATTGAAGCAATTTAAAAGCCACATTGCAGAGTCAGGTTGTATTGTGTACTCATAGAAACCTCTCTGAGATGTAAGGTATTAGGTGAGTATCAGACTGATTGCTAAAGCACATGACTGACAAGAGAGTAGGTGTCTCCTGGCATATAAGACTTTCTAGTTTAAGATTTAAAAAATATTGGCAAATATTCTCATAAAATTTCTTGGAACCAATAGGGCATGGAAGTCGTATCCTCTCTCCCTCCAGGGAGTGGGGCAGCATTGGCCCACTGGTCCTGCTGCAGCCATGAGGCAAACAAGGTCGATTGGTTTAAATCAAGGCCTCCCACTTGCTGATAGAAATCATGATTAAAGTTAGTGATTTAAATAATTCATTTAAAGCTTGTTTTGCATTTGATAATTTCTTAAAAGGCAGCTTTAGTCTAATCAGTTGGGCTCATCTATTACTGCTTCTTGCCAAACAGGACAATACAGTGTATCTGCATACATCTATTTATGCTCTTATATCACAGTAAATGTTTACATTACAAAATGGTCAGTTGTAATTACTGGGTGAATTTCTTTCGTCATGACTTGTACAAAACTGTATTTGAATAAAAAGGTCAAATCAAATATGCACTTTTTTATAATTATACTATAATTACACAAATCATGTGCTGGAGATGCATAAGAGAAAATGTGCTTGCTGGAGTGTGCAATTAAATAACTGATTCTATCAGGGTAGTGTTATCTGTATTTAGCAGAATGAACTGGTTGGTTTTGGTAGTTATCTCTTTCCAGATCTTAGATTGAGTGTAAGTCATCATTCCTTGTCTTGTTTTCATTTGGAGATTGTAAGAGAGAAGTACCTCCCACCCATTTTATGCTGCCTCCACCAGCTTTGAGTGAGCTGAACTAATTTATTAAGTGAATTGAAGAAACTAATCTTTCTGCCCTTTTAAGAAAGAGTCGTTTTGTACTGACTTTGCGGACTTAGTGACTTTCTTGAGTTTAGGAATTAGACTTTATAAATATTCTCCAGTAGCCATGTCCTGCTTGAATAGGGCCTGTGTGTGTTTAAATGGTTGTTTTAGATTTCATCATAAATTACCATTAACTTAGAAAATAAATTAACAAGTATAATCTTGAAAACTGTGTATAAAACCCATTTAAAGTAAAGTGTTTGGAATTTAAGTAGTCTCATCTAGAGTTCTTAGGAAATGGAGGTGAACAGGTAGGCTTCTCTAACAGCTCTGTAGTATGTCTTGCTTGCCACAGACATACATGCAGAAATGTGCCAGCCCCCAAAGGACTCCACATGCCTTGCCAGAGATTTTTGCTGGAGGATTTCAGAGTCAGAGATGCACACACAGTGGCCTTTTGCACGTCTAGTGGCAGAAGCTCACATGCAGCTTTGTGTGGGCACATGAGCTTGCACTGGAACAGCCTCTGGGACTTGCTGTGGTGGTGCATGCCTTGACAGGCAGGCACACATGCACACTCAGAGTCCTGTGGGCTGCCCTCAGCAGCGTGTGTTGGCTTGCATGAGAAGTGCCACCGAGGCAGGGCAGCTCAGCTCAGCCAGCTGCAAGCTCCAAGAGTAGGAGGAGAAGCTGTCACCTGGCCCTCAAACAAGAATTCCAGTCTTCTGATTGACTGCTGCCCACCTTTGGCCATTGTGTGCAGGAAAGGAATAAAATGCTGATTTCTGTGAAAGGCTAGGAAGAAGTTCAAAAGATGGCTTTTGTATTTACAGCTGGTGAGATGGACATTCTCAGACATCTGCATGTCTGGACAAGAAGCCAGGTAAGGATCTGATTTAAGCTTCATATAGCATGTGGACAGGCAAGGTTGTATTAATCCACCTTTAAGGAAGGTGTCAGAACCCCTTCCTTAGTGAAGGAAGAGGGAGCTTCTGTTGTGAGAAGTGTTTTAAAATGAAAAATAAAAATTTAAAATGTAAGATATAAAAAAACTATAGATCATACAATGTAGACTCTGTTATCAGCGTGTGTCTGAAAAGCAGGGACATTACTTTCTGGCCTGAAGAAAATTTTTTTCCTTGGTCTGAAGAAAGCACTCAAGCTACTGTTTGTTCTTGTGGAAATTGAACAGGAGTGAGGAAAGGAGAAACCTTTTCCTGAAGAAAACATAAATTTTCTCCCTGTCAATTGTACTTTGAGGACATTTTCTGAAGTCTTGCTTTTAAGCAGCAGACAGGGGGTAAAGGCTGAAGAAAAAAACGAGACTGCAGACTTTGTTGTCCTTTGTTTCAGTATCATCTTCCACTGCTACTCCCTGATACTTGCTCTGGGTGGTGCCTTTAGCAGTGTCCCAGAATCAGTGGGCCATCCACACCCTTCTTCCTTGACACAAGGATCAAAATAAGAAATGGAGCCACTTGTTGGCTTGGTCCCATTGCCTACTCCCACACGCTTGTACATGTGCTGCATTTTGCAGTTTTGATCTTGGATTTATGCTTATTTCTGAGAAGTCAAGGTTATAGGAGTGCTCTAATAGGATAATGTTTGCTTGCTGGCTTCGTGCAGACCCTGCTGGAGTATCAGTCTTTGCAGGATCGCTGGCTTCTCATGTGTCCATGGGCTGTGTGTGATGGCTCCCTCCTTGTGGCAGGGTTGTGCCAGAGTTGGGAATAGACTGCACTCCTTGCAGCAGGATGCTTGTGACAAACTCTGTCTGCTGCTTATGATCTCTTGCATTTTTCTGTTAGAGCCTTTGTGCAGACTTTCAGTGTGTTCTGAGCTGTTGTTGGGGCAATAGGAAAACATTGGTCTGTTAGCACCTCAGGTCTCTCTGTACCTTGGTAGCACTTTCTGCCTGGATGAGGGTGAGGCCTCCTGGGCGCTTGGACACAACCTGTGCGGAGAGTCGGTGGCTGTGTTTTCCCATCTGGTGGGTGTGCCGTGAGTGCAGCCATTTCACTGGCTAGGGTTGGAGCGGTGGATTCTGTCCGGCTCTGGACTGTTTTTGAGCTGAGTATTTGTGGTGATGTCAGGCAGTGTGAGAAGGGAACATGACTTGGCAGGACAAAGTCTGCAGAAAGTTCAACTCCACATTTGGCCGAGAGCCTCAAAGGGAATGAGATCGACGCGCACATTCTGCTACACAGCCTGTCACACGCCCTCTCACATGCTCCCTTCCTGTCACACAGATCTCTTTTTCATTTTCAGACCTTTAACCCTTCCCTCTTAGCTTCTGCTTGATGGGTTTATAAAACTCAGAGAAATCCTCCTTATTTTGTTGATACTGTACTTGGTAAGGGTTCAGTTGCAGTGACCCCCAAAGCAGAAATAGCCCATACAGGCCAGAATCCAGAAGAGTAGTCAAAATCAGGGCAAATTTACTTTGCAGCAAAGCTCTTAATAGTCCTTTATTCTGACCTGCCCCTCTGCCAGTCTTCACTCTGTTTCTTGGCAGCTCTTCTGATCTCCTCTATTGCTCTGCTGCAGTCTTCTGTGGCTGATCTATGTCTGGATGTGTACATTTGCAACCCTGCCTCTCTACTCCTGCTCTTCTAAGAGCAGTTTTAGCAAAACCTGATAAAATAGATCCCTGATGATGCTTGAATATCAATTGAATAAAGCACCCGTCAGACTTACTCTGAAGCAGTTTAAAACTCTGTTACAGTATCCCTCTGATGTGTTCTTCATGTGGGTATTTCTGTAGGTACTGTATTTTCTTCTTGACCTCTGTGCTACATCTAGGGATGATCTTTCTATGAATGGGAATTGGTGCTTTTCCCCTACTGCCCTGAAGGGAATCTTAATGAGTTTCCTGCCTGTTTTGCAATCCAGTACTGTATTTCTGGTTTGCCTGTGAGCAGTAGTATTTGTTTTGATTGATGCTTTTGGGTGGAATGATGCTTGGATACAAAGTGTTATATAGAGACATTATTAAGAGGCTGTTTCCCAGAAACAATTTTGTATCAGTTATGGTGATGTGCAGCCTGGTGGTGGAAGTACTCCTGGGGTGGGAGGAAAGAAGAAGTCAGAAAAATGAATAAACAATTTTACTGTAAGCAGCCCTCCACTTCTGTTCTTTCCTCTTTAGCCTCTCTTCTTCATGTTCTCTAATTTCATAGCTGGTAGAAGATGGAGAAGGCCAGTTTGAAAGAGAAGGTGGTCTGGACAAGGGATAGGAGTTGAGGGGATTTAAGTTCTCTTTTTGGCTTTGCTGTGATATATCCTATGGCTTTATATGTCTTTTCTCATCTTGTCTTCCTGATGAAATGGTGCAGCTGCTTCTTTTTTGCTTTTATCTGTTTTAGTAGCTCAGTGCTTTGAGTGGACTGTGCCATGTTCCTGCTCTGTGTTGAAGAGGTGCACTGAGACAGCCTGGGGAGCTGAGGAGATTTCCCTTTTGTGATTCTAGCTGATAAAGATGTTTGGCTAGAATAGGCATGGATCATGAAATACTGTTCTTTACTATATAGTTGAGATGAAATAATTCTTAAAGGAAACATTCAGATGAAAAACAAACCCAGTATTTTGTGGGATTATTTATCACTACCATTTTCTATCCACAGAAAAAAGGCCTGCAGTGCTCTTTTCTAGACATAATCTTATTAGTCCTTTTATTCCTTATGGCCTATTCCTTAGCCCTTTTCCCTGGCATCTCCACTACCAGGATATTATTTTGGGTATTCTTTTTTTTTTTTTTTTTTAAGTTCTGATCTCTTTCTTCAGATTGGAAATAGTGGTGGGGTGACTTCTCAAATCTGCTGTGAGTCAGACTCAGCTTTCCCTGAAGCAGAGCTATAACATCTGTGGGGTTATAAAGGAAGAATGTAGGACCCATGGTGGAGTTTTTGCTCTGTAATGTGGTGCTCCCAAGAATGTCCACAATTATTGAAGAGAGAGGCTTCTCTAGTTCTCCCCACTCCCTTCCAACTTCTATGCAAGCCCCATTTAAAAAAAAAAACAACCAGCTTTTTGGACTTAGTTGGTTATTGTCATTACTTCTGATCTCAGTGACACTCTTACTTCTTGTCTCTTTTGAACTCTGTTCTCTGGGAAGACAAAGGAAGGTCTGGGTTATAAAACTGTTGCTTCAAAGAATGCCTAGCTTATATTTTGCATAGCTATGTATAATTGTGCAGAACAAGATATTGATGGCTGAGTAAATATAGAGAAGGCATCCAGAAAGGAACTGAGTCTGTGGTCCTGTTTTCCATGATGTCATGCAGTGGCATTTATAAAGAAACCGAGGTGGTGGGGTCAGATTGCATTTTTGGCCTTCAAGTAGGATGTGATGAGCTGTTGCTGCATGAAGGGTGTGTAAGAGCTGGTCAGCCAGCAGGATTAATGAGCTGCAGACACCTCAACTTGAATTTTCCAAACTGAAGGGGGATTTTGTTAGCAGATTATTTTATGTAGGAAGTTTAGTTGGTTGCTTGAACACTTTTTACATGTGGTTTTATTTTTTTTTTTTTTTGGTTGGTGGTGTGTGTATCTGGTACTGTGGTTAGACATGTGAAGGAATGACACTATTAGCCAATGCAGGGGCCCTAGGAGGAAAAACAGACATGTAAATGAAAACCTCCTTTGCATAGATACATGTGCTAGGGAAAAAAGACTTACTGCTAGGATAGCTAAATTTGCTTGGAGAAATTGAGTGCTACTGGCAAAAGAATGTTGTTTCCAGTTTAAAGTGAGTTTCCACAGGGAAAAATTGCTATTACAGTTGCTGCTGACACATTGTGTGGACAAGTACCCAGGCTGGATTCCATCCCTTCTGCTTCTCAAGAAGTGGCACAGAGCTGCAGTTTGTTTTTCTGCTAGCAGGAGGGGGCAGCTGCTCTGAGTGGTTCATCCTCCTGGGAGGAGCACAGATGGGATTTTTCCTGTAGGAAGCCCCTATCACAGACTCAGTTGTGCTTCCTGCCATCTGAAGGTCAGTGCAGATTGTGGTGTTGAGCTGTCACTGGGCTGGAGTCATGGCCAGGCACAGGGGATTATTGCAGTTCAGCTACAAACAGCAAGTTCTGCTCATGTTCATCCCTGTGGGTGCTGCAGAAGTTAGTGTCTCTGTCAAGGGACTCTGCTCTGTCTCCTCCCCATGTTGGGACACTGGCTACACAGCTCACCTGGCCAGACAGAACTGAGGAGGGATGACTTGGAGGGGAGGGGAGGATGGAGGGATGCTGCTACTGTCACATCTTCCTTGCTGTAAGCCTGGTTTTGGCCATTCCTAAAGTGGCTATATGCTAGATGAGCCAGAAGCTTGGAAGCTGGGGTGACAGTAGAAAGCCTAGAAGGGCCTAGAGATTTTTTTATCCAGATCAGGGTTGTTTTGTTTTCCAGAGTTCAAGGGAACTTGTGTCAATGGCCTTTTAAAGGAATTTCATGACAGCAAGGTGGCTGCATTACTCCTGATACCACTTGTTATTCGTTTCCAGTTCATTAACCAGGCAAAAGTCTTACCTTCTTACTATAATCCCTTCTTCCCTCTCGCTGTTTCTCTCCCCTCTCTCTCTTGTCTTCCCTCTTCTCCCTCTTCCCCTATCCACTTGTCTGCCTCTTTCTGTCTGCTGTTGTCAGAGGGACTAATACTTCCTTGCAAACAGGAAGGGAGGCGAGAGCAGCCCTGTGTGCAGAGTGAATGAACTCCAATAACCTCGTCTCCTTTCTCCTCTGCTCAGTTGCAGAACCAAGGACATCTGGCAGTTGGGAGAGAGGGAGGGAGGAAAAATAAAGGCACAGCCCATTTCAGGCTCTTACCTACACTGAAAGTAGTCACACATATGCTCTCTTTTCCTCTTGCTCCTTGTGTTGACGTGGTTCTCTTTGATCAGGCAGAAACCAAGAGTTGAAGGGAAGGGCAAACCCAAAACCTCAGCCTTTGCCAGGCAAGGTATAATGAGAGGCAGGTGAGAGCAGGGAGCACCTGCTGCTGGATGAGGCATATGAGCAGGAGAGCTGACTTGCAAAACAGTTGCTGTTGGGGGTGGGCTTTGCAGTGCCTGTTGTTTCCTGGGTGGGACTGGAGTCGATGCGTTCTGTTGTCATCTGATTTGAAATTTGGGAAGCCATATTTCCAAAATGAGAGTCCACAGGTTCTGCAGGAAGGAAACAGATCTTGTACTCTGCAGATTGTGGACTAGGAGCAGGTTTGGTTGTCTGGACTTTTTATGTAGAGTAAAGCAGAAGTACTTTGGGCTTATTCTGCCCCGTTTTACTGCATTGTGTTTGGTCATACAGTTGTGCCTTAAGATTCTAATTCACTTTGCTAAGCCATTTGTTCACTTGTTTCAGTCCTACATTTCTTCTTGCCTGATTTAGGGTGAAACTGGCTTGGAACTCCTGTTGCTATCGTTTCCTTTATCCACAGAATAGCTAAGTCATATTAAGTTCAGATTCATAAATGTCCATAGAACTCTTTACATTTTGGTTGTAATTATAAGGTCTAATTCTAGAAGGAAAGTTATGGAGACTTCCAGTCTCCCAGAACTCAGCTTTAGGATGGTTTTCTGTAATAGCCAGACTTTTGCCTTCTCAGTGTTCTTTTAGACATCCTGTCTTTCAGAGTAACCTTTCAGGAATCCATTGTTACACCTTTCTTCTCTTCCCAGTACTCTTTCAACCAAGTGACATACAGTTATTTTAACCTTTTCAGTTATTAGTCACTTCTGCTGCTGCTCTCTGAGCTTTGCAGTGCGGTGGTTTCCATGCCTGGCCTGGGTAGGGACAGAGTGTCTTGTGTTGAGACCAAACGAAACCCAGTGAGAGCTGGGTGCTGCAGTGAGCCCACTTCAAAGGGAGAGACAAATGCCTGGGCAAAGGCCATGCCAGCTCTCAGCAAGGCTGTGGGTAATAAAGGAGTTGGTCAGCAGCAGGAGTAAAACCCAGAGTGAGGCAGGGGACAAGGGGAGGGAGGCAGGCTCTGGAACTGAGCTAGGGAGGGAGAGGTGGCAGTTAAGACCCTTAACTTGAGGGCAAGAGACCAAAATGCAGCTGGGAGTGATTTGTAGGATTCTTCTGCATAATTTTCAATGGTGGCAATTTAAAAGGCTCACAAAGCAGTGAGCTACAGTTTTGGCCAGCTGCTCATGGTGACCTGAAGCTTAGCTGGACAGCAAATGAAAGCAATCAGAAGGCTGTAGCTTTTCTTTATCAGTTTGGAACTGATGATGGCTCATAAACTCTTCCAGTTTGTGGTTGCCTTTATGCTTCTGGGATATCCAAATGGATAATGTGTTTTCAAACTGTGTCCCTGCAGTTCTCTGAGAGAGGGATTTACAGCAGGGGCACTGAGCTAGTCTGTTCCCTGAGAGTTGCAGAACTTTTTTTCCATTCTTTCTAAACATTACTGTTCAAAATCATTCTTTACAGTATCCTGTTGCACTGCTTTTCGCATTTTGCATTTTTGTGATTTGTCTCTCCCATTGTCAATCTGAAGTTATTATTTTTCCACAAAGTTTGACAGTTTTCACGCATAATATTACTTCATTTTCAAAGTGGCAGATTCATTTTCTGTCTTGAGAGGTACAAGGTGACTTATTCAACTTTTTCCTAGTTGCAGCATGTTATATGTATACTTTTGCCTCACTCATAGATCTGCTATCTGTTTCAGCATTTCTTGAGAAATGTGACATTGTAGAGGGAAGAAAGAAGAATAAGCCAACATGAGCTGGGAATAATCTCTGTTTCTCTGAAACAGGTACAAGGCAGTACCAAGATCCTTGGGAAGATTTGGGAAAATACTCTGGCTGCTACACTAGACATAGTATAGGAAAAGCATTAGGTCACAAAATACGGTTTTTCTGTATGAAAGGATTGAAACAGTGGTGCCCCTCAAGGGGCTTAGTTCTCTGCTGGTGCTGTAGAGTCCTGTGAAATCTCAGTCTAACTGGTGTGGTTTTTCCTTGGCCATTTAGATCTGCAGCCAGCATTTGATACCCAAGGTAGCATTAACACTGTGTGAGTTGTGCATTTAGGTTTCAGCAGAGGTCATTATGCACTGCTGTGGGCCCAGCTTTCAGCAATAAATGCTAGCAGCCAATGTGAATCTATTCTGCATGTCAGAGCACACTTAGAAGCCAAAATGCCAAATTATATCCCTGCTTTAGTTAGCTCTGAAAGATAGCCCTTCTTGTCAGATGTATTTGTTCACCAAGAGCCTGTTAAGGCCCATGCAGAGAGATGCTGTCCTGTTGACACACAGTGAGCACAGTCATGTTAGCATATATATACAAATGTGAGGTCTCTCCTGCTGATGCTGACACGCTGCAGAGTGCCTGCTTGTGGTTCATTACAGAACTGAAACAATGCTATATATGTTTGCCTTGGCAGAAATTGTAGGATATTGTAATTTACAGGGCCAGGACTACGATGAGTAAATCCTGTTTTGAAGTCTTCATAGAGACTTGAACAAACTTCTAAGAAGCTACTCTTTCCTCTGAGCATCCATTATTTGGAGGTAAAGGACTTGTTGTACTTGTCCTCAATGAATGTGGGACAATAGTTTGGTGTATTCTGTAACTTAGTCTGTTGATGATGGGTCAGATCAAAGTTTTCCAGAAGAATGTGTAAGTGCTTCAGCTGACTTAGAAGAGGACTCAGCTGAGGGAATGGGATGAGATTGTTGCTGGAGGAAGTGAATGTTTCTGGCATATAGCATGAGATGCAAGAAGCAGGACTGCCATCTTTAGTCACTGAAAAAAAATACTTTGTTGTAAGAGTGCTGACCTGGAGACCATCAGTATCTGAGTTGTTCTGTTTGCTCAGAAAAGAAGGGGAGGTGGAAGAAATGGAGAGGGTGAAGCTAATGACGATACATTTCAGAAGTATTTAGTGTCATATTTGAGACATGGGTGGCAAGGGCTGGCAGAAATTTTTTTCCCTCAGCCTTTCATCTCTACATATTTCCTCACTGGAGTATGTCTGCTCATCAGGTTACTCTGTTCAAGATGCTGCATTTGAGAGAAGTGATTGCTTCATGTTTTGTCACGTGGCCAGTCCTGGTTTCTAAAACTGAAGGAGTTGAGACAGACAGCGGGAAGCAGCACAGCAGACTGTGTCGAGAAGACAATGTTCCCTCTTGCAGTTACGGCTTGCATCACCTTTCTGAATTTTTGGTTAAAGTGGTGGTGCAGATTAGAAGGTGTGAATCTCTAATAACGTGATTGTTAGTACAAAACTCGGCAAGATTTTTAGTCATGTGAAAACAATACTCATGCATTTCTGTGAAAACTAATCCTCAGGCCTTGTCATGCAGCCTCTCACTTGTGTGCATGTGAGGAGAATGCTCGGTAGGTTTCTTTACCTAGCCACCAGGGTGCTGCTGTTGTGGCTAGGTCAGTTTTCCACAGCCTGCAACTGTTATTGCACCTACAAAAGAAAAAAAACAAACTCTAACTCTGTCTTCGGAGCAGAGAAGACAAGTAACCTTTTTTATCTGGCCCATTCTGTTTTGGGAAGGTTGGAGGCTGGTGCATAAATCAGGAACACACTGGGTAGTTTTACAGCACAGATAGTGGCTTCTCTGTAGCCGTGTCCTGGCTGTGCACATGGATTTATATTCCCCTCCATCTTGGTAGCTTGCAGTCTCTCAGATACTCCCCTTTAGGCTCCAGATGTCTTGCTGACAGGAAGTTTCACTCTTGGAACGTCAGTCGTGCAGATCACACAGTTTTGAAATCCTGTCATATTGTACCCTCCTCTTTTGTTTTCTGGAATAAGTTTCAGTTGGGGCTAGGATGCACTAGGAATGGGTCACTGAACTGAAGGCCTGGGCCTGAGCACTGTCACTCAGTCCCTCAGATGGGTGATCAAACCCTTCCTTTGAAAAATTGCTGCAGTAGTGCTGCTGGTGATTCATTCTGCACAATAATTAATCTTTGAGTGAGTCTTTTGCGTGGTTTAAAGGAATGTGGAGATGCAGAGGATTACTCTTAGCTTTCTTCTTTCATGCCCAGACACGTCTAGAGATGTCTGTGTCAGCATTGGTGAGGAGCTTGCATAGGAATAGGAATACAAATAGAATTTGGATTTATTGCAGTCAAGTTCCCATCTCCATCTGATACTCTATGCTGCTTCCACAAGGTTTTCAGTTTCTGCAAGAGATTTCTTGGGAATATTTTCTTTAAAAAAAAGTAGATTGTGGTAGCCACATTGTTCCTTTGAGGATCATGAGTTTCTTTGAATTGGTTGCAAATCACATCATTTAGGTTGTATGCTCCCATAGTAAGACTTCTTTCTGTCTGTAGATTTATTTGCTGTCACTGCTTTTATCCTAGATAGTCTGTTTCTCCAGCTCAGGGAAGGGAGCTCTGAATTCCTGATGCAGTCTGAGGCTGTGTTTACAAATGTCACATGAATTAATGTGCCCTGTGGGTTTTAACACCTGCATCCACAGTGTAATTGGAGATGACAGGAGCTCAGCAGGCCTGACTGTGTGGCTTGCTTTTATACTTGATGCCTGTTTCAGAGTTCTGGGCCGGGGTTTGTTTGTGGAAGCGTTGCTTTCATCTTTGTTTTTGACATTCTGAGAAAAGTTGTGTGGTTTGGTCCAAATATCCAGGAGGAAAGAAGGGACCTGGGACAGTGGTTCTCTGCCTCTTCCTGGTCAGCATTACAGTGTGTGAGGCATGCCCCTGCTTGCTTGATGTTCTTGTATCTGGGCTGCTTCAGAGCTTTCTGTCACCTCTTGTCTTTCAGGGACTGATAGGCTTCCAGTCCTGAACTCAATCACTCAAACTGGTACAGGCCTTTCACGTAGTTGCTTTTTAAATCAGTTAATCTCTTTAGCTTGCATTGGTAAATCACTGAGTTAAGATCAACTGACGTTCAATCAGCTTAGGGGTGTTTACATTAGCAATTTGCATCAGTTTCACTGAATCTGTGTGGTCAAAGGAGTAGGGTCCTTTCCTGTGCAGGTGGGCTTTTTGGAAGAAGTGGTTGGATTTGCTTTCCAGTTTTTGTAGTGGAGTCAGGGCTTTATAATGAAGATGCTTTCCAATATGGTTTCTAGGTTCCAAAAAAAGGGTTTCTTCAGAAGGTTGGTGGTGTATCCATTTCCTGAGAATGGCATCATGGCCATTTCCCATAGGGAGGATTCTGGCTTTCAATTTCTTACTGTAGGTGAGGGGAGGATTTCTCATCTTTATCTTTGATGCATCATCAACTTTTGTCACAGTCTTTGGCTACTGATAATAAGAGGGAAATTTGATGTTTTGTAGTCTGCTAAATAATTGTATGAAAAATCTCTTTTCCAATTATCTATATGCTCTGCAATACATGCACCCAAATTCAGGGCAGCTGGCAGCACTGAGCTATTCGTTACAGGAAGCTTTAACAAAGGGCCCTGGTTATAATGCCAGGAATTTCCCTCTTACACACTTGGAGAGATCAGGGATGAAGTGCACTGGTAGTGTTAGCAGTAATGAAGACTAGTCTTGCTTTGATAAATCTGTTGGCAATGAAAGAATAATTTTGCACCTGGATATGCTAGTCTTGTACCTTTTACCACAGTTTGTTAAAATATCATGTTTCAAGAGTATAAACATTGACAAAACAAAGCTAATTACGGAAACGAAATCTTGAAGCTTGCTTGTGAAACAGCTTGTAATAGGTTTTGGAAGTTAATAGTCTCAATAGCTGAACTCTTGCCTCTTTTGCATCTGTTTATTTTTTCAACAGGTACTTCCTGACTTTCAGTAGGAGAGAGAAACGAAGGACTTTGAAGATAGGTGCCTGTGGTCCCTTGCTTGGCAGAAACAATGCTGCAGCGATGAGATTATAGCGAGCCCTTCCTGTGTGGCCTCCATGGGTCCCACTCAACTCAGCACACAGGATCATGGGAAGAGGGTGGCAAGTGTATTTGAGATGGAGGAGGAAGGGCTTCCGCTCTTCCCTGGCTCAGAGAACCCCCCTGAGCATGCAGGTATGCAAAAACTCTAAATCCATGCAAGATAAAGGCTATCCATTCTTTCAGCTGCAAACAGAATTGATACTTGGCAAAATTTTAGGACAAGTTCTAATGTGTTTGAGGAACTCAGAGATGATGTCTAAGAATAGAGTCAGTTATTGATAGCTGTTTCAGGAGTGGAGAGCCCTCTTCTTGACGAGAAAATAATGACTTCAGGATTCCAAAGGCTCATAGAATTTGTGAAGTGTACTGCTTGTCTGCTTATTGCAGCTAACTCCACAAGCTGCTGTCTTCTGTCTTGACAGTTTCCCCAAGTGTTCCAGTTACAGGGGTTGTCTGCTCAGTGCAAAAACTGTAGGGTCACAGTTTCAGCACTGACTTTCTGTCACTATTAAATTGAGAAAGCATTTTTCCTTATTCTTGTGTATACATATGGCAGAGAATAGAAGTAAGAGAACTGGAGGTGAGTTCTGAAGAAATTTACTTTCTGCACAATCTTGGATTTCAACTCAACTTTTTTGTAGGTCTTTCTCACATTGGTAGCTTAACTGTAATTGGAAAGTTCAGCAGAGCACTTGGCCTGAGCTTATTTTGGCTCTTTCACTCTGATTTGGAGGGGAACAAGTGTGAAGCTTTATTTGTTTCTATAGTTGAGGTGAAACATTGTGGATTATGTCAGTAAGGTTGTTGCAGAGGACTTACTTGCCCAGAAGGGATGTGTGTGAAAAGGGAGACTTGATCTTTTCATCCCTGGGCCTGGGAGATAGGGGGTTTGAGTGAGGATGTTGGTTGTCAGGGAGGGGGCAGTCAGCTGCAAATACCACGTTTTCTTCATGTCTGTGCGTTTTCTTTTCTTTTGTTTTTATTTTTCCTGGCTGCCGTTCGTTTCGGTAGAAAATCCCCCCTTGAAGCGGAAGAAGGGTCCAGCCCCTAAGATGCTGGGAAACGAAGTGTGCAGCGTGTGTGGGGACAAGGCCTCCGGCTTCCACTACAACGTGCTGAGCTGCGAAGGCTGCAAGGGCTTCTTCCGCCGCAGCGTCATCAAGGGCGCGCAGTACGCCTGCAAGAACGGCGGCAAGTGCGAGATGGACATGTACATGCGCCGCAAGTGCCAGGAGTGCCGGCTGCGCAAGTGCCAGGAGGCCGGCATGCGGGAGCAGTGTGAGTGCCGCGCTGTGCCGCGGGCGGGACCGGAGCGCTCGGGGACGCGGCTGTAAGGCAGGGGCAGTGCCAGTGCTTGGCCAGGGGGACGTGGGAGCCATGCAGGCTGGGCGTTGGAATGTGCGTGGGAAGTCACTGAGAGCCCAGCAAGGATCATGGGCTGTTAGTGGAACACAGTTGGTGTGCTGAGAACCCCAGCCCTGCTTCATTCCTTGTAAGAACTCGTGGAATATACCAGCAAAGGAAAGATTCACGTGTTCATCAGGGAGCTGTAAAGTGTCTGTAGCCTCAGGCTTGTGACCAGGACTCTAAGATTGGTCACCGTGCTCCTTGAACAACAGGCACTTTTCTTTGCTTCCTACTGTCAGCTTGCAAAAGCGGTCAAGGGCAGTACTGCCCAGTACTGCAGCTGTGTTTGTGCATGAGCTGATCTCATTGCTTCCTTTAGTGAGCTCTGCTATTTTTCTCACATGAGCTGTAAGGCTTCTGTTTCTGAATATTCACCAGTAGTTCTGCTTGCATGTCAGGAACAGCCCTCGTTGGCCAAGGTATCCAGATTTCATCCCTTTGCTCATCAAGACTGACTGACTGAATGCTCAATTAATGTTAAATCTGTGTGAAGTCTTCTCACATCTAGTACCTGGAACAGCAGGTGTTTCAGAAACATAACATAGTTTTGCAAAAATTAAGTCCCAGTGAGCTAGGAGACATGTTCAGTTTTTCAGCCAGAAACACAGCACATCAGTATCTTTGTCTCACTGGTTTGTGTCAGCATTGCGTGTGCTGTCTTCACCCCATTGCCCCATTCCCAAGAGCTATAAAACAGATATATTTGAAAAGCAATGCAGTAAGACCACTTGCTCACTTTGCTTTTCTTTTGTTGCAGGTAGATACAAAGAGCCTCAGTATGTTTCTGCATTTAGTCATTGTTTTGTGTTGAAGACAGCTCAGGAAAATTAGGTCAAAAGGAATCTTGGTGTTATTATCAAGGACTTGGCAACTCTTGTCGATTCTGTAATCCCCACTGCAAATTTGTCTCGTTAGTTTTGACAGAAACTGAGGGCTTTTTCCTCCAGCTGTTTCACTTGGAAGGTCATTACAGAACTTCCCCCCCTAGTAATTGCTGGAAACATTCTTCTAATTCTCACACTGAAGTTATTCATGGCCAGTTTATTGTTCTTAAGGCAGTGTGAACCATGAGGTTAAATAATTCCTTCCTGACAAGCCAAGTAAGTTAGAATGCTTTGAATTTAGCATGGTGTAGGAGCTTGCACATAGGCAGTTTTCAAGATTCATTAACAGCCAAGTAACATGTTACCAGATAAAAATCTTTTTGTGCATCGGAGTCCCAAGCAGAGGGACTGTAATCACTTGGATCAATTACTTCCCTCCTTAAACTGTAAGTAGCATTCTCTAATCTTATAGATCCCCCCTTATTTTGGCAATTGCATTGAATGCCTTTGCTGTTAGAATTATAAATTTTGTGCATGGTGCTTGCACCTGTGCACACATGCTCTCTGTTGGAAGTCAGGGATGAAGGTTACTCTTAGCTTGTCTGTGTTCTGTTCTTTGTCTATCCTTCCAGTCTCGGGAATGCTGTTTTACGGTAGCTCTCCTGTTCTTGTCTTTGTTTAACTCGATTCTTTTAAGAAGTGCAGTTATATACTTGTTCAGTTTTAGAGCATGCTTTTCTGTGTAGCAGCTATAGAATCATAGAATCATCAAGGTTGGAAGAAATCTTATAAGATCATCAAGCCAAATGTCTACCTAGCGGTACCACTGTAACCCTTAAATCACTAAACTGTATCACCGAGCACAGATCCAGGTGCCCTTTAAGCACCTTCAGGGATAGTGACTCCATCACCTCCCAGGGCAACTTGTTCCAATGCATGCCCTAACAAGGAACATTTTATTAAATACCGAATCTGAATCTCCCCTGTCTCAGGTTAAGGCCATTTCTTCTTGTCCTCTCACTGTGGGCATGGAAGGAGACTAACCCCCATCTCATTACAACCTCCTTTGTTTTCTATGTTATCTGTGCATAAAAAAAAAATCTTTCAGCACTTTTAAACTCTTGTTTGTCAAGTCAACTTTGTTTGTTTATCTTTGTTCCTGAAGATACAGAGGGTTTTTTTTTTCCCAATCAATTCCTTTTCTGCTTCCCTTCCCTCCAGGGTGTCAACCACAGCACACAGCCTGGTGCTGTCAGCAGCCTTGCTGAGGGTGCCCTCAGTCCCACTGTCCATGTCCCTGATAAAGGTGTTCAACAGTGCCAGTCCCCATACCAACCCCTGAGGAATGCCACTTGTCACTGGTCTCCACCTGGAGATTGAGCCATGGGCCACAACTCTTTAAGTCTGACCATCCAACCAATCTTTTCTCTTCCAAGTGATCTAGCTGTCAAATCCATGCTATTCCAGTTTAGAGATAAGGATGCATTGCTCCTGAGCTTGGAGGGTGCAATCCTTGAATATTAACCAGCTTTCTTGGGCCCCTCTTCCCTCCAGCACTTTATCTGATAGTACTCTACCGAGCAGATCCCTGAAGAGGCCAGAGTCTGCTCTCCTGAAGTCCAGGCCAGTGAACTTGCTGTGCACCCTCTCTCTGTGATGCCAATATGATCACAGCCCTGCAGGTGTGTGCATGTCTCTAACTCCTTATTTATTCCCTGTGCTTTGTGCATTTGCATAGCGGCACTTAAGTTTGGCTCCTGGTGAACCTGACTTACTGCATGGAGTGGCAGAAATTCCATTGTGCTGCTCTTCAGGTACTCTCCTGCTGGTCTGCATATCCTCTCTAGGCTCTGGGCATCTCTTGCCGGCCCTGGTATCAAACTGGATTGGGAGAGGAGAGGGATGGATTGAAGTTCCTGTCCCTAGGCAGCTTTAGTTTAAATCCCTCTTCACTGCTTGGCAAGCCTATGAGAAAAGATGTGCTTCCCTTTCTCTGACAGAGGGATTCCATCAGCCCTCCATAGAGCAGAGGCCTTTGAGTTGTTCTGTTCCTTACAGTGTTACATCCAAATAACATCTGCCCTTTGACTTAACAACTGAAGGAGACTTGTAACCCTATTCCTAAAGGACTTCGGTTGGTCCTCAGTACGTTCATGCAGTTACTCTTCCATTATTCATCTTGGGGTATGTTACTGCTCTAGAGTTTGCTGCAGATGGCCTGTACAACAAATTATCCTTTCACTCTCAAACTCCACCCAGGACTGAGTCTGACCTTTGAAGAGGGTGAAATGACACAAGCTGTTAAATGAACAATATTGAAAAAAGTCATAACAGTAGGGTAATATAAAATACAGTGGACACACCATGGCATATGAAGGGAACATCTGTTGTAACATGACATTTTAGGGAACTGCTTTATGGGGAAAGTCACTATTGTTTTTCCGAGATCTGCAGGACATCACGAGGGGAGCTTCTGCCTTTTGTGAACACTTTATATGGTAGTATGATTAGAAGAAAGGCAATGGAACAACTTAAAGTAGGGAATAGAGGGAGAAACAAATAAATATCATTGTTGGCTGTGTTGTGTACACTCTGCTATGCCTGGTACAGGCAGCTGTGATCTCTGCCTGTCCATCCACAGCACATTACCCTGGGTTTAGTGTAGTTTCCATCATGTTGCTATGATTGATCGTGAGCTATTCTTGCTTTAGATGTTCTGTCTGAAGAACAGATCCGACTGAAGAAACTGAAGAAGCAGGAAGACGATCAGGCTCGGACAGTTGTGGTGCGTCCAAACCCTCCAAATCCGCCGAGCCCTTCCCACAAACTGACGCCGGAACAGCTGAGCATGATAAAAAAGCTCGTGGCTGCTCAGCAGCAGTGCAACCAGCGCTCCTTCACAGACAGGCTCAAAGTGACGGTAAAAACTCTACCAGTGTACTCAAGGAAAAGTGAAGTTCAGGGAGTTGCATTTTAGGTAAAATATTTGGGAGAACAGAGTTACTTTAGGCATTGCATCTGTGGGCTAAAGCTCTGTAGAGAATAGCAAAGGAGGATCTGAAGTTGTCATTTTCTTTCCTTGTTGTCTTCATCTTATCTTTCATCTTTGGCTTCATCTTTCACAAATGTATACTGTCTCTGCCCATTCCTACAGCCATGGCCCCAGATTCCTGATCCAAATAACCGTGAAGCAAGGCAGCAGCGTTTTGCTCACTTCACAGAACTTGCAATTATCTCTGTACAAGAGATTGTGGACTTTGCCAAGCAATTACCTGGCTTCCTGGAACTCACCAGAGAAGATCAGATCGCTTTACTGAAGACATCTACCATAGAGGTGAGGGTTTGACTCCACCCCAATACATAGTAGCACAGATCAAAGAATTTGGAGTTACCCACCTAGAGAACTAGTTCCAACCCTTTTCTGAGGATGGCAGTCTGAAGGACCTCAGCTGTGGGACCATCACTGCAGTGTGGTTGTATTGGCAAGTTGCCTGGTTATACACTGCAGTGCCTGGTTATACAGGAAGGGAATGAGGCAAGTGCCTTGGTAGTGGTAAGCAGGAATTTCCTGTTTCCCAGAAGCAGACACCACAAAGGATGGCAGCAGACTTTATCTTGGAATTTTTAAGCACTCTGAGAGAAATTGGAGTGGGTTTGTTTGGTGGTTTGGGTTTTTTTTTTTCAAATTATTGTTGTAACATTTCTTCCTGCTTTCAAATTGAGTATATCTCATTTCTGTCTTCAGGTGATGTTGTTGGAGACATCTCGGCGCTACAATCCAGAGATTGAGAGCATCACCTTTCTTAAGGACCTGAGCTATAATCGGGATGACTTCGCCAAAGCAGGTGGTGCATTAGACAGATGTTTCTTCCTCACCAGTGTCTTGTGTTCTTACATATTTTCCTTTTTAATATGAGCAGCTGGAATTAGTTTGTGGTGAGAGGTTTAGAGCAGGACCAAACCAATAGCCCCACAAACCATTTTTTTTCGCTTTTAGCATATGGTACCAACTCAGTTCGTGTCTTTTTCTAGGTGTCAATTTGCTTGGGAAAATCTGGACTCTTAAAGAATGAAAATATTGCTGCAAGTGTCCGTGTAGGACTAGCAGTTGGTGTGAAATTCCTTGCTTGTAGAGGTGTAACGTGGTGGTGGAACTGTATGAGATCGTACCAACCCAAGCCACAGTCTTCTCTCCTTTGCAAGTGTATCACTTGCTAATCCGGATGGCGCTTGGAGTGATGACATTACTATGATTACATCTCAGTTGATATGAAGTCTGTACCGTGCACTTAGGATCCCCAGAGACTGCTTTAGACATTTTATCATCCTGTATGGTAGCCTGGGGTGTTCTGATCTCTGAAGTATATTTTTCCAGGAGCTATGCGTGTCTGTTATTTCAGGTGAAGTAACAAGAAGGGTGTATCTTCAGCATTTCTAAAAGCAAGACTTTAGCTATGCTTCACCTGATTTTTAAATTTTATTCCTTGAGTAGCTATTTATTCATTTACACTTGAGATGACTTGTATATACAACTTTTCTTTATGATGCTTTTCCTGGTGGCTTTTTTTTCAGGTTATTAGAAAGGCAAAAATCAGAGAGCCAGAAAGATTCCCTCCATTTTGTTCCTTCTTCTCTGATGCAGTTGTAATGCAGGAAATTAGAAACTTGGATGCTATTTTGGAGGAAAGGCCTGAAGTTTTCAGTATGATTACATAGCACAAAGATACCTGATTTGACAGTGGTCTCTGTTATGGCAAGAAATACCAGTGCATTTCTGTCTGACTGCATTTATCAAATGAGGTGATTGGAAGTCTAGGTCAGGCTCTGCCTCAGGTCTCCCAGTTCTTTGAGCTGAAGGAAATGACATAGTTCAGCGTTCTTGGAACCACATATTTTCAGCAGATACATCCTTCAGATGAACCTGAAGTGTGGAATGAAAGCTTTCTGTGAAAGCTTGAAGGCTACTGGGTGTGAAGGAGGTGATGCTGTGAGAGTGGACAGTATAAATGTGCTTGTGACCTCCTGATGTTTTGACAAACATTTGTCTGATAGCTGATGTTGTGTTCCTTTAGCTGTTGCCCAGTGGGATCATTTGCTATGGGGCATTTAGGGCTTTAGGAAAACCCCAAAGTGGTGTCATTTTACAGTTAGAACCCGATTCCTCAGCCACTGTTGTTGGTGCTCACCAGTAGTTGATGTAAAGTGGATGTATTCATTAGAACATAATGTAAGGTTTTTTCCCTGCCTGTCTGTCCTTTCCACTCCCTGGTGTATAGCAGTGGATTTCTGGCAGCCTTTTCCATGAAAGGGAGGGGGAGAGAGGGGAGACAATTGTTACTGCCTCACCTTGTTCTCTTCTGTTTGTTGCAGGTCTGCAGTTTGAGTTCATTAACCCCATCTTTGAGTTCTCAAAGGGAATGAATGAGCTACAGCTTAATGATGCTGAATATGCACTTTTAATTGCCATCAACATTTTCTCTGCAGGTAAAAAGCCAGGAAGATCTGAAGAGCTGCAGCAGTGAGTCAGAGGGCAAAGGAAGTAGAGTGAAGGGATGTTACAAGAAGGAAAGGAGTAATAGAGCATGTATAGAGTCTAGTGATAAAGGGAGCATATTAGTCATTATATTCTGGATTTTCTAATGCCACTTCCAGAGGAAATTGAATTCCTCACTGCTGGAAAAGTGTGCTGAAAAACCAGCCAGTATTTATCTTCCTCATTTAGAAACTGCTATTTTACTGCCCCTTTAATGTCCTTGGCACCTCTCTGGTGTGATGCAGGTCCCGCAGCACGAGTGACATCTAGCGGACAAGCCGACATACTCTGGACTAGAGGCAGCATCACTCCGGGCCAGGACAGGGCTTTGCCAAGAAGCCACCTCTACTCTTCTGTCTTGTGACTTGATTAATGACTGTTTTTCTTTGTTCCTGTTTTCTAACTGGCTCAATTACTGCAGAGACTTTGCCATTTGCTCTCGAATAGGCAGCTTTCTGTTTTTTGGGACAGGAACATGAGACCAAACAGCACTGCGTAAATGTGTTTGGTCTCTCTAACCTCCATCCTCTGTAGGAGTTGGATTGGACTCCTCATGTGCAGTAGCCATCACTGAGAAGGAACAGTTACAGGCAACTGACACAGTGTCATGGATATATCTCCTGGCTTGGCTGGGTGAATGTGAGATGAAGTTTTGGGAAGGCACTATAGGAGGAAGTGGGGTTAGACAGAGATGTTAAATCCAGTGGAGCTGCCTGTGGCAATCTGCTTTTGTCTAATCTGCTTACTTCTAACCTGCTTTTTGGCAGACCGACCGAATGTGCAGGACCAGTCCCTGGTGGAGAGGCTGCAGCACACCTATGTGGAAGCGCTTCATTCTTACATTTGCATAAACAGACCAAATGTAAGTGCCTGACCAGAACATCTCCAGTGATCATGCAAGCAGATTTTGTTTATGGAGGCAGAGTTACTTCAGTACTGTCTGTAACAGGTCTCTTGCTGCCTGTACTGTCATGCTTGTCCCTTCTGGTCTCTTTGATAGCAGCTGTAAATGCAAGGTTTCTGAGCTTGAGCTTCACAATCTGCTGTCTTGTATCATGTTCCATAGTTTAGCCAGCATAGGAAGTCTGGAGTTTTGGGACATGATGTACTACTTGTATTCTTTCACACTGCATCCTCCTGGAGAGTGCTGGGTCTAGAGGAAGTAAGGATTGGGATTACAGTATATCATCAGTTGTGGTAATTTTTTTTTAAACAAGGTTTTAGGTGAATTTACTAACAGTTGATATTTGCCCCTGCAGGACCGCTTGATGTTTCCACGGATGTTGATGAAGCTGGTCAGTCTTCGGACACTGAGCAGTGTCCACTCTGAACAGGTGTTTGCCCTTCGGCTGCAGGACAAGAAACTCCCGCCCCTGCTCTCAGAAATCTGGGATGTGCATGAGTGACTGCATGCTCCCAGGGCGCTGACATGCTGACATAATGCCATCTCCCAGCCTTTGCTAACGAGAAGCCAGCCTCCCCTCTCCAAAGCACTGAACCCTGGGTTGGGCATGCAGGGGGTGGTGAACCTGGGGTTTCAGTGTTGTCATGAGACTGTGCAGGAGGCAGCTGGGGTAGATCAGATGGAGGGGTTGGTTTCAGTGTAGTGCCCATACCCCAAAGGAATAACGTGAAACATTCAAAAACGGTAGAAATGAAGACCTTTCCCCCTGCCCCTCAAATCCTTTTTCTTCAGAGTCTTTCTCTTCCCTAAGCATATGCTGAGGGTTTGCCCACTGATCCTCTTCTTGCTGATTATGAAAATGAATTTGTAGGAATTCGCCAAAAGCTCTCTGTTGAGAGTAACCCAGCTCAAAAGGCTTCTGCAGGGTCCCCAGTGTACCTGGATCTGAGGAGCTCAGGGAAGTCGGTGTGGATGTTCTAGGGGTTTCACTGGGTTTCCTGTCAATAAAATCACTTGAATGTGCTGCCCTTTACAATGATTCCAAGAAAAGTAGCTTTTATTTCTTTATTATGAGACTTCATCTCTAGAGCTGCCCTTTATTCTGGCCCTCCTTTGGAAAAAGGATTCCTGTAATGTGTAGTGCCCTTTGTCTAACAAGGAGGTCCTCTGGGTAGGGAACATTGTGTATCAAAAAGATGTCAGGCATAAAGTAGTGGATTTTTTTAATGTAATGCATCACGATTTTATCTCACGATGGTTCTCAGATGGCTCAATTTACCTTTGATTTGCTAACAGCTGGACAACTTTTGTTCAAAACAAATCAGGGCATAGATTTTATCTTTAGGGGTGGAATAGAAGAAGGATAGGTGGGTAGGCCTGGTACCTAGGTAAGGTGGGTGTGGTGGGAGGATCTCAAAAACTTCCAAGAATCTGGATCATGTGGTATGTGTTCCAAGGTGGGTGTGAAGATGTATCAACCAAGAGGAGAGGACACACTGCATTTAGTGAAATATGTGGGCATTGCATAAGCTGTGGGCTGTACACTCTCAGATTATGGGCTGCAGGAATATTGGGTGTAATCAGATCCACCTGCATCGTCTTCCTTTTGCCAAAGTCTTTCCAAGGTTCTTGCTCAAGATTTCAGTGATGATCATGGGATATGGAGGTCCCTCCTGTATGAGGAGTGCCAACTGCTTCAGAATGACACTTGGGTCTTGTATCCTTTCTTCACTTTGGGCATTGTGAGATCCACACTGGATTTATGGCCCAAGTTTTGAGTATCCACATCCATAAGTATTCTAGGATTCACAGCAATATTTTGTCTGACAGAAGAGAAATATACTGTTATAAAACATGTTCCTTATTTTCCAAGAAAAAACATCTTATGGCTGATCTCAGAGATGTAACCTTAAGTATCCTGGTAGCTTGGTCTCATGAGTCTTCTCTGTCATAGGGGTCTATGTTTGCTTGCCTGGTGAGCATCCCAAGAGCACAGGTTCACATGGCTCGGTTTTTTTTTTGTCTGTCTTGTTTTTTGGTTTGTTTGTTGTTTTTTTTGGCTGTGTATCTGAGCGCTATGCCCGTGGTGAGGGTATTGTGTCCATTTTGCACTTGAGGTTGGTCCCCTGCCACTGGCCTTCACTCTGCACCTTTGTAAAGCACTTGTAACAATCTGTAAAATAATCTGTTGTTTTTTATAACTCATTGCAATTGCAAAAATTCTTGTTTAAATCTGTATTTTTAACTAATCTGTTTGAGAAATGTTAATGTTTATATAAAAGAATAAAGCCTAATACAGGATTTTGACATTCTTTGATGTGCTTTCATGAGACTGGAGGAGGGTGGAATACATTCTTGCTGTAACAAGTTCAAAGCTGATAAGAAATGATGAGTATATGTGTTGGGTAGAAGCAAGAAGTGGTGAGAGAGAAATAGCAGTGCAACCCCAGGCAGTTTCTTTTGGCCTTTAGTATGAGATTTGTAGCTTGGTATGTGCCTTGCTGTGTGCCAGAGCTGGCAAATAGGTGAAGTGGATTAAGTGTGTATCATGAAGACCACGCATTATGCAAACACACTTCACCTCGATTTCTACAGCTGCATTCAGAATGTAGCCCTCTTATTGCATGTGCTCTACTCCATTTTCTTCATTTTGTGGTGCACCAAAATTGAAAGAGGAGTCCAGTGTGCCCCAGCTGTCAAGTGGGTTTCAGCAGGGCCTTACCTGACCCCTGATATGCTGCTCAGCTGAGATGTATTCATAGGGAAACCCCCAGGAACAGCTGAACACATGGATTACCTCCGAGGGAGCAGCAGGATGAGGAAAGCAGAGTGCTGTCCAGCATTAGCTGCTTGATGATCCCCTGCCCCAAAGGGAAAGAAAAGCAGTGGTCAGTTTAGCAAGGTTCCACACCACAGGCTGTTCTGCTGGAGCCTCTGCATTACTCTGGAGTATAACATTTAAATTGGAATCTACTGAACCAGAGGAAGAAGGAATAGGAGTAGACTTATAGGAGACTGGGCCGAGGTGTGAGAGGGGGAGTAATCAGCAGAGCTCAAGAGCTCATCAATGCTGGGTGGATTAGAGTGTGGCTGGGCCCTGCTGTCAGCAGAAGAGCTGCAGCTTAACTTCCAGCTTCATGTTTTTTGGGCTGCATGTCCGTAATTTGAAGAGAAAAACTGCATGTGAATGTGAAGGATTTTCAAGGTACAACCTCTAACATTGCTGTGGATGGCAGTGGTGGAAACAGTGATTTTCCTGACCTCTGTGTTGTGGTTTAACCCAGATGGCCACCAAGCCCCACACACTCACTCACTCCCCTGCAGCAGGACTGGGGGCAGACTCAGAAGGGTGAAAGCCAGAAAACTCGTGGGTTGAGATAAAGGGAATTTAATAGAGAGAGCAAAAGCCACACACACAAGCAAAGTAAAGCAAGGAGTTAATTAACTGTTTCCCATGGACAAGCAGGTGCTCAGCTAGCTCCAGGAGAGTGGGGCCTTACCATGTGTAATTGTTACGTGGGAAGACAAACACCATTGCTCCAAACATCCCCCTCTTCCTTCTTCCCTGCATTTGATACACTGAGTATGATGCCATAAGGTCTGGAATATCCCTTTGGTCACTCTGGGTCACCTGTCCTGGCTGTGCCTCCTCCCAGGCACCCCCAGCTCCCTCACCACTGTGACAGCATGGAAAACACAAAAGGCCTTGGCTCTGTGTGAGCCCTGCTCAGCAATAACAAAAACATCTCTGCGTTATCAATCCTGTGCTCAGCGCAAATTCAAAACACAGCCTTGTACCAGACACTGTGAAAAAAATAAACTCTACAAGCCCAAACCAGCGCACTCTGCCTTGTGCATCCCTTTTCATTATCACGTAGTCAAATCCAATCTCCTTGTTTACATCTTTACATCTCACACTTTTTGAAAGTGCAAATCAGGACAGAATCATTTTTTGTCTCTTGGAAGTTTCCCAGGTTAGCCCATGGAGCTCAAGTAGGCAGGTGTGGGGCAAGAACCATCTATGAGATCGATGAACTTTTGTACTTCTATGTTTACAAAGTGCTATCTAGGCCTGAGATTCAGTCCTGCTCTAAGACTATACCTGATCTATTTCAAATTAAATTTGCAGATTTGGCTGCTGGAGAAATCTTGAGGTACTTGAATTACAGTCCTGGGAGATGCTCCTGGTTGGCTGCACCCTTATTCAACAGCTGTATTTGATTATGATGCATTCAGATCCATGGGGAGGGAGGAAAGGTATTTCTGAAAAAGTATTTCCTCTACAGTGGGCAAAGTATAGATGAGGAATATCAAGCAGTGGTTCTCCATTTTGCACTACATAGGTATAAAAATTGTGGGTTACTTGTGGTGCTTTTGGTTGCATTTTGGGTTTATTTTGGTAGTTTTGGTTTTGTTAATAAATGAATTTGCTTGTGCAGCATTCTGGTTTTTAGGAGCTTGGAAGGAATTAAAAAAAGGCTGTACCTCAAGCTTTTGATAACCAAATTCTCTCGTAATCTTATGAAGCTACTAGCAAATCAGCAAGTATGTAGCTCAGCGCAGAAGGTGAAAGCACACGGCACTGTGTCTCCGTGCTGCAAGGCAGCGCGCCCTTGTCGGTGTGCAGCGAGGCTCCCGCTGCCGCTTGCCGGGCCGGGGGCTGAGAGCGCCCATTCGCCCGCAGCGCTCCCGCTTCCCCCGGCGCAGCCGGGCCGGGGCAGCTCCTTCCCCCCACGCCCC
>VYXF01006163.1:44047-86768 GCA_013397295.1 Polioptila caerulea | reverse complement strand
CTTGCGGGTTTCCAGCCGGGACTGGCCGGCTTTGGGAATAGCGGCGTGGCCGGCCGGGGAGGGGGCTTTGGCGGCGGCGGGGGTGCGGGGCCGGCGCCCTCGGTCCCGGTCCGCCCGGCCGCTTTTCCTCGCTCCCTGCCGGGTGGGAGCGGGCAGGACAGGGAGGGAAGGGAGAAGGGCGGCCCAGGGCGGACAGAACCCCTTGGAAAGGGTGAGGTGTGCAGCCGTGTGATTTTTGTTGCTGCGGTAATGTGACTGGAAAGGTGCTTTACTCCTTGGTTTGTAAACAGCAGATCCTGTTACTCCCTAAGATAATAGAATAGGAAATCCACTTTATACTGGGCAATTTCTTGAGAAGTCGGCTACAAATCACGAGCATTTTCCTTTCCGAAATGGGTGTCACCACCTTGTTGTGTTGCTCGCTTTTATTGTCAGGTGGAGGAGGGGAAGAAAGCTTGGTCTGTGTGTCACTGTATGGAGTCACGGTAAAGAAGTGTTTCGAGAAATGCTGAGCTTTGAAGGAAACTGATTTGTTTCCCATCTTTTTTCTCACCCTTTCTCCGCTGAACTCCTCCATATACCACATTGTTTTCAGTCATATGCAAACTAACATGCATTATAATTAGCAGCCCCACGGAGATGGGGTAGAGCTGTGATCTGTCAATATGTTGTGCTCTCCCTAGACAAGCCAGCCATTTTCTCTATGTCCAGTGCGACTCTGGGTCAGCATTTCTCTTGGTGTGCTCTCAGGTGTCCTTGCTGTGCTCCTTGCACCATCGCTTATCTGCAAAAAGGATGCTACTTGTAGACACAAGCAAAGGGAGGGAAGATTTATTGTGGTGTCCTGAGAGCCACATAATCAAACCAAAGTCATCCAAATATAGGTTATTTGGGAAGTGTCTCTATTTTTAGACTTCATACTGCTTGGATTTAGGGAACTGTTTTGGATTGGGCACAAGAAGTACTTGCTGTTTTCAGCACTAATAAATAGCTGCAATCCTGACACATCCGAGAGAGCACTTCACATCCAACATAGCTAAAATGCAGTTTTTACAGGATCTAATCTGGCCATCCCCTCACATGTTATGTGTTATGTAACACTGAACTGATAGATCATCCCAACTATAAAATACTATTTTTGCCTTACTGTTGTATTGTTAGAAAATGCACAGCTTTTGAACACAACTTATTAGGCACTGTAGTTAAATGCACACTCATTAAGTATCTTACTGTATGTTTAGCAAAATGCAAAATTGTCAGCAAGTCTCTGGAATGCTTTTGTTTGGAGAGTAATACAGCCTTGTCCTCACTAAAAGATCTTGTACCTGCCTGTCTGGTGGTGCTGCAGTTGTATCACAAGTCTGGACTCCTGTGTTCTTATCAAATTAACAGGTTTCAAGCTGTAAGCTTCAGAGTCCTACTGCATTGTTTTCCACAATGTTACTGCTTTTTGAACAATTCTAATTTTACTGGATGGGCAGAAAAGGAAAACAGTATTGTCATTGAAACAAGGTTGTCTATACCAAATGCATAAGATGGCCAAGACACAGTTCTAGGATGTGTGTTATATGCCAAAGCTGTGAATGGTGGTGAACCAAAGGCTGTGTGGAAACTGGCAAAAAAAAAAAAAAAGTCTTCTAGTTTAAAGTTTTCATGGAAAAACATAAATACATACTAGAGGGCAAACCTTTTCTTCAGCCATGGTACTATTCTGTAACTCTTTTGAAAGCAAACAGGGTGTGTATATAATGAATCACAGAATGTGCTGAGTTGGAAGGGACCTACAAGGATCATTGAATCCAACTCCTGGCCCTTCTCAGCACCATCCCCAAGAGCCACACTATGTGCCTGAGAGTACTGAGTCCAACTTCTGTCTGTTTTAGAAGGATATGGGGGTCAGAGGAGTAAAAGTTCTGAGGATTTTTAGCAGTAATCCTTGGCCACCTAGCCAAAGTAGCTTTTTAGGTTTTAGAGCATCAGGACTGATGGTTCAGTAGAAATGGTAGAAGCATCAGTGCATTTCAGGCCTTACTAAAACACTTGTTCATATCATGTTCCTGAATTAAATTACTGTTGGCTTTGATTTTATTTGCTATGGGCTCAGGGGCATAGAGGCTCATAATTTATAGCTTTTCCCCTCTCACCTCAAGCCATATCAAATACTCAGGTTCTGTACAGACAGGATATACTTGGCATGCCTCTGTCAAGATGTTCATTCTGCTCTGTGTAATATCTTCTGTGGCGAGCCAGTTGAAAAACCAAATATTTGTGAAAATTTTGACTGTTAAATTAGAAAGTCACAAGTACTGCTAAATTGTAAGAGAACAAATTTCTTCAAAGTTTTTCATTTACAACATTCCAGCTAATAGATTTTTTCTGATGCTCCTTTCCAGATACATTTGTTAGGGGAATGTATTTCTTTTTGGGGTGAAAATTGGTAGAGGTTTAGTATGTGAGAGGGGATAACAAATGGTGTAAAATACAGTGTCTTCCCTGTCATTTCACACTGTCATTTTTTAACTGGATTTGCCATCATACTCACAAGATGGTAATTGATACTTTTATGTTAAAACATGCATACAGAGTTTGTGTACAGTGTTGAATGGTTCACTTACTTTCCATTAGGAATTTGAGACAGACAATGCATATGTTACAGCCCAGATGAATTCCTGAAATGTCCTTTGGCCCTGTTGTGCCTGCATTTAAGATATACTGCATTAAATTTCCAGGCAGTTGATGTAGTTACTCAGTGCACTGGTAGAAAATAGAGATACAGGATCTGATAAGGGATTTGCAGCAATGAAGAAAGGATTTAGAAAAAAAAAGAATGAAAGAGCTTGATATGCAAGATTAATATAATGTCCCCAATTTAAAGAGCTTTCATCTATCTCAAGGTATGAATTTTTGTGAAGTAAAAGGATTGTCAGTGACCTAGTAAGAAATGAAGTGAAATAAAAATGAGCATCATGAGGCATCAATTAGAAAGGATTGTATTTTAGAGGGATAATCTGTTAATCTGTGGAATAATTGTGATATTTCTTTTGAAGACCGAATGCTTTGCTGCTTTTCCTTCTCTACCTTGAGAGCTATGAAAAACTTACATTGACTACTGCTCACTCTCTGTAGCTGAACCTGCATAATTCAGCTGGTCTTTGCTCTGTTGTTCGAGCTAGAAAATAATTTTAGAGCAGTTAGATTTTCTGTCACTGGATCTTCTTAAACCTGTCAAAACCACAGGGAAATTACTGTTGGTTATTGGCAAACGTGCTCCTGATTTCTGTCTCAGAACTAGAATAACCTGCTAAAACCCCCAGCCAAGCAAACTGAAGAGCTGACCGTGTACTGCCAGGAGCTCTGAAATATCTTTGCACTGGGGAACTCCCAGATGGGGAGGGTGTGCCTGTTGGTGCCCAGAAACCACTGAATTGTGAGAGGTTGTGTTCACTTTAGATCACTGCTACTAGCAGGACCCTTGCAGGATTTTAAAAGTAAGATGTGCTGTTTGCATATGCCTGAATGACCAAAGCTGAGGCAGTTCTCATGCTGTGATCCCAGACACTGCAGTTAAATGAGAGACTCTCGTGTTTCTGTGTTGTTGTGGGAAATAATGCATCTGTGTACCAGCAAGGAACAAGATTTTATGGTTTTCTGTTTCTTCTACAGCCTTTATTGTTTCAAAGCAGCAACATTCCTCAAAACAGAGCTGGTCATCATGTTGCCTTTAGTGTATCCAGTAATGTTTGTCAGATATCGCATTTTGTTTTGTTTGTAACTAATCTCTAAACAGTTGTGAGAATCAGGGAATTAACATTTGCTTTTTTTATACAAGGGACAAAGATACGTTACTGTCAAATCTGGTGGCCTCCAGGAACTGTGTGTTATCTTCTGAGCAGAGCAGCCTTTTATTTCATATCCTGTTAGTTTGTCACATCTGCAAGATCAGTGCCCTGGTTGTGTCCTGCTTCCCATTATATTCTACCTGAATTTCCCAATGTCAGTGTAAAACTTTTGATCACCTTCTTGCCTGTAGCTTTGACACAGCTTCCCTGAATCTCTGCTTGCCTGGGTATTTTGTCCTTGCTCTGGAAAGACTCTTGTGACAGGAGATGAGGAGTTTCCATGTCATCAGCTAGTGGGAGGAGAGGAGTGCTTTTTTTGATACTGGTAATTAAGAATCAAAACCAGTACCCACCAAAATTTGCTGCAGCCCCAAACGCTGAGCCACTGTGCTGCCGTGTCTGTTTCCTCTTGATAAGCAGCTAAACTGCCCTGCTGGAGCCACGAGCTGGGCACGCTGCTTCTGCCCCCAGGCCACCTGGTTTCTCCCTTCTCTCTTGTTAGTGGTCTTCAGACAGACCCGGCAGGGTGGTGTTTCCCCTCCTGCCTTTGCCGTGGTGACTGCCACTGCCAGTGTCTGGGAGGCCCTCCTGGGAGCCCTTGCTCTGTCATTTGCTGCCTCCGACAGTCGCTTGAGGCAGTTCCTGTCCCTTCTTCGCTCTGAGCTTGCTTCCCCCAATGTTTACGTGTGGGTGAGTCTGCCAAACGCACGCTTCTCACACCCCAGAGCTCTTGTAGAGAGAAAATGGGCTTGTCTCTTTTATTTCCTTTCAGTTTTGACCAGCTGGTACTACGATTTCTCACCAAAATTAATAGTAGGATCAGTTTGAGAGTAGGAATTTCTGATCTCTCACAGCGTTGATGAAGAGAAGGGGAAGGTGTGTAGAGGGAAGGAATAACAAGCAGGTGGCACACGTGGGGAGACAGTGCTTCTAATACACCAGGCAAAACAGACGTGGGGCTCTGAATTCTGAGGTACTAACAACAGCCAAATGACTGGATTATTTAAAGTACTTTATTTTCTGGTTTACATTGTCCTGAACAACGTTTCAGTGTTTCCACACTGGTTGTGAGCATTCCCTCTCCTCTGTCTTACAAATGGCTGTAATTTATTGTTGGGATCCCATTTGTCTGTGTGACAGATTTCCAGGGAAGAGCTGACTGTGCCTGTATCTGCTGGTGGTGATGCCATGAGTGATGTCTCCTGGCCCAGAGCTGCTCACTGTGGCTGGGGGAGGCGCCGTGGCAAGAGAAAGCACTGAATAATTTAGCAGCTGCAGCTGCATCCAGCAGTTCTCTCAAATGTCACATGCTTTGTTGTTTTCTTGTTAATTTTTTTATGGCTGTACATTTACACTATTTGGCTTTTGGAAAAAGCCTTCTGGTGCCTGCATTATAAGAACTGTGGCTTGCTGCTCAAATGGGAACTGGGTAGAGGGCTGGGAGTGGAAGCATCTTGTGGGTGCTGGGGTCTAGGCTACACTCAGAAGCAGCACCAGCATTTCTCAGCTCAAAGCTCAAGCCAAAAGTAGTTCTAGCTTGGAAATGGACGTAATACTGTAGTGGTTGCAGGCAGTGTGAGGCTCATTCAGCCTGGGGGCATTGTGTGGGTTTTGATTTGCCCTTCTTTCCTCCCACCCCCACTCCTTGCAAAATGTATGAGTGCAGATTTGAGGATCACTGAAAAGCTGATGAGGTAGAGAAAATGAGAAGGTTCTTGTATTTTGTGGTGGTGATGTTTCACAAGGAGGGGCAAAAAAGGACAGACTTCAAAAGAGTGGGCCTTGTGTTACTGTTCTGTCATTCAAATCTCTGGAGATTATTTTTGATTAAGGGATGAATTTAAAATCAAAAGTGTAGAGCAGGAGAACTGGCCAGATTGGCAGAGGGGTTTTATGCCAGAATTTGTTCTATTATTCTGTAGTGAGTGGTGCCCTGCACAATGACCCTGCCGGGGAAAGAACACGAGAGATGTTTCACACAGTAAAGGAGGGGAGGAGAATCAGGTCTTTAACCTAAATTGAAGCATATTAAACGACCTATGGCTGAGGCTAAAATCTGTCATCTCCTTCCTATTAGGAAGTGGAGTGCTATAAAAGGGTGTGCTTTTCCTGCATTAGTTTATTCTTGATGGTTTTCCCCAAGAGTGTAATGGAATAACCTGGATAACAGTAATTGCATACTGTCCTTTCTCACGTGCTTGTCTCTAGTGACTCATTCAAGCCCTGGTCTTGATTTTTCTTCATGGCTTTCAGGTACCCACTGGTGGGTGCAGCTGTGGCTCTGTGGGGCAGATGCTGCTGGAGCCACTCCTTTGCCTTTGCTGCTGCCTGCAAGCTCCTGTTGGGATTGTGTGTTTGTGTTAGCACACTCTGCACCTTCTTTTTGTGCAGAGTGTCTGTGGGAGCATCCCGTGGGTACCTGCATAAGCGGATTTTGTCAGCAGTGGTTGGTACTCAGCTCTCCGTGGGCAGGAGTGACTCCTGATGGTCGTGGTACACGTGGCTGTGGAAAGCTCAGGGACTGTGAGACATTTAGCATGCTGCAGATACTGCGCTGTCATCTGGCCTGGGGCCTGCAGGTGCCAGGAGGGCTCTGTGTCAGCGCTGACTCCAGGCAATCCTTGTGTCTGGGTGAAGCTTGTGGGCACTGTGGGCAGTGCTGGGAGCCTTGGCGGTGGAGCAGAGGGGGTGGAGCGCTGCAGCTGCTCTATAAATATACCCGACAGACTAAAATCTAGGGACTAAAAGATTGGGTTGCTATGGCGATTGATCTGAATCAGATTACCTGTGGGTCTGTTTTCACAGCATGTGCATGTGTGCTGACTGCGTGATCTTGCATGTACAGGCTGCTTTAGCCAAGCTTTTGGCTGGAGCAGGGAGGAGAGAGAAAGCAACACTGAAGGGCCGACATATGGCAGGGACGGGGAAATCTGTCACTATAGCAACCGGGAACCCGAATCAGTCCAGCCTCACTCCGTGATGCTGCAGAAAGGTTCCCATCTGTGTGGCAGGGTACTTCTGTTTGTGGGCTAATTCCGGTCATTTTCGGTCTGTCTGTCAGCACCCCTGCCCATGCTGCCTCCATTTTGCTCTTGGAAACTAATGTTGAGGATAAAGATGCTTGACTGTGTCAGTGCTGTTTTCAGAAGGCAAAGAGATAATATTATTTAGTAGGAAAGGAAGAAATATTTAAATTATTATTATTATTGAGAAGGCCTTTCAAAAGAAGTCTTCTTGTATTGCCAAAACCTGTGTTCCCCATTCATTCTTTAATTTTCTTTAATCTGGTTTGTTCTGTCCTTTCCCTCAAGATTTATTGATGAATGAAAAGTGGAACTAGTTGGGGTGCATCTGCTGTTTTACCTGTAAGCAACTCTTATTGATTGAAGTGATGCATGTGTTCCAGGGCGGATGCTTTTAGAATGTGCCTGCAGTCCTGTTCTCCACTGGGTGATTTTTTATGCTTGGAACGATCCCCTAGGCATTTTGCAGAACCACACCTATGTTATAGAATAGCCATACTAGATAAATATGTCATTGTCTGTTTAGGTATGCTTGCGATTCTTTGAAAATGCCTTTTTTTTTTTTTTCCTCCAAAGTGCAAGTATCTTCATAGGATTCACAATGTTGGCATGCACTGCTGCCTTGCCAAGGTCCATGGTAACACACAAAGCAGCTGCACCAGTATAGCAAGTCCATCCAGGTTGGATTTTAGAAATTGTTCCATGTTCTGTCAAGTTCTGGAGGAGAGGTGTTCTCATCTCTGCTGTTGTCTGTGTTTCTTGTTAGCAGAAACACTGTAGTTTCTGGGTAATAGCAATAATGAGCTTCCTAGAATGTTGTATATTTTAAAGTATAAAAATATTAGTGGTGTTTTATGTAGTTGTTAAGAGGAAATTAAAAATGGCTCATGTGAAAAGAGCCTGCCTGTCTGCTTCTTTAAAAGCTTAGTACAAGCATAAATACCATGTGCTATACCAAAGATAATGTCTGGTTTCATTTGAAACACACTTGAAAGAAGAAGTAACCAAAATTTCAGATTAAAGGTTGTTAAAATGTCTAAAGATGGGTCAAAGCTAGGATGAACACTTCATATTGTGCTTCAGACCATGTTGTTTCCAGTTCAGCAGTGAGTTAAATGGAGTTCCTGCCCACACAGGTGAGATTGGCTGGTCCTGAGGTACTCACACCTATTTCTCATAGCTTAGCAGATAGGTCAAGGTGTGTGATATGAGAAAAAGCAACATCAATCAACCCAAAAGTGGGCATTGAAACTCCTGGCCCTATTTGTGTTTTTTTTTTTCAGCTTTCAGTTTAGTTCAGTTGGTGAGTCTTGGGTTCACAGTAGACAATGCACTAAGGTCAGGCATAGTGGCTTTTAGAGCTGAACTCACTACAGACTGTCTTGGCTGAGAGTAAATAGAAATTCAGGATGTTTCAAGGAAACTGAAAATTTAGTTCCTTTTGGGTGTGACTGGAAATTTGGTCTTTCACAAGGTGAAATTTCTGTGAACTGTAATTTATGTGGCTTCTGTCCTGTAATTTATTCTGTCTCCTTCACCATTTCCTCTTTTTTCTCTTACAAATTAATGTCCCATGTATGCTCTTTATTCAGTCAGTGTGCAAATGGAATTGTATGATGCTGATTTGTATTCTAAAGGTATCCATGCACTGGTGAACTGTGCAGTATGATCCATTTATCAGGTAAAAGCTGGAGAAGCCTTTCTGGTACCATCTTAAAGCATGGAAGGGTTGTTAGGAAAGCAGGGCTTAGCTCCTTCCTGTTGTAAATTAAACTGTTGATTTCATACCATTTTTGCAAGCAATGATGTAAATACCTGCTGGGCATCATGGAGTTCAGTGTAAGCTTGGCCCATCAAAGCTGGGAGCCTCTGTGTGAGGAAAACAACTGCAGGTGAGTGTGGTGGGTTGATCTTGGCTGGATGCCACTTGTCCACCAAGCCACTCTATCACATCCCTCCTCAGCAGGACAGGGGGAAGAAAATAAGAGGGAAAAAATCTTGTGGGCCCGAGTAAAGGCATTTTAATAAAGTAAAGATTGCATTCATGGATGCAAAGAAGTCCAAGAAATTTTATTATCTGCTTCCCAGAAGCAAGTGCTGTCCAGCCATTCCCTGGGAAGCAGAGTTTCAGTAGGCTTAGTGGTTGCTCCAGATTATAAATGTTTTAAATAATGGATTCTGCACCTTTCTCCTTCTCTCTCTTAGGTTTTATCCTGAGCAGATGTCATATGGGATATCCTAATGTTCAGTTTAGGTCAGCACTCCTGGCTATGTCCCCTCCCAAGACTTTGCATACTCCCTAGCACTACTGGGGGGAAGGTGTTGGAGAGGTAGCCTTGATGCTGTGCCAGCTCTGCTCAGCAGCAGCCAAAACACTGATATGTTATCAACATCTTTCAGTTAACCAGTACACAGCACATCACTGGGAGGGCTGCCCTGGGGAGAGTGATCTCCATCTCAGCCAGACCCCATACAATGACACAAGTTGTGTTAACAGTTTGTTGTATTGAAGTTACTCTTTGACTAAATTGCTTTGTTCCTCTAGATTTGTGTCTCGAATGAGAAGACTTTTAACAAAGATTGGGGACTCCAAGGGGTAGGTGAAATAGGGTTACTGCACAACTCGTGTCTCTTGGGACCAGCGCAGGGCATGGCTCTGACACAGATGCCTCTAAAGTGATTAAAAGTCTGCTCTGGTTCTTTCATGCTGCCCTATCCATCATGTGCTGTGGTGCTTTTTCATGAAAGAGTGTGTGTGTTTGTTTATGTAGACTTTTATTTCTGGGAGGATTTTAAATTGCCAAATACCATGCAGATTGTGCATGTTGTGCTACAACCTAAAATGCATCTGTTTGGGGAATTTTGAAATGCAGAGTAATGCCAATAATAGAAGTGTTTGTTGTTTTGAAGACTTTTCTCATGTCTTGATTTACTGGTAAGCCATGGTTTTGTGCTGGTTCTTGCCTTTTGTCTTTGTGCCTAGGCTATGGTGCCAACTTGTACTAGTGAGTATAGCTGACAGCTGCTACAGTGTGTGGGTAGTGTTAGTTCTCACCAACCCGTTCACCATCCAGATAAGTGCTTATTTCAATTTTGGTGTTGTCTGAGACGTGTTCTGTTGGAGCAGTATGTTTGTGTGGTGGGCCTTCATTTCTCTGTTTTTCTCCTTTTCTAGAGTTGAAGTTATAGAAAGTCTCTTCTCAAGTGCTGCGTGAGGATTCAGCCTTCAAAGGGCTGGTTCCAATACATTTGCAAAGAGAAAAGACACTGCACAAGACCTTTTCTAAAGTTAAAGCAGTTTGAGAGCGAGAAGAGGTTTTGACATTGATATGTCAAAACCTGTGCCATTTCAGAGTCAAGATAATCTCTTGGTTCAAGTCCGAATTCCAACATGAAAGAGGAAAAATTGAAGTATCTCTTGGTTGTTTGATCTATTTCTGTCCTAGTGTACTTGTCTCTAAAATCTAGGCAGTACTGGGAGGATGATAGGAAATCTCTTAGAAGGAAACCACCTCTGTATTGCCTGTAGAGGTGCAGTCTGTAGTGGTGTGATCACATTGTGTTCAGTGAAGTCTTCCAGATTCCCTTAACTGCTTTCTCCTACATTTTCTTTGTGCCTGCACAAGCATTTGTGGGGCCACTTGGTGAGCCAGGTAAAAGAAGTAACCTGGTAAAAACAAAAGTGGTGAGGGAGAAGAAGGGAGGGTGTTAGGTTCAGTCCATATCAATTCCAGGGCCTGTTTTGCCCTGTTGCTGCACAGACTCTTCAGCCAGCACAGAGAAGGGAATGACACTGGCCTGAATCAAGCTTTTGGCAGATAGGGAGGGGGAGGCAGGACTGGGATGCCTGTTTGTATTGCCTTAAACAGATCATCAACTGTGGTGTCTGATTCCAGGCAGGAGTAGGAAGATGAGTTCCAACAAATGCTGATGCAATACTCTTCTAAGTGCTGTCATCAGCCATTGCTAGATATGTAAAGAAACCAGAGATTGAAGAGAGGAAGGCAGAAAACCTGCACTTGGTTCTAATTCTTCTCCCTCTTGCTCCAATCCAACAACAAATCATCTTCCCAAAAGAAGCCTTTGTCCTCTTGTGTCTCTATAGCTGTTGGGTTGTTAAGTATAGTAAATCAGTAAAGGTGGCTCTGGAAGCTCTGGCACAACATCTGCATCAGTCTGATCTCCCTTGTACTTGTCTTGCAATAGAAAGAAGAAATCATGCAAAGTGCTCAGATATTTTTAAAAAAAACTGACAGAAACTTTAATGTCTGATGTTAGTGGGATGTAGTTTCAGCCTTTCCAGGGACATTGTAAGCCCTGCATATGTTCCTTGTTCTTGTCTGCTGAGATAGTCTTGAAGTTTCATGATTTCTGAGACCTTCATAAAGCAGACCTTTCTTTGCAGCTTTGCAGAGCTTTGCAGAACTGTGGGAAATATGTGTAAGGAATTGCAGTCATAAGACAAATGCAGTGTATTTTCTCCACCTTCATTGAGGGGTTGGGTAGCTTCTGTTTTTGAGGAAAAACATCTTTGGTTACTGCTAAGCAGCAGAATTTCCTAGAAGTCATACTTCTAGGTTGCATTGCAATGATTTATTGCCCTGCCCCATCTGTGACTGAGCAGTTTGTTCCTTAAAGAGATCTGGGTAAAAGCCATTTGGAAAGAAAATAGATAAAGTGCTTCTTCAAACTGGAGATGAAAAAGACCTCTTGATATCCCAACTTCATCTTGTTCCTCTTGAGTTTTTCTGTGCCATGATATTTGCAGAATATCAAGGATCAAGAGCTTTTCCGGGACAGATTCTACAATGTTTTCAATAATGTCATTAAAATGTAGAAACAGAAACTTTGCTTCCTGTGTCTGTATTTTCTCTGTTGTTCAGAGAAGATAATTTACAACAGTATTGCTGCTCAGAGAAGATAATTCATAGTGCTGTTACTTAGGAATCTACAGTGACTGTAGTTGAGGATCTACTAAAACACAAAGTTTCACAAAATGTGGGATTTTTATGTGTGAGGATTAAAGTTTCTTTCAATTTATTATTCCTTAATTAGTACTAACTGATTAGTATGATTTTCCTATTTTATAAATTGCATACCTGCTTTTTTGTTCTTGCTGTTGTAATGTTTTTGTGGTCTTACTGCTGTTTGGATGTCTAATGAATACAGTTTCCCTGCTCTGTTCTTGCAATGTGAAGGGCTGGGAAAAAACCAGAAATATTGCTGGACTTTGAATGTGACTCTGAGATGCTGACAATTACAGTGCTTATGAAGTAATGAGGGAAACATCAAGACAATTACCTGATTTTGCTGAGATTTACGGGTTGTTGATAAAGATGCTCTACTTTTATACAAATAAAATTTAAGCATTTTTGCTGCAGAACTGAAAGATTTTAGTACAGTAATAATAATTCTGTGATGGCCTGAGGATGTAAACATGAACTGAAATGGAAACCTTATTCTGAATATGCCCCAGAAAGCAAGCAATTCAAGTTTTAAAATACAAAATAACTGTTATTAAAAATTTCATTGGAATGCTCAATAAACCTCTAGAATACTCTGAGCATCTCCGATTTTTAGAGTTTCTGAGACCTTTCAGTTTCAGGAAGTTTCTGTTTCCAGGTTGGTTTCAAACACTGTAGGGAACACTAGAATGTGGAACTCTATTACTTTTTAAAACTTAATTTTTCTCCCTGTTCTTTCATGAATTCTGTGAACTATAAATTATGGTATTGGAAAGAATTATTTTCTAATATGCTAATAAGCATAATTATTGACAAGTAGTAATACTCCAGTAAAATCTCAGTTTTACTTAGAGGATCTTTCTATCATAAAGTGTTCAGAGAAATTAGGAGGCATGGTTATCAAGAGTAAGGAGTGAAGTTAAACAAGATACATGGAACTGAATGAATTAAGTTAAAAACTCAGTATGATTTACAAAATACACTTTTGCTATTGGAAACTGCAATTCTGTAGAACTGCAGTTCTGGATCTTCACAGAAAAGGTGTTAGAGATCACAGTCTTTGGGAATTATGGAGATCATTCCTGCTGACAGCCATTTGCATGTTTGGGATGGTGGGATGCATTTTATCAAATTGGATTTCTGATGTTATCCCTTCTTTAGCTGTTCTGTTTATCCCACAGCAAAAGTTCAGGTTGTGTTTTTTTTCCATTTCAGTCTTGCCAGCTGAAGTTCCCTTCCCAAGCACTCTTGGGATCTTATGGCTTTGCTAAGCAACACACAAACCATTTAATGAGTAGTTCTTTGCTGGTGGTAGGCAGCTTTGTTTGTCTGTGTTCTCCCTTAGAACAGAATCATAGAATCATTTACGTTGGAAAAGAGCTCCAAGATGATCAACTCCAACCATGAGTTTTTGAGATACTCTTGTACTTTGTTGTGTGTTTTTCGNTAATTAATTAATTAATTAATTCTTGTACTTTCTTGTGTGTTTTTCATCTCTCTTCTTTTGTGGGCATATGGCTGTGTTTTTATACTCATGAAGATAGAGATCTGTGGATGACCATGACTGCTCAGAACGTTGAGGCTTTTGGGGGATAGAATTAAGGTCATTAATTTGCTTGTATGTATTGGATATTCCTGGTTGTGCTTTTGACACTCTTGCTTTTCTTGGTTATAGATTGGACTTGGCAGACAGTTCCAAGCAGATTCTTCCCCCAAGGCAGCGATCACGGCTGATGGGATAACTCACCACTGGATCAATGAACAGAAATTCCTTGAGATGACATAGGGAGGGGCATCAAGGACAATGGTGCAGAAAAAGAAAATCTGCTCTCGGCTACTTGACTACCTTGTGATCATTGGAGCCAGGTAATGTGAAACAGTCTCAGCAGAGCTTTTGCTTGGGCAGTAGAGTGGGGAAAAATAGCCTTGCATCTACTGATGAAGCCTTGCCTGATGCTCAGGAAGTGCTGTCTGAAATGTGTGCAGAATGCTCCCCTAAGGGGAGCACTTACTTGAGCCAGGGCACTTCTTGAAAGACACTAGTGCAGTCAGAGTTTTTTAACTTGTGGTCTTTAGACTTCTTTTCAAGGGTCTGCAAAGAAGTAAAGCAAATTTATCTATCACTCTCTGATAGTCTATGTGTCTGAACTTTGCTCCTGCTGGCTTTAGGAAAGAGGGATCCACAAATTGAAAACACTAAAAGCTAAGGGCAAGTAAAATACCCTTAAAGTAAAATACAAGTTTTCTACTACTTTTATTACTAGTAATGTACTACTAGTAGAATAATACTACTTTTCTAGCTTTTGAAATGTAGTCTGTAAACTCAGTTTGAAAAAACTCTGGTACTTGCTTTACTTGGCTGTTTTTCCCTCTAATACTTATTTATCCTCATAGGAATGACATGAATGCTTTCTGGTTTTAAAGTCTTTTTAACAGATAAAATGTTATGCATATTTACTTAAAGCATGTATGAAATGTAGAGTTGATGTGTTCTGTTTGTCAAACATATAGGTGCTCAATAAATGTTATTTTTTCCTTATTCAAAGTTTAGGCAGCAGCTTTTTGCAGATTCTATATAATGGGTATATTCCAAAGTCCATTTTGCTTTCATTTCTGAATATGAGTGGTTCATGTGCATTAGCCTATTGCTATACCTCCTTTTCTTTTCAGAATACTTTGAATGCAATTTTAAAATTTTTAAATAGGTTGAGTGAAAAAAATGACAATCCTGACTAATGGTTATTTTATTATTGCATTTTATGGACAGAATACTGTAATAGTTTAATACTTCTTACTGTCCATAGAAAAAACCCCAAATTTTCTATATGTGTGTCATAAACTAGGAAGAGGAGGGAGAAATGTTAGCTGCCTCCTCCAGTGAAGCTTACAGTGTCTGATGTTCTCACTTAGAAATTTGCTACTATCACTTCTGGACTCCTACAGTTCTCTTGCTTTTTGCCAGCCTGTGCTGGTTAGGCTGCTGCTGCTCAGAGGTGCTCTCTCATTTGACACTTCTGCAAATGCCTGTGATGAGAGATGGAGCTGAGTGAAGCAGCTTCTCCTACAGAGCCCTCGGGAGCTCTCTGTGGCCTTTACTGATACATCTTGTTATCCACTGTGCACAAATAGCAATGCTTTTTGGAACTGTTAGGTTCCAAGTTTCTCTAAGTCTGAGAAAACTCTCTCCTTGTAGCTAATATTACAGCAAAGGCACGAAATGGTGATACACACACTGGTACTTTGTTGATGTCATTTTTTGGACCATTTACTGCCAAATAGACTCTCCAAATAGTGCCAGCATTATTTGGCATTTCTTTTTCAGCAGGTGATGCATTAGTTGTGTCCATTAACATATAAAAGCATTTTAGTGGTTTTTTTTTTTTTTTTTTCATACAGTATTTCAGTATCTAGCTATACAGGCAGTATAAACCTTATTAAGAGTTTTACTATGAAATCATTTTTCCTTGTTCTTAAAGAAATATTAGTTTAGGAAGAATTAGTCAGCAGAGCTATTTACACCAGTGATTTTCTTTTGCAAATTATGAACATTCTATTACTACTTGTTTGAGTTTTTTCACATCTCTTATATGAGAAAAGCAAGTGTCATTTGTATTTTGAAACAGGCAAAAGCATAATATCTTGAAAGAATCTAGTGGAAAATTAGGAAACAACAGTATTGCCTTTCTGTCTTCATGTTTCTGTAGTGATTTGTGGTACAAAGATTAGTGAGTCACAGCGGTAAATAGCTGTGCATGTTACCATACAGCTTTTATATAAATAGCACTTTAAATCCCAGTCTGAAAATCAAACACATATATTCGTGTGATTGCTAGAACTTTTTAATGAAATTGTTTTTAGGATGAGGTTTTTCTGAGTTCTTTCCTTGTAAATTCTTGCTTTCCCACTTAGGAATTGATACTGGATTTTCTCTTTTCGTTTTTCATCTTGTTCATAACTGGCTGAAATCTAGGAGCTTTTCTCTGACTGTTGGAGAGGGACAATGTATTTCCTACCAAAGTGTTGCCCAGAGACCTGTGCAGTTAAATTAATTTTGAAAAAGTCTAAGTCAGAGCAACATGACAATACAGTGTTCTCCTGGGAACAGCATATTCCTGGAAGGCCTTTTCTTAATCAGATTTGAACAGGCTCCTTGCTAATGGTTGAATAGACTTAGACTTCTTTACTTAACCTTTCTGCCTTGTGCTGTGAGTGAGCTTTGTGGCTGGTGACTGAGAAGCTGCACTTTCCCTGGATAAGTAGGGAAGAGAGGAAACAAAGATTGATCTGAGCCCACAGGCTCCTGACACATAAGTGGGAAGTTCCCCAAAATATTTATTATTAGTCAACTACGTATGGGTTTTTTGTTTGCTTATGCTGTAGGCACCCAAGCAGCGATAGCGTTGCTCAGACTCCTGAACTGCTGCGGCGTTACCCTCTGGAGGACCACGCAGACTTTCCTCTCCCGCCCGACGTCGTGTTCTTCTGCCAGCCCGAAGGATGCCTGAGCGTGCGGCAGAAGCGCATGAGCTTCCGTGACGACACGTCCTTCGTCTTCACCCTCACCGACAAGGATACCGGCGTCACTCGCTATGGAATCTGCGTCAACTTCTACCGCTCCTTCCAGAAGAGAGTACCCAAGGAGAAGGGAGAGGGCACGGCGGGACATCGAGCTCGAGAGGGACAGAAGACCCCTAAGTCTGGGGACGCATCAGCGGCCCCAGAGGAAGTGGGCACCGAGAGTTCAGAGAGTGGCTCTTCCCTGCAGGCTCCCAGCGCAGAGTCTACCCCTGACGTGAATCGATCCCCGCGCACCAAGCGCCTGGCCAAGGGCAGCCATCGCTCTCGGAACAGCACTCTGACCTCTCTGTGCATCCTTAGTCATTATCCCTTCTTTTCCACCTTCCGGGAGTGTCTGTACACCCTCAAGAGACTTGTGGACTGCTGTAGTGAGAGACTGTTGGGCAAGAAGTTGGGGATTCCACGTGGGGTGCAGAGGTACGTTGAGAGGGAAGAACTTTTTCCTCCTACTGTTCATGTTCAGTGCTGCAAATTATTTGCACAGTAAATTGTAGGAAAAGGAAATTTTTATAGCCATTTGTTTGAAACTTTCCCCTTTGATTCTGTGATCTCGTATGATTTTAATTTTTGATGCACCTAAGGAGGCACTACCCTTCTGAAGGCTGAAGTTGAGTGCTGACGCTGTTACTGTTGCTTTGGCATTTGAGCTCTGTGGCAGTATGTGTCAGGACTGATTCTCTGGGAAATTAGATGCAGCCGAGACATAGCAGAGAGAATTCCACTTGGGACAGGGGGGAAATGATGAAAATGTGCTTAACAAGCTTATGAAACAGTCTGAGCTTCAGCGTGGGAGGGAAAAGACTAGAGAAGCAGGATCAGCTGAAATAGGTCAAAGTACAATATTTGAAAGAGAGAGGGAGGAGAGGTAGAAAACAAAGTAGTTGTGTAGGAAACATGGAAATCGTTGTTGGTAACAGCAAATTGTCAGGAACTTGGTGTATATTAAATATAATATAGTTATCTTAATGTATCTGCTGTTACAGTGTGAGTATGTAATAGGAGCTTTTGCACTGTAGGGTATGGAAGGAACAATGTTTTTGTGTATTTCAGTCAAAGATGTGTATCTGTGCTACTGTGCTTGACACCTTCATTCTGGGATGGTATTTTCCTTTCCAGTGTGCTAACTGAATAGAAAAAGCAAGAAATGACTCTCTGGAGAAGCAAGGGATTATCTCAACAATTTGAGGGAGAGGACTGTGAGATAGTACATAATGTGAGTTAAATAGCTTGGTACACTCCAAATTAAACTTGGCATAAAACTTAAAATGACAGGATTATATTTTTTATCTTTATAAGCTCTTTACATTTTGCATGAAATGGAAAATATGTCCTATTCATAGAACAGTGGCCTACTTCTTGGTCTACTGCCCTAGAATAGTTCTAGGAGAGTGTTCTGGGCTAGTTTGACTGATTCTTGCATTAGCAGATTTGTCACTTGAATCCATGGATGGAGAATAAATTTTGTCAGAGCAAAACTTCTCCTCCCAATGGAAGTATGTGTTAAGGAATGTTATTTTGTCCCTTGGTTTAGCCTGATAATTATTGAGGAAAAAATACTCCCCTGAATTTAATGATTTTCCTCAATTTAGTGTTTGAATGACAGGTGGTATTTGAAAAATTTGCTCTTATTTGACATAATTCTTAAAGAGAATAATTAGCTGATTGATGAGGATGGCAAGAGAAGGAGTTTTGAGCAGACATCTCTGGGAAAAGTAAAGCAGCAGGTTTGAATTACCATGTGATTTTCTAGTGGTGACCTGGAAAAGTAGAATAGTTTTGAAGTGGTGGTAGAATAAAGGTGAAACTGAATCCTTACAGCTGGCAAAGGTGGAGCACATCTCTTAGCAGCCTAATGTCTTGTGCATGACAAGTAGCTAAAGGAAGAGTGGAGGATGAGAAGCATCACAGTTCCTGAGAGGTGTATCATGTACTTAGCATAATCTCAAATTGCCCTTATTTTGAGCCATCCGAATTTCTCTAATTATCCCGTCTTTGTGAAGCCTCCAGTGTCATAATCTCTTTTCCTTTTCGTTATTTTTTTTAAAGCTGTGATCTGGAAGATAGAACCTCCAATTTGAACCCATAGCTTTCTAAGAGATCTGTTACAGTAACTCAAGATATTTATCAGGCTGAAGTTATTTGGAGAATGGATACAGAAGGTTTGCAGCCTTCACTGTGCTACAGGGTAAAGGGCTGAAGCCGACAAGACTCTTTGCTTCCTTTGTCAGACCCAGATTTGAGTTTTGAAGCTCTGAAGGCCCTGAGCAGTACTGTACATGCTTTTTGGCCAGCCTGTCTGTGAGCTACAGGTTTGGAGACTGCCAGCTTAGGGTGTGGAAAACTTTGCTGCTTATTTTGGTAAGGTACCTAAAATATTTTCTTCACAGCTTTCAGAGGTTTGGCTGAAATAGATCCATTTTTTCCCTGGGTTATTCAGCTTTTAAAAATGATACAGTGCAATTTAGGACAGAATGATGAAGGATATTTTATCATGCCAAAACATCTGGGAGATCTTGGATGTGGCATATTTTTATTATCTCAGGTTTAATTGCTATTTTTGCAAAGGTTTGTAGAATGCTGGAAGCAGAGTCTTGCAGTTAATCTGCCACAGTTCTGGATGAGATAGGAGAGTATCCTGTGTGCCTGCTGAATTTCAAGCATGAGGGTGATGAGACTTCTTCAGAGATCTGGACCTGACTGAATCCTTTAAATGTGTGAATGAAGTCTGAAGTGAAATACTCGTGTTGGTTCCTGCCACAGAAGGATGTGTTCTTCCTCACCTTGTGGGTTGTGTCAGTAAGCTGAAATGCCTATCTTCTGTTCCTTTGTGTGATCAAATGTTTGTTAATTGCCTCTTGGAATCCTTGCTGGATCTTACCCTTTCTCCGGAAGAGCCTTGCAGGATGGCTGTCGGGTGAAGTTCTTGGAGTGCTAACCTTGGTCTCTCCCTGTGCAGGGATACAATGTGGCGGATTTTCACGGGCTCCCTCCTGGTGGAAGAAAAGTCCAGCGCCTTGCTTCACGACTTGCGGGAGATTGAGGCGTGGATTTACCGGCTGCTCCGCTCGCCCATGCCCGTGGCCGGGCAGAAGCGGGTGGATGTGGAGGTCTTGCCACACGAGTTGCAGCCAGCTTTGACCTTTGCTCTTCCTGATCCATCCCGCTTCACTTTGGTGGATTTTCCATTACATCTGCCTTTGGAGTTACTGGGAGTGGATGCCTGCCTGCAGGTGCTGACCTGCATCCTTCTGGAGCACAAGGTAAGAAGGGAAGAGTTGATCTTTGATAAGTGTGTAGGAAGTTCTGCCCTCTTCAAAACCAGCGTAGGCTGGATGTGGAGAACAGCTGTCCCTCTGCACTGCCTGGAATGAATTTTGTCTGTGGAGGATTAAGGGATTAAATAGCTCCTTCTGAAGTTCCTGTTTTGAAAAGTTCTCTTCTCACTCAAAAAAACACCTGAAGCTTGTTTTCAGGCAGATAAATGGAGGGTTACCTCATTTACAGCCATCGAATTTGAGTCTGCAGAGATCACAAAATCTGTGTTTTCTGTATACACCTGAGGGGAGCATTGGAAGTGAATGGGTGCTGCAGTGCTAATGGGAGTTTCTTTGGTTGCAGGTTGTATTGCAGTCCCGAGATTATAATGCACTTTCAATGTCTGTGATGGCCTTTGTGGCCATGATCTACCCATTAGAGTACATGTTCCCAGTGATCCCTCTGCTTCCCACCTGCATGGCCTCTGCAGAACAGGTACATATTTTTCCTTTATTGGTCTTTAACAAAAGATGTTTCTGTGATGTCTAAAACTCATATAGTTGTAGTCCTTTTTTCATTACCCATCTTCTCAGAGATTGTATCAAAGTCTGCCTTGCAAAGAACATTGCTCGAGTGTGACTGCTGAAATCATAGGTAACACCTCTTCTGTAGGATATCTTCAGAGCATGCTCAGTGGATAGAATGATTCAAAGAAGTAGTTCACAAACAATGGACTGAACAACCATAGACTGACAATATTACAATGATATTTACCCCCTCCTCCCTCTAAACTGAGTATTAAAGTTTTTTGAAGACGGTCCAGAGTAGTATTTAAGGATGCTTAAGGGTTCTTTGATTCAGAGTTCAGAAACTGTTGCCTGCAGTCTGAGAAATATGGAGTGTTGTGTTACTTCACCTGGGAGCCTGGGTTTTGCCAATAGTCAGCTCTTTGCAGGAGCTCATTACTCTGCTCAGAAAGACGGAATTCAGGCCGTCTTGCTACTTCAGTGCTATCCTGCAACTGATGCTGCAGGTTTGTTCTTGTGCCACTCCATGGAGGTGGCCAACAGTTCTAGATTAAAAGAATAAATTAGCCTCCCAAGCCACTGGCTCAGCTGCTATGTGCCTGGTTGATTTAAAACTTTTTCTTCTGCTCATTCCATCTTCAGTAGCAACCTGAATTTCCCCATAGGTTTTCCACATCTGAAAAAATGTGTCTGTCTTGTACTTAGAGATGTTGTGAAACCAAATTACCACTACAAGCATAAGGATAAAGTCCTTGTATGTGCCTATTTACAATGGCACAGACTCAGCTTGAGCTGAGGATGTATTCACTTCCTGCTTTTCAACTTAGATTCTTACTCAATATGTTTTTTTTGACCATGATAGACATGGCAAGCTATTTCCAAAGAGCCTTGTAGCCATATAAATTATGTCCTGGGTGGGAGTAGGACATGGAACATGGGAGATGGAAATGTATTTTCTAGATGAAAATTGAGGCTTTCTGAGCAATAGCTTTTATTTATTTTTATTATTATTCTTCCATTGTATGGTATTAATTACTTATTTATCAATGCCTTTTTTGTTGTCTACTCTGTTATAAACATACTGTAGTCAATAAATAAATATTTGGGAAGGACATGGTGATATCAAATGCAGGTCTTGTCCTTAGTAAAATCTATCTTTCTCTCAGTTGCTTCTAGCCCCTACACCTTATATCATTGGTGTTCCAGCAAGTTTCTTCCTTTACAAACTGGATTTTAAAATGCCTGATGATGTATGGCTTATTGACCTGGATACCAATAGGGTAAGTGGCACCCATAAGAACTTGTGGCTTTGTTTCAGGAACTGTGTACTGTCACCAGTGTGCCCACTCAGAATTTCGTAGTGCCCGGCCTCAGTCTGCCTTTGCCACTCCCATCTGAAACTTTAGGATTCCATTCCCTGTTGTGTCTCAGGGTCCCCATGTCTTTTGCATCAGGCATCTTTTTACAGTTAATTGATCTGGCTATATCATTAGAAGGTGAATCCTCAAGTTAATGGTAGAACTTTCGTCTTGACTAATTGTCAGACTGTGTCTTACAGCCCTCCCTAAGAAACCCAATCTGTTAAGAGCCTTCCCACTGCCTTGGTTGTCATGATTCAAATGGGGCTATGTATTTCACTTTCTAGAAGGGTATGAGCAAGGCTAGTTCAGGGGAAGTGTGTGTAACATCATCTACTTGATGGAAAGTGTGGGTTGATCAAACTTCTGGTTTTTATGGTAAATGATAAAGTCCACTGTTTATTATATTGTAAACAATAACTGTAAAGAGGTGAAAAACAGGTGTCTGTATCTGAGACTGTGGTTTCGTTTTTTCTTATTTTACTTTTGTGTCTTTTATTCCTTGATGTCTGAAGTGCTGGAGATTCAGGGGATTCTGTTTTGGAAATGACTACAGCTGGGGAATCTTTAATCTCTTGCTGTGCTTAATTCCAGGTGATTGTTCCCACAAATGCAGAATCTTTGCCAGCACTGCCAGAACCAGAAGCTTCAGAGCTGAAAAAGCATCTGAAACAGGTAATATGCATTTTGGGGAAAGGACTCAGATTCAGTAGGACGTAGCATATGTAGTATTGCCCATAGTATCTGCTATAGTGGATAAGAATGCAAGTCAGTGAATATAAGGCTGAAATGCCCCTGTACACAACAGATATTTTTACTGTTGTTTGGGGCTAACTTGTTTCCAGTTGATGCAGAAAGTTCCAGATTCTTCATTTACGTTTGCCATGTGGGCTTTAGACTCTGACTTGTTCCATCAAGCTATGATCATCTTTGTTTCCCCTCCATTCACAGATCTGTGTGTGAAGTGTCAGTCTCTCCTCTCAGGTCCTGCTAAGCCATTAATCAGCTTGGGTCATCCTGGCTGATCGTGTCAAGCAGGTTTTATCTCTTTATTTCTGTTTTCCTTATGCACGCTGCATGCAGTATCTAAAGGTAAAGTGTGTTACTAATGTGATGAGGTTTGCTCTTTCTCTTCCCTCATAGACCAGGAGAGCAAAGTGTGTAACCTCTCTGATATCCCAGTACCTGCTGTCAGCACAGATGGAAGTGATGTGTTGCCTGGAGTTTTGTTAGATCAACCTTCCCCCCACTGCTGCCTCACCCCCTTGCAATTTTAGGCACTATTTAGGAAAACTTTCTCACTAGTGCAAAGGCAAACTCAAGTATCAGAAGAACAAATTGCAATTTTTTTGAAGCTGTATTTAAAATTCTCAGAGTGTTCACCCAAATTCAGCTTACATCCAGTGTGTATTCCTATGGACATTGTCATTAAGGGTTTGCCTTTGGCAAAGGAGTGCTGCTGGTACAAAGTAGACAAATTGTGGCCCACATTATTAAGGTTATCACTTCTGGGTGCCTTTGGGTCTTAGAGTCAATAAATGAATTTCAGGATATCTGCTTTTAAACTGTTGTAGAAAGTTCTTAGCTGCATCACTAAGGACAACAGGCTTGCCAGTTTCCAAAGTGGCCAGATGTGAATGTTTGGGCGTGGGGCAGTTATACCTCTTTCCTAAGATGTGTCTATTTTGTGGTCCCTTTTGTTTTCCTCTCATTTGTGATATTTGGTAGTAATAGATATTTTTTTTCCTTCCATCTGTTTCTCTGTGGTCATGTGTTCGTCTTGGCTCTGATGGGCTGCTGTGGTGTTATCATATGATCTTCCATCTTGCCTCCAGTGTCTGGTTAGCATGACTGCAATCACTCAGAAACAGCTGCTCACTCCTGACAACAAGGTTCTTTATTTTATTCTTTCCCCCTCAATTTTCCATTTTACCTTTTTCCTTTGGATTTTTTGTTTATTTGTTTTGCTTTTATATATTTATTTATTTTTAAAGTGAAAAAAGATGACGCATCAGTGGGCAAATGGGAAAAATGAGGAAGATTTAGGATAGGTCTGGGTGTCCAGGACTGATTCACCAGTTGAGCTGCTCCTTGAAGACTTTATGAAGGTTGAAGAGGTAGCTTTATGGACAGATGAAGACTGCATTCAAATGGAAAGTGGTGGTTTTCAGGGATACAAGCAGATGTTTGTGTAGAGGTGTCTCCACATTTTCCTGGAATATCAATTTGCTGGTTGAATAGCCACCTTTAAGGGCAGATTTCAAGGCCTCTAGTTCCCAAGATGTATTCAAATTACACATGGAAATAACTCCACAAGCAGTGAAGTCATGCAGTGCCATACTACTAGTGATCCAGTTAGGACTATGTTTTCATGTCATGAATGATCTAGCAAAGTGGAATTCTGTGCTGCTCCTTGACTGGCTCCAGGACTGCTTCAGCACTGAGGAGATCATTTTGACAATGAACATAAAGGAGGGCCTGGAGATGCTTGTTGACTCAGCGTGGAGGTGGTTTAAGACAAATTAATGGAGCATGCATAATTGTTGCAATTGCCTAGAGGGCGGGGTAGCTCTGATCTTTTGTTCCTTAAATAACTGTTCTTGCTGAATGTGTGCATAATGTCCTTCAATAGGCCCTGGCCAGCATGAGCCTGAATACTCAGCCCATTCTTAATCTAGAGAAGTTTCATGAGGGGCAGGAGGTGCCTCTGCTGCTGGGAAGACCACAGAATGATTTGCAGTCTACTCCCTCCACAGAATTCAACCCTTTGATCTATGGAAATGATGTGGACTCTGTAGATGTGGCTACCAGGTGAGGTTTAACAGGAAGGTAGCATTGAGTGTTCATAAGAAGTTTGCACTTGAGGGCAGCACAAATATTTTCATAGGTGAAACAGCATCTGTCAGGTACTATTGTAGATTCTACTTGACATCATGTGGGGAAAAAGAGCAGTAATTACAGTGTTTATCTCATATCTGTTACCTGCATGAACATAACCGTGTGTCTTGAGGGGGTGTTTTGCTTCTTGCATTTTCCTATAGATCATCCACTTTACCTCGATTTGTCAGTCTGATACTGTATCCTCAGCTTAAATCACAAGCCTTGAACTACAGGGAAAAAAAAAAAAAAAAGCTGGGGACTTAGTTGTTACCTCAGCTAGTATATACAAGAATGATATCCTTCACTGAGTGGGTGTTTGTGTTAAGAAGGTAAATTAGAACAAAATGATTCCTTGGGTCTTGGTTTGTCTGGATGTTTCTTTTATTTTTTGCAAGACAACTGTTTTCTAAGAAGAGTTAGGTTACCATTCTTCAAAGGTTTGAAACATTGTCTATGGCATACCTTTTAAGGGCTCTCCTTTTTTATGCTTTATGTTTTGATCTAATATATTGTTCTCTGTTTCTTTTTAGGGTTGCTATGGTGAGATTCTTCAACTCACCAAATGTTTTGCAAGGTTTCCAAATGCATACTCGCACTCTTCGTCTCTTCCCACGACCAGTGGTGGCCTTCCAGGCAAACTCTTTTCTTGCCTCTAGGCCGAAGCAAACCCCTTTTGCAGATAAGCTTTCCAGAACACAGGCAGTAGAATACTTTGGAGAATGGTCACTCAACCCTACTAATTATGCTTTCCAAAGAATTCATAACAGTAAGTACTGGTCTTGCTTTTCCTGCACTTGGATATAATGCAGGAACTTAAAAACCAGACATTCTAGGGAAGGATTTAGTTTTATACCATATTAGTCCTGCTGGCGAGGAAAATCTAGTTCAAGGAATATTTTTATCTTTTTATGTGTGCCCTCAACTTGTGATTGTCCCAAGTTAGCCCTGCTATTGGCAAGTTGTTTTTCCAACTAAGTTTACTTCTTGTTTGATTATGTAGAAGTCTTGTAGGCTTCTTTGAGTAAAGACTGTCCCTTTGTGCAAGGCTCAGTAGAGGGTACTGTCACTGTGAATGAAGCCTTTGACACCAGGAAATGAGTTTGGTTAACACTCTCTTTGGTTTTTTGTACAGACATGTTTGACCCAGCCCTCATTGGTGACAAACCCAAGTGGTATGCTCACCAGCTGCAGCCCATCCACTATCGAGTCTATGACAGCAATTCACAGCTGGCTGAAGCCCTGAATGTCCCAGCAGAGAAGGAAACAGATTCTGATCCCACTGATGACAGGTTAGTGGGGAACATGTCCATAGTCACATGAGGGTTATTTCAGGTTGTTGGACCGAACTCTCCTACTTCTCATTTGCAGCCTTTTCCTGTGGCCTGCCAGGCTGTTGTTTCATTTCTTGTCTGGGCAGAATACTGACACTGAAGTAAATTTTCTCCACTGCTCTGTTATCACAGCAAATCTCTTAACCCTTTGCTAGTATATTCATTTAATGTGATTCTCCACATTTATTTTCCTGTTTTCTTTTGCTATCTGTATGCCACTTGATATTTGTCATTTCCTCACACCCTGATTCTCTTTTCTTCCATGCTGTTCTCTCTCTGGTTATTTCTGTTGCAGTACTACAAGTACTCCCACCCAAGTTACCACTCTTTCAAATCTCTGCTCCCTATCCATAGTTATGCAAAACTTGTTAGTACTACCCACCTCCTATGACCACCTTGTGTGTTCAGTAAAATGAAAGGAAATTTTATATAGTAGTTTTTGGCCATATTTCTTGGAGTTTTGTGTCTAGTTTTATTCCCTTTCATTCCTTGCTCGTTTGTGAGATCTTTCAGCCTTGGACTTGCACATATTTTGCATCATACACAGAACCAGTGGTCCTAATAGAATGGGGTTTATCACTAGTGTAAAAAGGAAATGCTTTTACTTGTGATTCCCAGTTCCCTTGAAGCTGTCCTACATAAACACATGCATGTTTTGTGAGTGAATATTTCATATTCTCACTATTCTCTTACTCACTAATGTTTGGCCTCATTAACTTTGCTAAGAGATTTTAGATGTCTTCCCATAACTCTTCACATACCTGAAAGTTACGTTTTTTGCTCTTACCTTTCATGAAGCTGGCCTGTGAAATTTGTTTATAGCTACTATAATAAGAGATTTTTAGGAGGTCCATGAAAACAGTGCTGTTTCACATCTTTAAAGCATCCGAGCCTGCTGTTGCTTTGATGCTGCCACTCATCTCTCTCTCTCACCTGTTGCGGCAGTGGCAGTGACAGCGTCGACTATGATGATTCAAGTTCCTCCTACTCCTCCCTTGGTGACTTTGTCAGTGAGATGATGAAATGTGACATTAATGGTGATACCCCAAGTGAGTAACTTTTGCTTCTACTTTCACAAGGTCCACATAGATTCCCTTTCCCAAGTCATCTGAAGCACTTTGGGAAAAAGGCCTCCCCTAAATCCCTGAATCAGAACAAGGTATTGTTCCACTGTGGTCTTGTTCTGAGGTACACGTGTGTGAGTAGACTGAAAAAGGACATTTCTCCTGCTTATAAACAACCTCCTCCAAAGGATACTGTGAAGAGGAAGAACAGAAATGGGTGCTGCTGAACTAAACTGGTTCACTAGATCTGGAAACAACCTGCTGCTGCCAGTAAATACTGTGCAATATGGACAGCTGAGTGAGAGCTCTCTCCTGCCTCTGCATATTGGTTCTCAAAGCTAACTTTAAAGTATTACTCTGTCCTAGTGGGGATGGAAAAAGGCATTCTCTGTGGCTTATATGGAAGCTGCATAAACACTTTGTTCAATAAACTACGTCTGTAAGTCCCAAAACATTTCCCATGTCTCAAGGACAAGAGGTAATAATCATAAGCTGCAACAAAAGAAACTCTACTAGGACGTAAGGAAAAGAACTTAATGGTTACTGTTGTTGAACAGGTTCCCAGGATCACTGTGTAATGTCAAGCCTTGAAAACTATCTAAATTCGGTGGTACAAAGCCCTGAGCAACCTGCTTTAGTTTTGAAGGTGCTCCTGCTTTGAGGAGGGAATTGGAATGGATGACCTCCAAAAACCCTTTACAACCTAAGTTTGTATGCAAGTTGATTTTGTTGAGCAGTCCTCATCTTCTAGGGATATTTAGTTAGATGGGCAAAAGGCTGAGGCAGGCAATGTTGTCTAATGAATAATGATGTGTTTACAGATGTTGACCCACTGACTCATGCTGCCCTTGGTGATGCCAGTGAAGTGGAATTTGATGATTTTCAAGAATATTCAGGGGACCCTGATGAACAGACCATGGACAGTGAGAACTCCCAAGAAAATAACCAGCCTCGTTCAAGTTCCAGTACTACAGCCAGTAGCAGCCCCAGCACTGTCATCCATGGAGTGAATCATGTGTGTACTGAGATGAGTTCAGCCTCAAGAGCAGCATATTAGGATATAAAGAGTGGGAGAATGCACGTGGTTCTTTCTGAGAAGGGCAAAAGCTAATAGGACTGTGACACCATGCACAGATTAAATTACATGCTCACCCTGGATTTTCTGAGCAAGGTGGAGTTTGCTGGTACCCTCTTACGCTAGGATGGATAATTCCTGTGCAAAAAGTTCCAGTGCATTGAAAAATGCAGCATTAGCAGAAGGAAATGGTCCAGGTTGGGACTGCAGGAATTGCTTTTACAGAGTCTGGAAAGACCTGATGTCTTGAGAGGAACAGGGAGTGGGGTGGGGAAAACTCATGCATTTATGGTCTTTTAAGAAGAATGGGAACATGGTAATGGAAAGCCATTATCCTGAGCTAACACTTCCTATTCAGAGCTGTTTTAAAGTCGGTTAAGTCCCTAGAACAATGCACAAATACTGCAGTGTATACAAAATCCTAGTTTAGAGACTTAGATAGTGGGGATTTGGTGGGGGCCCCATAGCAAGCATCAAGGACTGTGCAGATTTCCCAGTTTGAAATAATTGTTCTTGTCCTGCCCTTCAGTTGTATGTATCGCAAATTAGCGAACAGATCAATGATTTGACTGGTCCACAGGAGGCAGCAGACTCAGCAGAAATAGAAGAGAAGTTGGCTGCTGGATTTTCAAACCATCTCTCTTCCTTGCCACTGCAACCAAGCTTTCCCAAGATAAGCTTGGATCGTCGTGAGAGTGACATCGCAGCTGGCAGCATGAGCTCCTCAGAAGGGGTGGTGAGGAAGCGAGAGTATGACAATCCATACTTTGAACCACAGTATGGCTTTCCTACAGAGGATGAAGATGATGAGCAGGAAGAGAGCTACACCCCAAGATTTAACCAGAATCTCAATGGAAGCAGGCGAGTTGTCCTTGTCTCCTGCCCTTCTGTACGGCACTTCTGGGGTTTATGTCTGCTTCACGTAGTTTAGCATTCATGCACTCAAATGTTTTGGCAACTGAGATGTATTGTTGATCACTTTTATTTACTATTGAAATGCTGTCAACCCTTCTGGTTTGAATAAAAGCACAGGCTTAGTCCCTCATTCCATACTTTTATGTAAGCAGTAGAAGCTGTGAGAATTAACGGTTCTTTCTAGAATGTTCTAGAATATCACATTATATAGAATATCACACTGATTTCTGGAAACTGTTTCAGTGAATCTTTGTCTTTTAGGGGAAAGATACTGCAGTGATTGGTAGCAATGGGCTTTCTTGTTACTCCTTTCAAACCAGAACCCTTTCACCTGCAAGTCTGCCAGTGCCCTTTTGTAAACAAGCTTTCAGTATGCCCTGAAAGGCTGTAAAAGACTAAATGTAAAGATGTTTCAGTTCTCTCTTTTTCTTTTTTCTTTCCCTTGTTTGTTTGGGTGTTTCTTTTTTCTTTTCAAGTAAGTGCAGGTAGTATAGTGAAAACTAGTGGGAATGAGACCAACATCAGTCTCCCACAGCCATACTGTGTGTTGATTTGAGGTGGGAAGGGGAAATGCTAATAACAGTTGTACTTTATTTCTTTAAAGGTCTCAGAAGTTACTCCGGCCAAACAGTTTAAAACTGGCCAGTGATTCTGATGCAGATTCAGATTCCAGGGCCAGCTCCCCAAACTCTACTGTCTCCAACAACAGCAGCGAAGGTTTTGGGGGCATCATGTCCTTTGCAAGTATGTATGATGCATTCATTAAGCTATTTTTATTTATTATATCACAGTGTGCAGAGAGATGGCATAGAGAGATGATTGTGTTGGTTGTCAAATTGTTACCAGCTCTCCAGTAGTCATGGTGGCTTACTGACAACTGCTGACAACTACTGCTTTATATATTCTTCAGTGAGAAGGGCTTCGGTTTTGTGGGTAGCCCCTTGAGTTGTATGGCACTTTAGGGAACAGATCAGAAGTTTCTTCAGTTTCATTTAAAAAAAATACTGTGCAATTTTATGAAATTGATAAAAAATCTTACAGTAGCATGCCTTCCATGCTGCCACGTTGTGTGTTTAGGTGCTAAATTCAAATCCTTGACTGCCTACTTTAATAAAGAAAATCACAGGTATGGAACACGAATCTAGAATCTCTTAATGAGTGACAGAAAACATGACCACTTGAGTCTTCCACTACAGTAAAAAACAGTGAAAGAAGTTTGTAGCACTGGAGAAAATATATTAAATGTTTCTGGTAAAATGACTGTTACTAAAATAAGGTTGCAAAAAACCAAAGAACCAAAGCAAATGGACAGAATATGTTGACATTTAATAACTTGAAGTGTTAATCGGCTCCTTTATCTAAATGTGATGCTTTTGGGCTGTCTGTGGGTTTAAGCAGATGATGATGCATAATTGTGTCCTTAAGATCTGCCTGTACCAGGAAGAATGAATGTTTTTTCCTAATACATGAAAAGCTTCTATTTCAAATTGTGGTTCCATGGCAGATTTACAGTGTTTCACAAGACACAGTGCACAGTCCTCCCTTCAGAGTTACATGTTTTGCAGATCTTCTGTCATCCTGTTTTCTCATGTGGCCCAGCCGTTCATTTGTTCCCAAAACCAGGATGAAACTAGAAGGNTCTGGTAAAATGACTGTTACTAAAATAAGGTTGCAAAAAACCAAAGAACCAAAGCAAATGGACAGAATATGTTGACATTTAATAACTTGAAGTGTTAATCGGCTCCTTTATCTAAATGTGATGCTTTTGGGCTGTCTGTGGGTTTAAGCAGATGATGATGCATAATTGTGTCCTTAAGATCTGCCTGTACCAGGAAGAATGAATGTTTTTTCCTAATACATGAAAAGCTTCTATTTCAAATTGTGGTTCCATGGCAGATTTACAGTGTTTCACAAGACACAGTGCACAGTCCTCCCTTCAGAGTTACATGTTTTGCAGATCTTCTGTCATCCTGTTTTCTCATGTGGCCCAGCCGTTCATTTGTTCCCAAAACCAGGATGAAACTAGAAGGTAGACCTAAGGTGATGTGATCTAAGTGCAGGAAGAGGATTTTGCTGTTACATTTCAGACTCGAAGATCCAACATCAGCTATTGTGACATGAATGCCAAGACTTAATGCTTTTGTACTGTTTAGAATAATCTGATTACAGATGCAGTTGCAATGTAAATAAGGTCATGTTATGGTTGTGAGACTTTTGGGTAATAAAGAGGAGCTTAATCATTAAGGTTCTGAAATAAGATGGTGAATTACAGGATCTTTGGGTGTGTGCAGTGAGCACTAGGCATTTAATTGTTTTTGTCTTCTGTCATAGGCAGCCTGTACAGAAACCACAGCACAAGTTTCAGTCTGTCCAACTTAGCCCTACCAACCAAAGTTGGGAGAGACAAGAATACTCCTTTTCCCAGCCTGAAAGGTAACCATTTTCGCCTTTGTCTTCTACAGCCTTTTCAGTTCTTGTGACTTGGCAGTCTGGGGTCCTACCCCTAACAGGAATCATGGGAATGATGCCTTTTGGCCATTTGGTTGTTTGGGTAGTGCCTCTGTTAAGGAGCAAGATAGTAAATTGTTCTGACGTTTCTCAGTCAGTCTTTTTCCCAACAACTGGGCTATGTTGGGATGGGAGAGTGTCTGGTCTAGGCTGAGTTAATGGATACAAAACAAAACCAACATTCATAGTGTATTTTGTTTTGTTTTATTTTGAAGTACTTAGTATATAGAATAGGAACCAAGAGGTAGGTCCTGCTTTTGGACTGCCACTATCTTCATGCTTAGCCTTAGGTAATTTACTAGAGTGATGATGCATTTGTAAATGCATTTGTAAATGGGGGTAATGCCAACCTCCCATGGAGACTGCAGATTACGTGAATTTCAAAAGTGTTTATTGTCTTTTCAAATTGCTAAATAGAAAATCAAATTACAACCGTGCTTTCAGTTCTAGGAGAGTGAAGATCAATCCCTGGCATATGTACAGAATCTTTTCATTAGAACATCTTCTGTTTGTCTGCAGTATCATTAGATAACATGTCTGAGAGGGCACTAGAGAAATGGCCCTCACACCATGGATGTTAGCCTGGTCATCCTTGTACTGAATGTAGTACTGCAGGGGTGACTGAGCTTGCACTGGTGTCATAGTGTTGAGACCTTTTCTGATGCTATACTGAGGAGAGGTTTTATTTTGCCTTTTGAGTTATTCTATCTGATTAGAACTTACTGCTTTTGTTTTAATGTGTTGATTTTTTTTTCATTTATTTTTTCCTCCTCATCACTTTTATCGGTAAAGATTACTTTAATCTGGAATTGGGAAGGGATGTGGATGAAGGTTGGTATGATGTTTTGCTGACCTTTGACCTTGTAGAAACAAAGACCAAAAGCTAGATTTTGTGTTCCTGCTTTGGACTTTGTTTTTGAGACAAATAATCATTCCCTGTGTGTAAAATGAGGAGTAACAGGACTGGTAGGGTGAAAACACTAGCAGAGACTCTGCACAGCTGTTTTTGACAACCTTTTACCAGTTGGTTATGTTTTCATGTCCAGTTGTACTAGATAAGAAACACGCTTTGTGTCAGGGTTGTTTCCATGGGTAAACTTAATGACGGATTCCATGCATTGGAAGAAAACAGTGATGGGGTTTGCCATTCCACATTCATGCTTTGTGCCTCATCTTCTGCACTTTGGTGTTCTTTTCTTGACTATTTTAATCCTGTAGGGCCTTTAATGTTACTGTGCAGATATGAGGATGGGATTTCCATGGAGTAGCTTAGTCTGTTTTATGCATGTGCAAGCGTTTGTGTGTGTGTTTGTGTGTGTGTGTGTGTGTGTTCATTTACATGTGCATGCTGGCTCACTGGGATTCCCACTGGGCACTTCAGTGGTTTTTATGTGTTTTTGTCTCTGTTGTAGAGATATAAAGTTGCTGCGTTAACTTGCCAAGTGTGTGTTTCTAACTGTAATGGGAAATGATGCTGGGACTCCATTTCATTGCTGCTGTTTGACACTTTCCATCTCCCTTTTTAATTTTTATTTCGTGCACATCCATTGATAGTTTTTCCTTGGTGATGCAGATGGTTTTTGTAGTACCATTCAAATACAATATGTGCAGTAATGTCCTTGAAGAAGCAATACACTGGTTCCACGATGCCAAATTTCAAGTCAAGCACTATCTCTTAAGATAAGTTATTCTGGCCCTTGTGATCTTGGGCTTTCAAAGATCCTTCCTGCTCTAGTGTCATTTGGGTTTTATTTTGAGGGAGGGCTGGGAAGAAACTGGTAGTTGGATTCTTTTGATGCTGACAGTGGGGAGTGTAGATATTTCAGTACAGTACTAATTGTATATTTTGTGTCCCAGTATTTGGGTTAAATACTATAATGGAGATTATTACTGAAGCTGGCCCAGTAAGCAATGAAGGTGGGTTCCCTACAGCATGAGCTGTGCATGATGTAACAACTTCCAGCATTCCCTGTGCCTGACTTCGGGCTACCTTTCTCGCTGGGTAACCAGTACCACATGATCTATACTAGTCACCCTCAATGCATTATGCTTTTACATATAGTGACTAATTTGAAGATGGTTCTTGTTGTGGAACTGCATGCAGAGCAGCCAAACTTTTCCTGCCTCTCACCTCCTGCTCCCATTACCATCTTCTCTTTTTCTCTCTGCATTACTCCCATTACTGTTTTCTGCCGATGTGTGATGCTAGAATATGATATACGCTGCTGCTTTTTTGGAGTTTCCATTTTGTTTGAAGTCTGTTACCTGTAATTCGAATAGGTGTGTTAGCCAACTTTAGTGTTGCTTGTTACTGTCCTGGGATCAGATTGTTTTCTTCCCACCCTTTCCTCTCATTTTATTTCCTCTCCTCTTTAGGAAACAGACGGGCCCTTGTTGATCAGAAGTCTTCAGTTATAAAGCACAGTCCAACAGTCAAAAGAGAATCTCCATCACCTCAGGGACGAACTAGCAATTCCAGGTAATATATTCTTCCTGCTTTTCAAATGTACAGTGTATTTAGAGTACCTCATACCTGGCCAATGTTTTCTCAGAAGTCTAGCTGTTGAAAACGAAATAGTACTTTTCTGTTGCCCTAGACCTGGACATGTTATTGTCTAAAAAGATTTGGTACGGATGTCTTACAGTTAATAGTTCACTTGCATATTTTTATGTGCTCCAAAATGTATCCTCCTTCTGTCTGAGATCCAAAATGTTCTGGGTTTCTACTTTAACTCAGTAGTTATTCTTCATAACTGTGTGTTCTGAACAAGGTGATCTAGCCCAGTGGAGTTTTAATGCACCATGCAGGGGGATCAACTGAGTCCAATGAAGCAGTTTGATTCTATAAATTAATGTGAAGTGCTTTTCTCAGCCTTGGGAAGGGGCTCAGAATGGTGCAAAGAAACATTACCTGATGTGTGCCTGTGCTTTCTCCCCCCTTTCTTATGTAGCAGTCATGGGTAGAGTGAATTTATTTTGGTCTACTGGGTTTGGGGGACAAGTAAGAACAATAACTGCAGTTCAAGCTGGGGAATGCAGCAGGTTGCACAGGAGTTTCCTTCTTCTTACCTTTCCCTCTATGGCAAAAGAAGCTGGGCAAACGTGCCACACAAAACATGTGCCAAGGCTGCTGCAGTAATGCATTAGTAGTGCTGCACTTCCCTCTTTCAAAGAAAGCCTACAGCTCAGATGTGGGGGCTGTGGAAGAAGGTTGAGGCATAAAGGATTCCTATGGATTCTGAGGGGTGCTGTGAAAATGAAGGGTAGAGTGGTGTTTAGAGGAGCTAGAGGAAAGCCTGATTATGGCTTTTTATATGAAGTAAAGGAAAAAATAAAGTATTTGATAGTGCACCTGTGGAAGAGAGTTTGAGCTGTGTGCAGTTACGTTAGCAGCAGACAGAGCTAGATGTCAGCTACTGTTGATAGGGAAGGTACCTCTGTGTGTGCCCGGGCTGAAGCTCTCTTCCCATGCAAGCCAAAGTAAGCTGAGGGTAACTAGCTTTTGCCTGCTTTCTCTTAAATGTTTCAGTGAGAACCAGCAGTTCCTGAAGGAGGTGGTACACAATGTTCTTGATGGGCAAGGTGTTGGCTGGCTGAACATGAAGAGAGTCCGACGCCTGCTGGAGAGCGAGCAGCTCCGTGTCTTTGTCCTGAGCAAGCTGAACCGTGCCATCCAGTCCGAGGAGGATGCTCGGCAGGAGGTCATACAGGACGTGGTCAGTGCTGAGCTCAGCAGGGTCCTCACACTGAGTGTCTGCTGAGGCTCAATTCACAGGAAGATTTTACAAAAAGCTGGTGTTACAGCGCTTTTGGAATTTATGTTTTTGACTTGCTTTCTCTCTTCTGAAATAGCAGCACTAATGGGGATTTCCTTGCAGGAGATCAGCCGCAAGGTTTATAAAGGCATGCTGGACCTGCTGAAGTGCACTGTGTTAAGCCTGGAGCAGTCATATGCAAATGCTGGCCTGGGAGGCATGGCCAGTGTTTTTGGCTTGCTAGAGATAGCACATACTCACTACTATAATAAAGGTAAGAAAATTGTTCATGAGAATACAGAGTTTATGAACCAAACAAGATTGGGAAGGTAGCTGTTTTTGTGCCTTTTGATATTTCAAGGCTTTTCCAACACTTCCAAAATGGTGAGAATTGTACCATTGTTACTGAAGCCTTATAAAGTTTGAAGGCTGTTTTGTGTTTCTTACACGTGTTACTGGACCAAAGCAAAATAATGGGCATACTGATATTTAATTGAAAATGGAAACTGCGGTGAGATACAAAACCTGGCGCTTCTACAGCTGAAGTGGAAATTCTGGGAATGGGGACCTTCAGCTAAAACTGTCCCAGCCACAGTCTTGAAAAGTTGTTGCAGGCACCTCAGTGGGGAGGGAGATACTTGTAATGTGGAGCCATATGAGACTTACATCTCACCAACCACGTTGCACACACTATTATTCTCATACAACTAAATACTCTTAGAGAAGAAAGTCTGAAAATACCTCTTTATTTTTCAGCTGTTTTTAAAGAATCTAATTCTTAATGCAAAATAAGAAAATGCATGCTAAGGAAGAAAGCGAAAGATGACAAAAAGCTGAATCTCTGCCGAGTATCTGACTTTTCTGTAGTCTCAAGTGATGAAAACTTATTTGTTTCATTGTAGCAATGAACTAGCATCTACTAAACCCTTTATAGTTGGTGTTCTGGGTCTTGCGTCAGGGATTTGTGTTGTGAGTTGGCTTAGACACGCCCCGTGTTCCTTTTCAGTCATTGTTAGAATGCTGAGGAAGGTAAGGAAGGCTATGCTAGTGGAACAATCCTGAATGTGGAGAATAGGAAGATCTTGGTAATTACAAGCTTTTAGTCTGACAATAATTCTTAGAAAAATTGGAGAGGCTGATGTAAAACTCAGTAGTTTTAGAGTGAAGACCAAATAGCATAATTTGGTCGTAAGTAGAGTTTTCCCAGTAAACTCATTGTGGTCATGACAGACAACATTTGGTGCAAACTTTTAAAGACTCTTCTCATTATTGCGTGACATTTTAGTTTGTAGTCACATGTTACCTGTTTAGTATGTTTTATTTGTTTTCTATTAGTTGAAGTTAGTATTTATTTCTAGAAATGTTTTATGGAGATTAGTCCTTATGTTGATATTATTTAACATATAGTAATTAACAAGTAGTCCTACAGGACATGATGGATATAGCTTATTTGTCTAGAGTAAGCTAAATCTTAATAAAGCATGGTTGTGATTAAGTTACTGTAATCTGGTCAAATTAAGGACTTGTTTTTAGGATCAAGGATAGTTGGCAATAATAGTAGGATTGGGAGATGTATCCTACCTAGGAAGCAGTCTCCTGCTGCTATATGTGAAACTCCCACTATTTACTGTGTCTGTGAAAACTGGGAAGGGGAGCACTGTGTATCTGTGAATACACATTTGGAGTGCAGCTACTGTATAGTATCTTGATGTATCAGTACCAAGACGCCCATCTGAGGTAGTGCTCCCAGTTCTGCTCATCACATCTTGCAAAGTTAAGGAGGTTTCTGAAAAGATCTGCAAGGCATTGAAGAAACACTTTTGCTCTGAAGGATGGAAGTGTTCAGTCTGTTGGTTATTAGGTATTGATTCTTTTCAGTAACTATCTAAATAGAAAGGTGTTACTGATAGCAGAATCTCTAATTCACTGAACAAAGGTATCTCAAGATCTAGTGGTATGACTGATTTAGATAATAGGATAAAAAGTTTTTGACTATTGGGTTCATCAAGTATTGGAACAATTTGTGCAGGGGGCTCTTTATGGAAAACATGGTTTTAATTATTCTTTTCTGAAGGTTTTGCTGTAATTCAGACTGTGGGGTTTGATACAGAGAAATAATCCAAACTGCCTTTTGGGACATGTGGTCATAGGAAGTCTCAGAGATTGATCTGAAAAGCTATAGCTCATCAGTATTTTTGTTTTACTTTTCCCTAACTGAAGTTTCACTTAGTGTTACCCATGAAATTGATTATATTTGTCATCTTTGCACTGTGAAAGGAACTTATGTAAATTGTATGCTTGGTCATTTAGGCAGAGTTGTTTAATTTTTCACAGTTTGGCAGAGGAGATGCTACAGTTACTGTGTCAGAGAACATTCCTAGGTTTCAGATATACAGAAATGAGATACTTGAGTATCCCTAAAACAGTACTCTGGCTTTCTCCTCTACTGTTTCCACCAGTGTGTCGGACTATCAGCAAGCCATGTTGACCTATGGGAACAAATGTGGCACTGAGCTGTTTCAGTGCCAGGCTTAATGATATAAGTGAGACCATCTGTCTCATCTTTCTTCTCCCACTCTCATTTCCTGTTTACTTATGTTTCTATTTATTTATTTATTTATTTATTTATTTATTTATTTATTTTCTCAACACTGTTCTCTTTTTTTAAAGAACCAGAAAAGAGAAAACGAAGTCCTACAGATGGATCTGTCACTCCAGTTGGCAAGGATCCTGCATCATCCCCAAGGGTGGAGCCAAAACCTGCGATGCAGCTGCCGGTACCTCAGCTAATGCCAAAGCCACCGAGCCCTGCAGGCAAAGGGCCAAGGGAGTTTGACACAAGAAGTCTAAAGGAAGAAAATTTTATTGCTTCCATTGGTGTGTATTGAGGTGCATGTGGAGTGCAGGGGGGACTTCTGGTTTGGCATTAGGTTCTATTTACATTCTCTCCATTTTAACACACTACATTGCTACTGTGACATGCTTCATTTACACCTTGGATCACAAGGAACAATCATATGTGTTTTCACCCTACTCTCGGATAAACTATCCACTGCAATTTTCTCCCAGAAGCTGTCTAATCCTAATTGTTTCTATATTTCATTACACCTTAAACAGCCTTATTTTTTGCTCAGTGATTGCTGTTTTCAAGCAACAGGAAATTGCAAAAGAGGTACAGGGACAGCAGGACTTCAGAAAGGGCAGCTGTGGAAGGGAAACACGAAACAAAGGTTTCCTGTCATTGCTGGCTACCTGTGAATTATGTAGATTGTATCCTGATATGAGTGGGATCCAAAATCTGCTGTTTGTTAACAACAAAATTTCCAAAAATATTTTAGTCATAGTGTAGTGTAACAATTTCAGTGAGCAGGACTGATGGATTTTCCTTCTATGTGATAGCAAATAGCATGTGTGCTCTTCTAAACAGCATCTGCTAGGCTGGTCTCTGGAGATTCTCCTATTTTACTCTTAGATGGTGTAGCTTTTCCCTATGTCTTGGGAAGAAGTTTGAAGTAGGGCTTTCAGAACTGTTTTATTTAAAAAGGGCTTTACAGACATTTTTTGGTGGAGGAAAAAGAAAAAGATTACTTTAGTTGAATCCTGTGGGCTGTGGGTTGTAAACATGAGAAGTGCCATCAGCATATGAGAAATTTTTTGTCAACTGCAAAAATATGTCATGTTAAATTATAGGTGTTGCTTCTTATAGCCTGTTTAAAATAACATTTTCGTGGAATCACTGTATGAAAGATTAATCTTCTGAAAGTGTGGTGCTGTGAGGATATATGGGTAGTTTGTGGCACATGACAAGGGATTGTGTGTATTTAGCAGCTAAGTGACAGAAGTACTGACATTCCGTCTTATACACACATAGTAACTGCAGGCTGGGTGCTGTCGGGTCCTGAACTGATGCTGAACCCCTCTGACTTGATGGGCTTTTTTGTTTAAAGAGGTAATCTGTGGAGGCAGTTGCTCAGAAACTAGTCTTGCACTCTTTGCAAGAAGAGTGCACTTTATTTGAAAAGCTGTCAGGAGTCTGAAAGAGTTTCAGATTCAGATTTCCAGCATTTCATTTAGTTGTTTGGTTTGCTCTGGATACTTCTTTACTTTTCTGTAGAAGAGAAAAAGGAAAGTATGTTTCTGGCACAGCTAACAATAAACCGGGCTCAACAATAAACCGGGCTCTAGAACAGTGTTCTTTTAAAGAATGAAGAGAGATCTCTTGATGAGATTTTTAAGATGGTTTGTTTCCCTTAGATGAAATTAAAGCCCCATAGAAATGGAAATCATAGAGATCAGATAATTCCTGTTTGTGAAGCATCATAAGAAGTGCTTTTCAGAAGAAGTGCTATGTAATATGCCATATTAACTACTGTTGCCAGAATATTAGCCTTAAACACTTTAGTCTTCAAGGACAGGCAAAGGTACATTCTCATGGGTAGTTCTTGATGCTATGGTGGTTTCCACTTGTCTTTTATGGACCTAAATTACAAGAAGGATATGGTTTCACCCAGACTGACCAAAGTTCAAAAGACTTGAATGTTTTTCCTGAAGCCTTTTTTTTTCTAACTGCTTTTGTCTTTCACCACAAAACATGAACTGGTATGCAAGTCACTTTTTAGCAAATTGCTGTAAGAGCAGTGTAGTCTCCATGTTCATCTGACTCACGTGATCCAGAAGTAAAAGGTGTTTCTCTTGTGTTGCAGAAAGATAATTTAAAGCTGCTTGTCTATTATACTTCCTTTATATTCTGTCATGGAAACTTCAGAATAAGGCAACTTTGGATATACAGGATTGGCATTAGTCGTGGCTTGGCTGTGAAATGCAGATGTTCTCATTCAAACTAATTTATTTAGGGAAGAGCATTTGGTAAACACTTACACATTGCTGAAATAACAACGTATTTGTAAGTAATTCCATTTCAACATGGGAAAAAATGTTTTTATGTGAAGCTAATCCAACACTGGAACAGGTTGTTCATCTGTGGTGGAAGTGAACACCTGACTGCACGTGGTCCTGTGGCAGGCAGCTTTAGTCAATCCTGCTTTAAGCAGAGAGGTTGGACTAGATGATGTCCATGGGTCCCTTTGAACTTCAGCAGTTGCTTGATTCTTTGAAGTTTGGAAGGTAGTTACAGCCTCAGGTAGCGGATATGTAAATAAAACTTGGAATTAATCCCTGGTATTGTATAGATGAAATGCAAATTGGGCTGCTAACCTTTTTACCTAAATACAGGAGGAAATACTAGAATGAGAAGTCTTCAGAGGGATGGAGTAAAATAATGTACAGCTCTGCTTTCAGTAGTCATGTAAAGTGCTCTGCTTTCATGTAAAGTGTATGTTAGTGTGGTGATTAAACTGCATCTCAGATCTAGAGCAGGATCTGTGGTAGCTGAATCTGTGCAGTTTTCTGATACTACAGGAACAATGTCCATGAAGTTCACAGGGTTTCCTATTTCTGAGGTGAACTGTGATGGATTTTTACCAGCTGAGCTTTGATCTTGACTGTGCTTTCATACCTAATTCCTACCTAGAAAATTCAGTGTGAAGATGGTGCTTCTGATACCCACCCATTGCTTACTTCTGGGGTTTTTGTATTCCAGGGTTCATCACCTGTACTGTAGATATCACCTGTAGTGTAGGTCTTTTTGTTAGGACACTGGTGACTTTTAAGTTGATAGTTAATTAATTTACCCCTTTGTGTTAGTGGTAAGTTTGGTTTATTGCATACTTTCCATGACTGTTAATGAAAATGTCAGTACTTAATGAAGTTTCCCTTTCTTCTTTTTAAATAATTGTTTAATCCAGTCAGACCACTTTATTTTGGCTGTTCTTTTAAAACAGAAAGATTGTGCTACATACTTCATCTGCATCAGGTCCTTTTTGGACCTGCTGTCCTGTTTAGTTCAGGGTCATGTAACAAAGCCATAGGTGTAGTATTTTATGCCCTGTGAGTTTATTTGAAGTTTTGTTTTTCTTCTTTGACTAAGCTGAGAGTAAAATCTAGTCTGTTTTTAATGTGCTAGGATATACTTTACACTAAATTAACAGACAAGTCAGGTAAAAGTAAGTTTAATGGCAGGTGTTGCAGCTTTCAGGCTGGTGATTTTTAAAGTAAAGCCATATAGACTGAGCATGGAAGAGGCCAGATGTTTTCAAAGCCCTTTAGCAAACAAATTCAGTCGATCTTAGAGATTGTTATCTGTGTCAGTGTATGCTCAGCTTGATAAGCCTGTAGGATGCTGTTTGGATCCCTCAGCATTTTTATCTTATCCATCTGTCTATTTATGAAAGTTGAAGGAACATCCATCAATCATGAAGCAGATCTAGAAATTGGTAGGCTAGAAGGCATCTTTCTAACTTTTTCTACCTTGTTGCATTTGTCTCACTCCTGATGTTTTTTTTCATACTACTTTGGAGCCTTCCTCCACAGTTGTAACCTATCCTTTTTATTTTTTTCCAGTGGACAGTTTGCTCAACAAAACTTATTTAGAGCCTGTCTTGCCCTTATTTCTACTATTTGCAGGGTGGGATAGGTTTCTAACACACTTAAGCAACCTCTGCGTTGCTCAGGAAGTTTTCTTAAAGATCAGTAAAAGAACGTTTCACTTTTTTTTCCTTCCCTTTGCCACTTTTCTAAGAGGATCTTCCTCTGGAGCATCCCAAACTTTATTGGTGCTAGCGAGAGAGGACAGTGCCTGTCACTCAGAGTCAGCTCAGCATGTCAGCTTGTAATGTTTCCTTTGGCCAAGCACCTGGAATGATCTGGTGTTTCTGAGCAGAAAAGGTGACTGCATTTCAGAGAGTTAAACAATGTCAGTGATAGAAAACTGCAAGTGCCTCATCACTGTTATGTCCCAGGGCTAAGTTTCAGATTCAGTTTTAAGAAAACTTCAGAGTGTTTTGCTGGTCTATGCATTGTATATTCTCTTATGGAATTTGTCGACTTGATTAGCATGCTGTGATTTTGAGGTTTGAAAGCTGGAGTGAAACACATCTGATATCTTGTTTATTTTAGTTCTTCACCATTTTCTGTTCTCTATAGCCTGATAGGAGCAAGTGGATGCAGAGAAGCTCAGCTTTTTGCATATAGGACAGGTTCATAGGCAGAGCCAGGCATTTATTGAGAATGCTGTCAGGTCAAAAATGACTTGTATACTTTGTGATAATATGTAAAATATAATATTGGTTAAATGTTGTGTTAACCTACACTTTAATATTTTTCGAATTGCTGCTGCTGTTTCTGTGTCTTTCTCCTTTCAGTGATATAAATTAGAGACATTAATATGTTTCTGGTAATTAGAGCTTCTGTGATGCCTATGTTTTAGAGGAGCAAACAGTCTTAAATCTGACTCTGACAGTCTTAAATCCCTTTCTTAGAAAAGGTGATTAATTATTTGTTCATAAGAGCTGTTTTTCCTTAGTTGATCTGTTGCTGTCAAAGTGTGGCCCAAGGAGGGGAGGGGGGATGCACCACTCCAAGTGTATGGAGTCATCTCTAATGTTGGAATACTGTTACTCAGAGATGATGCAGTGCTCAATACCTAACATTGATTTCTTTTAAAATGGTGTTAATTAACCCTTCACTCAGTAGCTGTCATAAAATTCTGCCTTTTTTTTCTTTTTTCTTTTTTTCTTTTTTTCTTTTTTTTT
>VYXF01006163.1:23939-44028 GCA_013397295.1 Polioptila caerulea | reverse complement strand
TTTTTTTTTGAGGTGAAGGGGTGGGCTTTTTGTTTGAAATTTTTCCCCATTTTCACCTGTCTGACCAGCCGCTGACTCTTTCTCTTTCTCTCCTGCTTTCAATGCATCTTGGGTAGAATTGTGGAACAAGCACCAGGAAGTGAAAAAGCAAAAATCTTTGGAAAAAACGAGTAAGAAAATTTAAAAAAATGTAGAAACTGACTCCTCCAGCCTCCCCATAACTGCCAACTCCCCAGGTGCAGGGTGAGCTTGCATCTATGGCACACAAGTTTTATACTCACAAGAACAAAATCTAGCAAGAAAGTCTCCATTAAAGAGACCAAACAGACCTGTTTGCCCTGAGGAAATTATGTTCAAATGTCTTTTCGTGGTTTTTTTTTTTGGTTATTTTTTTTCTTCCTTTCTTTTTTCTTCCCCGAATGTTGCTTACAAAGAAGAGGAAGCAGGTGTTCTGCATCCTCACCAATCAGATAAATATGGAAGAATTTTAAGATACTCCATCTCCTTCCTTAAAAGTTAAAACTTTTTTAACAAGTTGTTGACATGGATATATTGATTGATTAAATGTTACTGGAATGAAGAATTCCTGTTTGTTCAAGCCATGGGATGGCAAATTTTGTTAACTGGCAGGAACCATGAGCAGTCAGTCTGCAAAAAGAAACACTTCTGAGGGGGAGAGAGAAGGTGTATGTGAAGAATTGTATTTAGTGATGGCTTCTAAAAAATAGCCTCATAATAAGGAATCAACTGGATTTTGTTTTTCATAAACAAAACTCCTTCTTTCGTTAAAGAAGGAGTGAAATAGTTTGAGGCTGTTGCAGAGTCTAAATAATAGTCTAAATCTACACAAATCTGAACATCTGTTGAAATATGATAATGAATAAAATATTGAATATGTATACTCTGCAGGTGCAATACCAGGTTTTGCTCTTTTGGTTGTCACTGTTGTAAATAGGGACATATGACATAAGGACAACAGCCAATTTATAACAGCCATGGCTGTAGGTGTTTCCTAACCATGAGCTCAGTTTGTACTTTGCAGAGCTGATGCTGCCTATTTTACAGACTGAAGTTTGGGAAGGATTAAGAGCTGAGGTGAATGAGTGAAGATTGCTGACATTCTGACTAGGCCTGCATTTGCTTACCCAGGCGCCTCAGTTAAATGCTCCTGTTAAGTACAAAATAGCATGTGGAGTTAGTTCTGAGGCAGTGGGGTGGTGGGGCCCCTCTGCAGTACCCTGAGCATGCTGAGGCTGTGAGTTGCTGCCTGCTGAGGTAGGGGTGTGCGAGGCAGACATAGCACATGCACACGCCTGCTCTCCCAAAGTGAGTCTTTCAGGCAGGTGCCCACATTGGGAGGGATAAATTGAGCTTTTAGTGTTCCATGTGTATTAGACATATGACTCCATAAAGAAGGGAAAGGGAGGTTTGTAAGTGCCTGTAAATTGACAGTGACAACAATGTAATTGTGGCTAGGGTGCTCCTTAAACTCAGTTACAGCCCTCAAATATCTGAACTGCTTCAGTCAATTTCAATTCCTTTGAAAGCCAAACTGCCAGAAACCTATCTGAATTATGTGTTGGGACAGGAAACTCCTAAATTGCTTAAAATACATAGCTGAAATTTCGTGTTATTGCTGTAGTAATGAGATACAAAACTTTTTGCGGGATCAGAACTAGAAGTGATGACCAGTTGAATGAGTGGAAATAGACCTCTAGAAGTGGGCTGTGTGTATTTCAGTGGAAAACAATATTCCAAATTCTTAGAAAAGATAGCTTTAGTTATTTTTTCTTCATAAATTTTGTTTATGCTTTCTCTTTCTTAGAGTCTTTGAGGAGTTGATTTACAGTAACTAAGGCATTTGGGTCTAGAGACAAAATACTATAACAAATGAAGAATATTTTCTGTGAACACTTCACAGGAAGAATTGGTTGAGTAGTAAGCTAGTATGGTCTGCACAGCCCGCTTATGGCTTTGCTTTTCATGAGTTTACATATCATCTCAAACTCACTCCCACAAATCTTTGTATATTATCCTTCTCTCTCTCTCTCTCCTCCCTTCCCTTTTTCTTTCCTTTTCACTGTCTTATCCTCTCTAATATTACATATAATACAAACATGCTCATAATTCCCAGGTTGTTGCAATCAGTGGTTACAGAGATAGTGACATTGTTTGCTCTAAGTGATACTGGCTATAGACATGGGTATATAATACAAATATTCCAGCAGCTGATCATGTCTTCCTGTTACTGAATAGTTGGCAGATATGGCTATGGCAGAAGTATTGCATTCAGACTCTTCCCCTTTTGGGGAGTGTTAACATTCTGTGTACAGCCTATAACACACTCTTTTCTTGCATTGTTATTTACTTCATTCAGTGCTTATCCAGATTTCTTTTCAGGCTCTACCTCTCCATCATTCTCTTTTCCTTCTGCCATCCCATCTGAGGACAATAGATTGTACGATTCTAGAAATGCATGGGAAATAGAACATAAAGTTCTTTATCCTTTCTTTCCCTTTTTTGTTTTTTGGATTGTTGGGTTAATGAATGCATGACTTAAAAGCTTGCTGATTCCCTCTCTCTCTCCTGCCTATGTGATTGCCAACTCTGGAGAGCCATTTGTTAATGTAATTGGGGAATGTTGTGGAGTACAGCATCATACAAGCTTAGTCTTTGAAAATCTTACTGGGTAACTCCAATTGTTGCTGTTTATTTTCTTGTCATGTGTTGCCTGATTTTTATCTAGATAGTTGCAGTGGGCAACCAAAAAAACTCAGTCTAGGACTTTGAGCAATTTAGCTGTTAAAAAAAGGATTCTAACTTGAAGTAAATAGGCATTTTTTTTATTACCAAGAATTAAAGGAAGTGGCTTCCTAGAGTTGAATGTCAAACTGCTCTGCATGTGTTATTGTAAGTGGAAGCTAGTCTGTTGTCTGTCCTCTTATCTCTCTTGAATGGCTAAGAAAGGTACTGTTTAATTATAGTCACTCCTGGACTTCAAAGTATTTGAAATTCAAACTAATGATTGAAGACTAGCAAATGTGTTCTGCTGGCCTTGTTTTCAGTACCAAGGAATAATAAAAAAATACATTGAAAATCAAAGAAATGAGAAAGCAAATCTGTTTTCTTGGTACTGTTCCTGCTTCTGGTCTGTCATCTGCTTTCTCTTATGCTGTTTTTCTTGGTACAGTAATTATTTACTTTTTCCTTTGTTCAGGACCAGAAGGTGTGAAACAATTTGATTTGGGAGAAACAGATGAGAAGAAATCCCAAATCAGTGCAGACAGTGGCCTCAGTTTGGCCTCAGGTTCTCAGGTCAGTGACTTCTATGCTTCCTTTATTCGTGTGGTGAGAGACAGGATTCGTCTATTCACTACTTAATTATAGTGAGACTTCTAGGGTTTGAGTATTCTTGAAAGGCTCATTTGGTAAAATTTCTTCACCTCCTTCTCTAGGGCATTGGTCTTTGTAAACTCAATTACAGGACACCGTGGTCTTTTTGACATTCAGACAGTAGTTTCTATTTCATTGACTAAATAAACCAAGGAAGCATAAGGCATGTGATTCAAGAGCCCAGAGGAATGGGAAGTGATGTTCTCTCCTCATGGTAAAAACTAATATGACTCTTCTTGTCCTTTATATGTTTTGATTGCAGAAGAGTGATTTTGACTCTATTCCCAGTGGAGGACCAGCAGTTATGGTCCGAAGTACAAGCCAGGATTCTGAAGTCAGCACTGTGGTAGGATATGCCCAGAGCGAAAGCTGGATGTGATTGACTGCTTGTTAAAGTGGGGAAGGGCATTTCATGCCTACATTTTGTGTGGTGTGGCAGCACAGTGTCACACATGCACAGTGTACTCTGTGAGTGTCTCTCCAGAGCCTCTGAGTGGGTAGCCAGCATGTGTGGCTGACAGAACATATATAGTGCTTGCTTTATGAGCAGATTGCAGCCTTCATGTATAGTGCTTGTTGCTGTTACATATTCCTACATATTGGTGTATTTATGGAACTGGTGGATTGCAAGGATTCTGTAATTATGCCTTAGTTGTGTATAAACCATCTATAAAAATATAGAAGTTCAAAAAGGTCACCTGAGAGCAAAAAAGGCAGATTGTTAGATGTATTAAAAATCAGAACAAATTCTCTGATGTATTATCTGTTGAAGGTAATTGCTTTATTTTTCTCCACAGGTTAGTAACAGTTCTGGAGAGACATTGGGAGCAGACAGTGACTTGAGTAGCAATGCTGGGGATGGCCCAAGTGTGGAAAACGGTGGCAATTTGGCAGGATCCAGAGGCACAGTGTCAGACAGTGAAATTGAGACAAACTCTGCTACTAGCTCTATCTTTGTAAGGGCATTGAAGGCTTCTTTCTTTTTTTTTTTTTTTTAATATATCTTATACAGTAATATTTCCATGTGTGTGCACGTATGGAAGAGGATCTCTGATTCAGTTTTAAGGGTTAATCAGCAATGACTTGCAATATTACAAAGTCAAAGATGTAGTTTTTATTTTCTTTTCTTAATTTCCTGTGCAATAAATAGTTTTTTGAAAGTAGTAGATTCACATCTTGCACCACCTTAGAGACTCTAGTAATGTTTAGTATTAATTCAGTATTTCTCTCAACCAAATTGACATTTAATTACCTTTCAAAGGCAATACAACAGTGGTGTGCATTGTTCATCCTTAACTCAAAGGAAAATTCCCTGTTTCTTAGGAGCAGCTGTTTGATAGAGTAAAGGAGTGATCTATTCTAGTTTTAGCAGCTGTTTCTTTAAAATATTACTTTAGTTCTATTGGAAGTGTAATCATAACATTTAAATATATTCTCTTAGTTGGGAGGTCTGTATGTGATAAAATCCAAATAATTTGTGAGCACTCTGTTTTGTAAAGTCCTTGATTATCATGTATAACCTCTAATAATCATCTTACCAAGAAAATGATGACATACTTAATTTGGCTAAAACAAACTCTCAGTGAAATAAGAAAACAACTTGCAGTGCCTTAAGATTAGTCTTTGTGTGTTCATTATTTTATGATGCTGATAAGATTGTAAAAGTCTTTACAGGGCTTCTAACGTTAAGAAACAAACCAAACCATTGTGTTTCATGGCAGATTTCTACAAAAGGCATGAAAATTATTTAACTGTGTCTGCTTATTTTGTTGCAAGAGGGTGTCCTCTCAGTTGCTGAAGAGTCAGACTTTTTTTTGACATTTTTTTTTTCTGCATTTTTCTAAATAGAAACTAACTAGAATTCTAAGAACCCTTGCAAGAGATTCAGAGCAAAGATGATGAATTCACGTATCTCACCATGGTTTACCTGGTGGTATAAAAATAAATGGGCCAGCTTTGTTGTCACAGTTCCTGCTGGCTGGTAGTCCCAGCTCTCACTCTTCAGACCAGCTGATATGTAATTTTTTTGCTTAATGTCATACCTATATGAATGCATAAGTGTGAAATATGGGGGATGACAGATGAAGTTCTTTCCTTCAGTCGGGTGCTTGCATTTTTGTTTTGCCTCAGTTTTCCTTCAGGGAAGCTCTGTGCCTCCTCTGTGTTTTGATTTCTCTATTTGTCTCTCTTTGATTTTTCTTTGTCTGACTCTGATGTTTAAGTGTATTACACTGCTCTTCGAACAAAACAATTGTTTTGTGAATGTTTGCAGGAGAAGCTTTTTTGAAGTATAGCTTGCACACTGTGTCTGTCAAACCCAACAGCACAAGAGAGAGCCCTGCAGGGTGCAGAGTTAAATTGCCAATATCTCTTGTATTGTTTTCAGGCCAAGTCTCACAACCTGAAGCAGAGTGTGAAGGACAGCAAAGGGAGTACTCCAGGAAGAGGTCCAGAGGATGGGAACCAGCGTGTCTATCTATATGAAGGACTTTTGGGTAAGCTACTTTTTTTTGTGGGGAGGGAATCTTTCAGGTTGACCTTCAGATTAAATCATGTCTAGGACAGACTGGAATTTTCACTTTCCCTGACACTGTTTTTAACCTCTAGCTGTTGTCCATGCTGGTAGAATAGGAAGGCACATGAGACCATTCAGAGTAAAGCCAAAGTTTTGCTGGGGAAGTGGAATAAGAGGAGATTGGTGTAAATGGTATAGTTTGCATAAAATGAAGTCTGTCCAAGTCTCTTGCTCTTCTTGAATATGAATTCTCTAAACAGTGTGAAGAAGGGAAGAAGGAAGTTAGCTATGTATGGAAGGCTAAAATATATCACTAATCTTGGAAGATCATTCAACTTCAGTCACTAAACAGAGGGCTAAACTCAGAATACTGAAGGGCTTCAAGTATATCCTTGAATTAGGAGTACATTGGCTTTTTTGTGTTTTGTCTGGACTTGCTGTTAATCAAAAGCTCTCTCTTCCTGTGTTTTTCATCCTTCCTGTTTATCACTCCTACCTGCTTGGAATGGTGCAGGTAGGGATAAAGGATCTGTCTGGGACCAGTTAGAGGATGCTGCAATGGAAACCTTCTCTCTGAGTAATAATCTTATCTTTCCACTACTCTTTGTGTTTGCTGTGATCTGTGTCTGTGTGAGATATTCCTGTCTCTTTTGGGCAGTGCTAACAGTTTATAGAAGAAGCTGTACTCCTTAAAGAATAGAGAAAAGAGGTACTTTACTCTAAGGGAATAAAAATATTGTGCCATTAATTAGAATGAGAGATTTGTCTTGTCTTTTCTTTTACACTTTTCCTCAGTTGTGGTATTGCTTGTGGTTTACAAGCAACCTTTTTTGTTTTTTAATATAGTTTTGTTGTGTGTTGTCTTTTGGTATTTTCAAGGAGTGGGAAGGAACAGGAATTGATCATAAAGTATCCGACTGGAGTAAATGGAATTTTTTTATCCATTGCGTAGGCAAAGAGCGTTCAACTTTGTGGGACCAGATGCAGTTCTGGGAAGATGCTTTTTTGGATGCTGTGATGTTAGAGAGAGAAGGAATGGGGATGGACCAGGGACCTCAGGAGATGATTGACAGGTAAATTCTTCAGTAGACCTTTTTCCTCCTCAATATTTCACCTGGGCCTGAAATAGTAAAAATAGGTAGTAGGGAAAAAAAAAATTAATTCTGCTTAACATACTATTGTCACTTTGTAAACCTTGTTACTTTACCTGACTATTCCCAAGTGAGCCTTTGCTCTCTCTTCTGCTCAGTAGCTCCTGATACTGAAATACTTGTCTTTAGTTATGACATATATATTTTTAACTCTTGTGGTGAGATATTTCCAGAGAAATGGGTAATGTAAGCATAATAACAACATGAAAGGATGGAATAGACTAGATCATCAGTAGAGATTTCTGTGGCAGGATGGCTGTATTCTGGAATAATAGTGGATTGACATAAAGGGAAAGAATTAAGTATTTCCAGAAATGTCATTATGAGCCTTCTCAAAATGCAAACTTAAAGGTGTTTTCACACCTTGTAGTTAAAACAAACAAAAAAAACCAATGAGAAAACCACTCTCTGGAAATAAGTGTGTGGTTGCCTAGGGCTTGTCTGCTTCTAAGATGTTATCTTGACTAACTTCCTCTTCCTCCCCCCAGCTCTGTTAACAGCTGATCCTTCTGTGCTCTTATCTAAAACTTGCAGCTCTACTGCCTCCATCCATGCTATCATGGAACATGAAATCTGGTAGCCAAAATAAGAACTAGTTTGGGGTGCTAGTTTTAAAACTATTATTCCAGAAACTGCCTGCCTTACTGGAAAGAGAGAGTGCCTGGTGCACTCCTCAGCTTTCTTCATCTTCATCAGTTCCTTCATCAGCTTCCTTCTGCCTTGCAGCTGTATTTGAGCTCTAATGCTGGATAGCTCTTGTGCTGATTTATGTGTTCCTCTTCTGACAGTTGTAATTGTCATGGAGCTGTGACTGCAGAGAGCAGGAAATGGATGAGCCCAGCAGACCACTAACAAATTTCCCACTGAGCAGATGTTATTTGCTTCAACTAGTTAATCATTAAGGGAAATGTTTAATTACTGTTCACAGTGTTTTTGTGGAAAATGCCCTTTTGACTCAGTGTTTTTAGAGGTTTTATTTGCCATACACTTCACAAACACAAAAGTGCTGTGTCCTCTGCCAGTGCTTTAGTGGAGTGGATGAAGAATGCCTGTGAGTCTGCTTCAGATGTAGCTCTTCTTGCAGGTATCTTTCCCTGGGAGAACATGATCGAAAGCGTTTGGAGGATGATGAGGATCGCTTGTTGGCTACACTGCTGCATAATATGATTGCTTATATGCTTATGATAAAGGTGACTTCTTGTTCTTTTTAATAGATTACTGCTCAGATTTAAGCTGTATATTTCATTGTTGTTGTCTTGAAACCATACATCTCTTTTTCAGGAACTCAGAACAGTGGATCAATTAGGGCAGTTTCTCATAGAAATTGCAAAGTTAGAAGCCTTTCTATTACTAAAGAGATGAATTTATTTGAGCTATCAAGGGAAGCATAATCCTGCCAATCCAACACCTTGCCCCTATAATTTATTTTCTTGTTTTGGATAGCAGAGTCTAGTAGGTTTTAATTTTAAAATATATTGAAAAACACAATGCTTTATTTCAAGCACAAAGAATTCTTGCCAAAGGAAGGAAGCAGGTTGAGTTTGTTTTATGTACTCCACACCACTAAGGTCATAGTGCCAATGTCTTAAAAAACAAGGTCTGATCCAGCTTGAAATCAACACTCAAACATGAGTATGCTGTCTTGAAGCCTTTAGTATCAGTGGCTGGCATTCATAATAGCCTTTTGAAATGACAGCTGAGGCAGAAATATTTTGCTTCTGAGCTTGCCTGTGGCTCATCTTCAGGAGGAACCTTTTACTTGTTCGAGGACTCTCTGAGAGCATTTGTTAGACCACAGCCTAGTGACCAGGAAGCACATGGTGAAAGAGAGAGCTCTGCAAGATACCATGTTGTGTTGAGGGCTCCCCAGCAGCATCACTTGAGTCCGTGCAGAGGAAGAGGTGGAGAAGCTGGTCTGGCCAATGAGACTCAGAAGTGGTAACAAGGAGAGCTGAGGCTTTTGATGTCAGTAGTTGGAAGTGGTGGGTAGTGGAACTGCAGCTTGTGTGCTTGGGCAGGCAGGAAATCTGTTGTGCACAGCACAGTAGCTGGAAAAAGTGGGATATATGCAATGTGGTCCTGTACTGCTGATTAAAGAGGCCTTAGCATGAGTGAACTGGAGATCAGTTGTTTTGCTTCTTAGCAATGGAAGCCAAGATGTGTTTGGGAGATTGGAGTTGCCTCCTGTGAATAGAGAAGAACATGCAACTGTCTGTATATCTGCTTTCTAGGTGAACAAGAATGATATTAGGAAAAAGGTGCGTCGTCTGATGGGAAAATCACATATTGGATTGGTGCACAGCCAGCAGATAAATGATATTCTAGACAAACTTGCCAATCTGGTGAGTAAAACAGTGATGAGAGATATACCTCTGGGATCTACAGTGGAGGAAATAAATTGCCTGAAAAATCTTATGTATATTCTCTGCCACACTAATTTAAAAATATTAAAAATAATTAATTGAATTTTTAAGTGCTACTCTTCACAAGTATAGAATAAAGACTGTGACTATATGACTGTTTATAATGTTGTAATGTTACACAGTTATCAGTTAGAGCTGTAAGGCAAATATGCATAAACATGACACTTATGTACCACAGTTCTGTGCAACATTCATGTTTTCTTAATAACTTTTGTTGGCTGGAACCTTTATGATTACTGTGACTGTAAGAAGTGTTTAGTTTTCTATCAGTTTCCAGGCCACTATAAGACTTGTAGCAGTCAGTTTCCTACAAAATTATTTCCAGTATTCGTACAGAATAAACCTGATGTCCTCTAATGATCAACAAGAATATAGGCTAAAGCTTCAGTTAGTAAATCTAGCCAATTTTTAACACAACCATCACCAGAGTGGACGCAAGTGGCTCTTTTTAAAGTAATTTCTATGTTTGGAACTTTTCTGCACAGAAAAGACACAAAATTATTTTGTAATTAATTCGGAGAAATCAGACCAGTTTACTGCAATGATACCAGATTCTACTCAGACACCTCACGTGCCCATCTTGAGTATGGTACCACATGAATGTTGTAAGCTGTGATAACTTTCACAGTTGCACTTGTTGAAACTAAACTTTACTAGAGTATCTCGCTTACAGCTTTGTCCACTTGTCTCCAATCAGCTCATTAAATACCGTTCAAAATTCTTCTTTCTTTCATCTGTCTCACCTAATGGATTTTTCTTGTTTTCAAAGTTCATTAATGGTTGCCTGTGGGGTTTTTTCTAGAATGGACGGGAGCTCCCTGTGAGACCCAGTGGCAGCCGCCACATCAAGAAGCAGACTTTCGTAGTCCATGCTGGGACAGACACAACAGGAGACATATTTTTCATGGAGGTAGAGACAAGGATAATACTAATGCTATTAGTAGCAGAAGAAATGAGAGAAACAGCATGAAAAATCTTATGTAATATTTTGTACTCCCAGGTATGTGATGATTGTATTGTGCTAAGAAGCAACATTGGAACCGTGTATGAACGTTGGTGGTATGAGAAACTCATCAACATGACTTACTGTCCCAAAACAAAAGTGCTTTGCCTCTGGCGCAGGAATGGTCAGGAGACACAACTGAACAAGTTCTACACAAAGAAGGTTTGTATCTTGTTTAATATACACAATACTGCAGGGATAACTACACAGAAAAAACCAAATCCTTTTTGTGTCATGTTCTGCATTTAATCAAAAAACAGCACTCTCATTCCAGCACTGGTCACTGAACTGCAATGGCTGTTTAGCAGTACTGACATCTGAAGCTGGCCTTGTGCTCTGTCATTTACTTGAAGACAGTTGTCCACCAAAATAATTTAAGAAATGACATAGCTTTTCTGTTAGAAGAAGGAAAGCATCAGTATTACTAAATATTGTGTGAGCTTGCAGGCATGTGAAGATAGTTACAGAGAAAAATATTACAGAGGATTCATGGGCAAAAACTAAATAAAACAATGCCCTAGGAGTTAACTGTATAATTTTTGATTTTAGAATCATAGAATGGCTTGGCTTGGAGGAAACCTTTAAGATCACCTACTTTCAACCCCCAGTGCCAAGAGACACCTTCCATTAGTTCCACTGTCCATGCCACTGACAAAGGTGTTAAACAGCATTGGACCCGCTACTGACACCCAAGGAACACCACTTGTCACTGGTTTCCACTTGGATGCTGAGCCACTGATCTCAACTCTTTTGAGTTTGTCCATCCATCAGATTTGTTCCTTTCTAGTATAGAGTAGCTCAGCCTTCTTTGTGTCCTGTATCTTGGGCTGTGGATAGAAAATTTTCTTAAATTTAGCACTGAGATTATGGCTTAATCCCAGAGTTGAGGGAAGATGAAGAGAAGAATATGCAATAAGGAACTTGATACGAATAACAAAAAGATAGGTATTACGTGCATGACTAGCAATATTGATTGCTGGAAGCTGAAAGAAAAGGAGGGATTATTTTGATGCTTTTTCTACAGTAAGAAACTGCATGGGCTTGGTTAGAATGTACCAAGGCATGAACTCTTCACTAGCTTGTGTGGTTAAATGCTGTGAAATAGTTTCTCTATCATCTTGTAATACTAACTAGGAATTAGGTGTACTTGAACTTGAATAGTCTTTTGGTCATTGGACACCACATGGGGCTTGTTCTTTTTGTAGAATCTTAGAGTCTTGCTGTTCTTTTCCCTCCCCTGGTAATTTGGAGAAATAACATTGTATTACTCTTCTTATGTCTGTTAGTGTCGGGAGCTGTACTACTGTGTGAAAGACAGCATGGAGCGAGCAGCAGCAAGGCAGCAAAGCATTAAACCAGGTACAAGATTTTAAATGCTGGGAACATTTGTTGTTTAATCTGCAATTGGCAATTTTATTTTTTTTATTAATAACTCCTTTGAACATAATCTCCTTTTACCTGGAAATCTTGGGGTAACTTTGTGCATCCATGTGCAAGTATCAGATTGTTGTCTTTAGCAAGAGTGTATTTGAAAGGTATTTTAAGAATTGGGCAATAATGAAGTATTAAAAATGTGTTTGAAAAGTGTTTGCATTGTGTAAAAAGCCATTGCCCAGAGCTCAATGGTTCTGCAAAAATTGGTAATTTTTCAAAATTCATTGTAAGAACACACTTTTTAGCTGAACTGAATAATGCAAAAGAAACTAGATAAAAATGTTGAGATTATTCACCTATTAATATTCTCTATTAAATTATTTTTTAAATCCTATTTTGACGTTTTAATTACTTAAAACAATACCATGCAATGCAGCTCACAAGCCTCCTTTGTGCTGCTTATGTATCTGTACTTAAGACTATGCTCTCTATGGTATTATGTGAGTGCAGGCTCTTATTATGCAGAAATGAAATGTGGCGTTTAAAACAAACAAACAGTACCTCAATATGACATACAATAAGTACAGGATGAACTGACATTGATGTGCAGCTCTGTTACCAGAATGAAAAGAATGAAATTTATTACAATACATAAAATTCAAGTGGTTCTCAGAAAGCTGTCATTAGTGAGTGAACTTGCTGAAATGGTCTCTACTATTCTTAGTAGTGTCCTTTTGCTATGCACCTCAATAGGAATTATGTTTTTACTATTTTATGTTCCCCTTCCACGTACCATGACTTAGCTGACTGCTTTCTGCACTCTCTCTCTCTCTCTCTCTCTCTCTGGATTTTTGTTTTGGTTTGTTGTTGTTTTTGTTTTGGGTTGTTTGGGTTTTTTTTCTTTATTAACATCACAGGCCCTGAGTTGGGTGGTGAGTTCCCTGTGCAGGATATGAAAACCGGTGAAGGAGGTCTTCTTCAGGTCACACTGGAAGGAATTAACCTGAAATTTATGCACAGTCAGGTATGAGGGAAATCGATGAGAAGACTGAGCATGAAGCTTTTTGCAGCATGCCTGTATAGGTGTTTCCTCTTCCCAGAGTATCGATAAGGACAGGGGATAGCTTGATGTGGGTAAAAAAAACCCACAAGCATGTATCAATATATGTAGGTAAAAACACACTGAAATTAAATATCCTTAGGAAAACTATAATCTGTTAAAGACAGATGTTGATACATCTTTCAGCTCCTTGTTTCTGTGATCTGAATTGTCTAAGCACGAAAAAAATGTTAGCCTCTGTTAAGGGACAGAAAAAGTGATCAATAATAATCTAAGCTGCTGTAATGCATCACACTGTGAACAAATCCTCATTGCATAAGCAGTCACCCTTAAAGATACAGTGTTTGAATATTGCAGGTACAGAAGGCAACCTTCTGCATTATATTTAATCTATTGTGTTTTAAAATTTTAGAAATTATATGTACAAGTTTGTATGAAAATAAAATAGGCAACCGGCTCTTCATGCAATTCACAAAAATAAGAAAAAAAGTACTGATTCCTTTTTCCTTCCAAATAGCAGATATTGTGGGCATAGAGGAAACACAAGTAGAACTGTCATTTCTTCCTTTCTCTGGATGTTGTTTCTGTTGCTTCCTTTGATCCTTGTTTTTTATTTTGCTTTATGTTTTTTTGTTTTGCATATATTAAATGCATGCTGTGCTAGACAGTAGAATCAATTTTTAGGGGAGAAGGGAGAGTGTGTATATGCGTGTGTGTGTGTATGAGAGAGAGAAAGAAAGAAAAGCTTCTGTGAGTTCTCTGTGGAGTGTTTTTTCCTTTCCTCCTGACTAGACTTTCCTCCCCACACAAACTTTGTTTTTCTTTGAGGATACATCAGTGTAGATCCCACTGGAAGTGCACATGCATCTCAAACACACATGCTTAGAATCTTTAAGTCTTCTCCCAAGGTCACAGCAGCACCATGTGCCACTTTGAGTTCAAATGTGCCAGTATAAGGAGTGGAGGGTTGTGAACCTCCCTCAGTTTCCTTGCTGTCTCTTATGAGGGTAGAACCTGGATATGTCCAACCTGCTGTAGAGTTTCAGACCTACTCTGTGATGGAACATTCTACTTGACTAAGTTACAGGTTTTATCTTTTCATTGGGTGTGCTGAAATACAAAGACCTGTAAGAGGAAGTTATTGGTTTTACAGAATGAATTTTCATAGTTCTTGAAAATGGCAGGTCTAAAGCCTTTGAAAATTAAACCCTGGTCTCAAAGCAACAGTTTGATATCCTTATAGATGGATATAATAGAAATTACTTTGTCCTAAGGTAAGGACACAAAATAGGAATGTTCTGTTTGCTACTTTGCCCAGAAGTCAAAGAAGTTCTGCTCAAACTGCTCATCTCTGTGGAGATGACTCCATTTCATAAATGAAAAGGCAGGCACATCCCATTTGCAGTAAGATGGATGAAAAGATAGCCACAGCAGCAGCAGCATGGTTCCTTAAGTGTAGCAGGCATCTTCTCAAGACAAAGACACTCTGTGTTAAGCACACAGCGAGCACACATGTATCTGTGCAACAGAAAAACTCCACATTCGAGTTTTGTTTTGTTTTGTTTTTTTCCTGAAAGACTGGAATGACATTCAGAAAAAAACTTTAGGGAAACCTTGTATTGATTTTTAGTATGGGACTGTCTGGAGCATTACTTCAATTTTGTACAACAGATACTGTGCTACTGCCAGAACTCAGAATAACAGCTTTATCTGAGAGAGAATGGTGTTCTAATTTGCTGTCTGTCATGAAGATTCTATCTTTTTTTCTGGACAAGAGTCTGTGCAGGTCAGACCCGGGACGTAAGCCAGGAATCTCCCTCACCTGAAGAATTACTCCTTCTCTTCATCACCTTTCCAATGAAGCTGTAGCCAGATGAGTTGCCATTACTTAAGATGTATATTGAAACAAGTGCAGTTCTGGAGCACCACATTTATTCAATATGTTTAATTCTTGGTCTGTTAGATTATAGTGCCAGCTGTCCAGGGCACTCAGTACCATTTAGGGGATCTAAGATACATATCCTTGTTTTCCTTCTCAAAGCAAAGTGTCTAGATAGATCTCAAACGTGTGTCATTTGAGGGTTTCTCTAGAATGGACAGCTGTAGCAGTTGCATAAAGGAATCCTACTAGTTGCATTATGCAAAAAACAAAAAAAGTCCCATCTGGTTTCATAATCTTTGGAGCTAAAGGATGTTGGCATTCTTATTCTGACACTCATCAACCAGTCTATTATCTCAATAAAAGGTCTGCTATTCTGGATGATTTTTTCTTTTCAATTCTTGTATACATTGTGTGAATTGCTCCCTAAGGCGGTTGATTTCAGAATATTTATATAAGCATCATTAAAACCAGGATCATACGGCCATTTTTCGGTGTTAAAAATAGCATTTTCTATTTCTGTTGGGTTTGAGTGGGGATACTGACCAACAAAAGCCTACAGGAGCTCATCAGGCCCAGCTTCCTCTTCATCTTCCTGTCCTTACTTAATATGAAGGCCCTTGGCTATCTTTCCGAGTATTCTTTTCAGTATTGTGGCTAACTAGTATAAGGGATTTCTATTGCTCTGCTTGATTGGGCATCATAGAATTCATTTAGAGCATAGGAAGAGGGATTTCCACTTCTTAGAAAAGTGTAGATGGAGTCTACCTGAGCAGACTGAAAATACTGCTTCAGTGTGATGCTTGCTGTTATGAAGCTGTTTTTGAAGGCTCTTGATTTGTGGTGTGTGTACTTTCCTACCATCTCATGAATTCCTTAGGAAATGTCTCAGATGTATAGTGGGATGACCAGTTATTGACATGTGAGAGTTGTCTTTAGTGTTCACAGATTGTCTCACCATGCTGCAGCACATGTAAGTTTATTCTTAAATGTGTTGAAGTCCGTGTGCCTAGCAGGTCAGAGGATGTTCTTTAGAATAGGGAGGAATCAAGTGTATCTGTGGCATTGGCAGATAATTCTGAGTTCACATCTACAAACTCTGTTGTAATATTGGGACTCAGTAGCCTGTGCCCATTATGAATTCATCTGTGTCAAAAATAGATGGAAGTTTTATAAGATGCATAGGGCACATTTTGTACATCTACAGTAGGATCCACACTGAATGCTCTGTCTTGAGGAACCACAGTTTCCCTAGGGTAAGTAACTGCTGTTTCCTTTATGTGTGTTTTCTAATGGAGTGAGAGGAGACCATCTCTGCCCCTTAAACAATATAGCAAGAAATTGCCCTTTACCTTGTATCTTCTGAAAATGGATTGTAATTGTGGCAAACTTGATAAATTTTCATCTTGCTCATAGGTCTTGTGGAAATGCAGCACTCTGTAACATTAACTCAGATCATGAGCACCTGGGGCAGTCAAGTCTCTTAGGCAGTTTTACTCTTCCCAAATAGTATGATCAGTGTTTTGCCTGAGCCTTTCTATTGAGTTTGTGAATTTTTGTACTTCAGACTACTAGCAAAAACTTTTCACAGAAAAGATTACAGAAGAACATAACTAAATGCAATAAAGAACATATTCTGATATTGACTTGTTTATTCTGTAAGTATGCCTCAAAAAATAAAATATTTTTGACCAAGTAAACTGATATAGAATGTGAATGAAAACAGGCCAACAAAAAAAAGATGGGATTAAATCTCCTTTCCCTTGAGTGCTTGAATATAAACATAAAGCAAGGTTTTTAATTAAGTAAGTGGAAGTTTTGGGTTTTTTTGTTGAACAAAAAATATCTCAGGTCTGTTGGTTAGTTCTCTGCCAATAAAAGTAATAATAAAATTCCTTTGACTTGAAAATAAGCATCAGTCATCTCAGATGTACAGGGCATTTACTGATCTCTCTTGATGCTGATAAGTCTCTTCAAAAAACCCCACAACAGTTTCTAGTGTTGACATCCTTTGTCTTTCATAGCACATAATGCATGACTACTTTGGTGTTGCTAATATGGGATTCAAGAGGGTTGCAGAGTTTTCCTTTCCCTTCTTTCCAAGACAGTGACGTTTCTCCAGTACCATTTAAAAAAAAAAGGTTCTGAGATCATGGTGTCCTAAAGGTGTAGGCACTCAAAGTATCAAACCACACTACTCAAAAACAGTTATGCAAGGGCCTTAGCTCTAAGGTGTTTGACATAGACACTCTGAATATTAGGGCAGTGTTACTCTTAGTGTTTCTCTTGCCTTGAAAAACAAGTCTGCTAGAAACTGGGATGTGGATTAGAGTCCTTATAGCACTTGCTACAGCTTCTTATGGCTGTGTACTGACTTTGACCCTTCTGGAGATGTGCCCATAAGAGGCTGTTTTGTATCTTCAAGTAGATTGGATGTTAAATAAACTCATTATGCAAAGAGAACTTAGTTATTCATGCAATCTTGGCATCTACACCCTGGACTGAAAAACCTCATCATGTAGTTCAAATGCTTTTGTCTTTTGGGGTTCACGTATGTAAAACAGGACTTAAAGGCAAGTCTGTTTTCTAAATGACTTGCTCAACTGGCAGAGCTGTGAGTGAAGTGAGCAAACAATAGTGAAAGATCCAAATCTCTCCCATCCTGCTTAAAGCAGAAGACTGGTACTGACTGTTAAAAGGAGATGGTTTCAAGAGTAACTCTGAAGATTATATGTCATAAACTCTAGTAAAATCTTACATGGCAGAACTGTCAGGGAGAAGAAAGGTTAATGGTTCCGCATTGGATTCAATTTGACTGCTTGGTGGGTGAGAAGGATCGGTATCAGGGTGGGAAGTAGAGTGCCCCTTACCTGCCCTCTGTGCTGGAGGAGGATGCATGGAGGGGCAGAAACTACCTGGGATGGATCAGAGGCTACAAGTAGTGCCAAATTTGGGAGCCAGCTCTATTCTCGTCCCCCTCTTTTGCTGCATTTCAGGTGTGTTGGTATTCTTTTTGCAATAACTCATTTGAGTGCCTGAAGGGGTAGCAATGTTGGATATGTCAGAGTTACTAACTCCTTCGTTTCTCTTCCATGCTTTCTCCTCCTGCAAGGAGCGGAAGGTACTTCATCTTCTGCTGTCTTCGCTTCTTAGCACTTTTAAGTTTTTTGTTGATTTCTAGCATTGTGGCAAGTTTGTCTTCTGAATATTTATTTCACCCTTTGTTTATATATTAAACAGTAAATGAACTGGTAGTGTATGCTATAAAACTTCAGGTTGTATCTGTCGTGATGATGTTTTTGTTTAATTTTGATTTTTGGTTAAAAAAAACTCCAAACCCAACTAATTTTGTGTTACTTTTCCTCCTGTTTTTGTAGGTTTTCATAGAGCTGAATCACATTAAAAAGTGCAATACTGTGCGAGGAGTCTTTGTCCTGGAGGAATTTGGTAATTACATTATTTTGATATTAGGTCTGTACTCACATGGCAGTAACTCAAATTTCCAGTCTTCAGATTCAGAGTTGCACTGCAGTTTCAAAGTTCAGAGAGAATGTAGATTGCATATAAGGAGTTGCCTGAGAGATGGGTGACTTTACATAAAAATTTGCACATTCATTTTAATCATACTGAGACTTGTGATCTAGGTGCTTTTTAGTATTAGATAGAGAAAAGGTCGTGAGTCTTCTGAAATAACAAAAACCAGACGTGGATGTGTGTGAATTTTCTTTGGTATGTTCCTTTTTCATCTGAGAAACCACATTTTAAAAGCAGGATTTAAAGTTGATCTTTCTCAACACACCATGCTTTCATTACAAAGAATTACTGTTAATTGCAAAGCTTTCTTTTTTTGCTCTAGGTGTAGTTTTTGTTGAATGGAGCAGAAGCTGTTTTGTCAGGTTGTACTTTATTTATCCTGTGATTTTTATTTTAGAGCATGAGTGGAAAAGTAAAGTTTAAGGAGAACAGAGAGTTTGTGCTATTTTGGTCAGTTATTGCTATTTCGTATCTGCCTACACTGGAGGATGGGCAAAATTTCAGGTTACTCTTCAGTGTTAGTGTCAGTCACAATATTCTTAACTAGTGTCTGAAAAATATGAGTGACTTCAGATGCAGCTCTCTGAAAGGGTGATCCCTGTAATTCTCTAGAAACCCAAATTGTTTTATTCTTCCAGCCATCTTTGAGACATTTGTTTAGGTCTTACAAGTATGTATAAATAAAGAGAAGCTGCAATTTACAACATTCTGTAGTAGATCAGCATACATACTTTGGCTATTCATCAAAATCTGAATCAGCAGCTCCTGTTACCAAGACTGTCATTGTTCTTTGGTACTGGGAACAGAATGTTCTGGCTGAGGGATTCTCCCTTGAATTATAGAAGACTATTAACATGAGATTTCTGAAATTAATGTCTTTGCCCATGACAATGTGTTGTCTCCTTTGAGTGACACAAAGTTCTAAGTGATTAAACCCTTCTGACTGTTGCAGTTTGCTTGTTGTTTATCATAAAACTCTGAGGTGTTTCAGATTTGAATTCGTGATCAATTTTTTCCCATTTTTTGAAAATGTTTTTCATGGTTCATATGATCGGATCTGTATATTTAAATCATGAAAATTTTCTAATAGTTTAGATGTTCATAAGTTCTGTTCAATTTATTTTCTTTTGATATCACATTTTCACACTGATGGGCACAATTCATTTTTTTACTTACAGAAATTTCTTAAGTCAGTAAAAAATTATTGATGGGTTTTACAAAGATGAGAATTCAGGGGTCATAAAATTAGCTTAAAGAATGGCTTCAGCTTCTGAAATCTTTACTTAAGAGAGATGAATTGGATCAGAAATTAATTTTGGATCATTTTTTGAGGTTTTATGCAAAGTACTTCTTGTAATAGTTTGTTTATATTGCACAACAAGAAAGACAGTGTTTGACTTGGTTATTTCTAGTTAATTAGTATTGGTGACTCTGTAACAGAGCATTTAGCCCCTGAATAATATCTGTAATAAATGTAAGAAAAAGTACTTCTTATTTTTTTACAAAAGATTTTGTAATCAAGAGCCTATTGCAAAAGCTAGAATTGTCATATGGAGCTTATAAATGGGTAATTTTAAGAAGTAATTAAAAATAAACTGTGAGTTGAAATCTACAAGCAAAAACGGAGAAATTAAACCACTTGAGTTACAAATATCCTCTCTCACAAAATAGAGGTCACAGATAAGAACCAATTTAGATGTACCAAATGAGATTGACAATCTGCCCATCCAGCTAATACAGAGAAAGAAAAAAAAAAA
>VYXF01006163.1:0-23901 GCA_013397295.1 Polioptila caerulea | reverse complement strand
CCCCACGAAAAAAAAAGAAAAAAAAAAAAAAAAAAAAAAAAGGAGGATGTTGCAGGGGAGCTAACTTTTCTTCTTATGCTGAGTTTTGAGTCTGTTTTCAGAGCTGTTTTCTGAATTGTTGTAAAAGTGAGAGGATATGACAATCTGTCCTATTAAAGATAAATGAACATGTTTGGTAGTAGTAGACTAAAAGCATTCAGCAAAAATTTGCTTGGACTTCTTAAGAACGAAGTTGTTTAGTGTCAAATGTTGTGAACCTTGCCATCAGATTTATTATAGTAGGAGCATATTAAAGTAGTAGATGCTTTTAGAAAGGTAGGGTCTGGTAAGTGTGCATACTCCAGTCTGATAGGAAGTACTTCAATGCAAGATTTTGATCTTTCCAAGCACGAGTGCTCCAAATTATTGATAGCACAGGAGGAAATTACTGGTGTGTTTGTGTTAATGCTGGATTTAGATGGCAGCATCACAGTTGGACTTGTGGTTTCAGAGCAGGATACAAGCAGTTCAGGAATTGTGTCCCACAAATGAAAGTGGAAGCTTAAGTAAGTGAGGAAATGTAGGGTTCTTCCCTCTGGAATTTGAGTTACTGCTGTGTACTTGTGCTTTACTTTCTTGTGGCCCCTTCACCGCTGCTGCTATGAAAACCTTCATTCTCCAGCAGGTAAAGTGATCTCCCCTAAACTCATTTTGTGGTAGCACCATATTTTCATTTACAGGACCAAAGGCTGCAGGATGGTGCTTAATTTACTCCCTTCATCCACTCAGTTCACAAGCATCAGGAATAACTTGTAGTTTTAGAAAAAAAGTGCTAATCTCTCAGTTTGAGGCTTGAATCTTTGGAAGCTTGGATCTTTTCTTTGGGGCTTTTTCTTGTGGTGGTGGGGTTTTTTTGTTTTTTTTTGTTTTTTTTGTGGGAGGGCAGTTTCCTTTTTCCTTCCTTCCTTTTTTCTTTGTATTCTGTAGTGGTAGTGCTTTGACTTCTGTGTTTGTAAATGCAAACCTACTCTTCTTAATCTTCCTAACTCAGTCCTCTCAGGAGAATTTTCTGCATTGGAAGGACTGTGAAGGAGTACTTTAAGTAAAGACAAGGCACCTTACTGTGAAGTGGAGAGACAGTACCTTGCCTAGCTGTTCTCCAGTTCCCTCTCTTCCAATTCTCAATTATGATACAGGACTTCACAGCTTCCCTTCTCTCCTTCCCTCGTGGCACAAGGTCCTTACAGCTTTCCCTTCCTGCTTTTTGAAGAGTATATGAACAGTTGTGTGTTATCCAGTGGGCAGTGAGACTTACACAGCTGTAAAAGTCCTACCCCATTTGGCTGTGCACCAGCCTCACTCCCACCTTTATCCCCGGGTGACATGGAGTTAATTTGGAACATCTGGTGCCAACGGGTAAGGTAGCTTGGATGTGCACCTCTTTATCTCCCCAGCTTTATTCTCTGGTATCACTGGGGCAGTGCAGCCTGGGTGTGCACTTCCCTTGTTTCTCAGCCCTTCACGGAACTGCCAACTCCAAGGAGGGTGACAGTTGAAAAATAAACCAAAAATACTGCTTTTTACCATCATATTCTGTGCTTTTCAATAGATTCTTTTCAAGAATGACAATACCATGACATGTGGGAATCAGTAGGTGCTGGTTTATATTTTGAGGACTTTCTCAAACCCAGTCTGCACTGCCTACTCTTGGCCCCTTAGAGTGTGATCCGTCTCCCTCTCCAGCATTTAGCTGTGTCATACCATAGTTGAAGAGATGACATCTGCATGGATAGGTTTTGTTGTGGACTTTTCCTGGTTCTTCATACTGAACTCATCTGCCTATGTTTCTTTTCTTGTCACTAGTACTATGTGTAATAAAACATTTATCCTTCCTCTATGAACCTGGAATGATTTGATTTTGCATAATTTCTGTACTGCTTCTTCGAAATTCTTTTGTTGTGACACAGAAATTTCATGGCAAATTCCAGCTATTCTGGAAGGGAAGTACTCAGAGTTGGTCATGGTATTCCCCTGATATAGACATTTTAAATTTGCCAGTTGTATGTTCTAGTGTGGTCTTTGTTCTCTTCTGGTGATTTCCCATGGTATCTGTTCACAACATTTGCAGACCAAGTGCGGGCCAACGGCACAGTTCAGATGCACTGAACATGAACAGGGTGGTTACAGTTTGCTTTTTTATGCATTTCACAATGAGAAGAAAAGACAAATTTCTTTTAGCTATATTATGCCAATTTTCTTTCCATCAGTTTCAGGCAGTGCAATGGAACGAGGTCAGATTTTTCTGGATAATAGATTTTTTTTGTCAATGCCATAATCCTCTTTTTATATAAAGATTTCTATGAACCAGCCAGCCTGGTATTTTAGGAATACATGTCACTGAACTCAGCATTTTATTTTAAGGCAACTCATTCAAAAACTATGAATGTTTTCAGTGAGTATGTCAAGTAAATACCATCACACACATCCTATACAGGAGAAAGAATATCTTGAGAAACTTAAAATAGAGCTGGAAAACAGTCTTCCACTTAAGAAAAATTTCTCTCTCAGCTCCTTTTTTTCTCCCCTGGATTTCACTAGCTTACTATATAATGTCCAACAGTTCTTTTGAGATCTGTTACTCATCAGAGAAGGATTCAAACATCTCAAGAGTAAAATCTTTGAGACTCATAGAGTGACAAATTCCTATGGACTTTTTGGGTTATGTTTTATTGTAGTAGGCATTAGGCATATTTTGACACTAAGTGTATTTTTTCATTATTTTTACTGTCTAGCAGGAATAAGTAATATGAGAAAAGCCAGAGCCTCTTAAGAACCATCAAATATCTGCTGTGCCAGACAGAGGCAGTGAAAAATTTTGCCAGCTTGAGTAATTTATTATCACATCACCAGTGTTTTCCAAGGATATATATAATGTAAATGAAAAGAAGGATATAGAAGTGAGGGATAGTGAAGTGCCCTGTACCTGCACCTGCTGTCTGTCTGCATCCCTTCCCTTTCCCATGGGAACATTTTGCTATTTCTTTTCCATTTGCCTCTCGTTTTTTGAACTTTTTGTTTTGTCTCTTGCCCGTCCGGTTTTAGTTCCTGAAACTAAAGAAGTGGTGAGCCACAAGTACAAGACGCCAATGGTGAGTCTACTGAGAGGCCACTGGTGGTTCTCTAAGGATATATCTTAACATTTTCATGTGGAAAAAAGAGTTACATTGAGACTGCAGCATTTGCTGTCTCTTTACACCAGCTGCTCTTTACGATGTTTTCATTAGGGGCACACAGCAAACCTCAGTGATTGTTGGATCTATGAAATGAGAGGAACTTGCCAGTAGTGCAGAAAGTGCTGTCTCCTTTTTTAGGACAGATAAAGATTCAAGGTAGCCAATTTGGCATTGAACTTTAGCGCAATAAGGACTGGTGAAACTGTTAGTTTCAGGACAGTGCAGAACACAACCTTTACTCCATAGAACCAATGGGAAGGGAGACTATTTCCTAAGAATAAAATGATCATTAACAGGTTACAAAAAATTCCCATCTCCTCATGAGCAATGACTTGTGAGAGAAGAGTGAAAGTATTGATTCCTGCTGTTTGGATGAGTTCTTGCTCTGGTATAATGTTCAGTTTTTATAACATTTTTGTGAACACCAGCAGTTCATCATTATACTTAGCACTTTTTTACATGATCATATATGCACTCATGAGGAAGAAATAGAAACCAATCATTATCATCAGAACTGAAATTTCATTTTATGTCTGAAGTGCAGTATGCACATTTGGTGATTTCATGGAAACTCAGTCCTTCAAGAGGAGAGATTATTTGAAGAAGCTGGAGATGTTTTAGAACAAAATGCTTAGAATATATGTAGTTTAAGAAGCAAATAGCTGTTAGTAAGAAAAGCCAGTTTAATGAAAAAAAAAGTATTTTATGGTAGTGTTTTAGCTTGTACTGTAACATAGCAAAGAAGGTTGTTATGCTTATTACCTTTACAAGAATTTTAAATGGCAGTTTAAAGGACAAGAATTTTTAAGATCACCAGAATGGTTGGTATTAGAACTAGTATATAAATTAAGCCAAAGTCTTACCTTCACTTTTTTGTGCTGCCAGTCACATGGTAAAAGAGGATTTTTGGTTAAATAATAGTACAGTTAATCAGTTAAATAATTGTAAAATGGACTAGTGCTATGTGAAACCCTTCCTTTAGTTAGCTTTTTCAACTCCTCCCAGAAAATGTCTAGTAATTTCATGCAACAGACCAAAAGCAAATATGCAGAATGGTTTTTCTAAAGCCAGTTGGCTAACTTCCTAGTTTAACATACTGTTCTTAAAAATTATTAAAACATACTGTTAAGCAGCTATTGTTTTTATCCCAAAGGAATTTTTTAGTTTGTTATATGGCTCTTCTTCTCTCTCCATCTCAGTTAGAAGGTGATAGGGGACACATTTTCCTGATTTTGTCTGTAGCCAAGCAGTTGTCCCACAAATGAAGACATGCAGGAAAATACAAATGTGTAATGGATTTTGTAAAACACTTAATCTGAATTTCAGTATCTCTTCTTCTGAATTCTTGTAGGCTCATGAGATCTGCTACTCCGTGCTGTGTCTCTTCTCTTATGTGGCTGCAATTCGTGGAAAAGAGGCAGAAAACAAAAGCAAACCACCTCGACCAGTTTCCAGTTGATCATGATACTTGGAAATATCTACCCTTTGGCACACTGATATGCAGTACTCCCAGTTTTACTGCAGTTACTGGAGCTCACTTTCTGTCCTTTATGAGAACTTGATTATTTATGTATGACCCTGCAAGTCTTTCCCCATAGAAAAACCTAAGCCTTCCCTGTTCAGTCTCCTTCTGAATTCATCCTTAATGGAGTTTTTAAATGAGCTTTTAATCAGACAGTTTTGAGCATCTGCATCCAGCTGTGAGTGACTTACTCTGGACATTCCTTTGAAATTCCTTTTTTGTTGAGATGACTAACAGCTTGAGTTTGGTTGTTTTTTGTTCTAGTGATACTTGTTACAACTTGATCATTTTACAGCTGCAGGCATCTGCTTTCAGATTCTCTGGTATGTGCACAGTGGAAGCAGCCTGGTCCTGTATGTTGTTTCAATGTTGTGTTTTTGTTGTTTTCCTTCTGTGTTGTTCATTTTTAATTACCAACATGGAGTTCCTGTCACATAGTTCTACAGTTCCTTTTGGTAGAGATGAACAATTTAGCTGTCATAGTCTTAAAATACCATGTGACAGTTGAAGTTTTGTTATTTAATTGGTCCATCTGTGGAGATGACTGATTCTCAAGTGGAGAGAGAATCTTTGAGGGTAGTGTAGTGTAAAAAACCTCAACATTTCATGGGTTCTGTGGATTTTCAAATGGGCATTTAAGTAACATTTGTAGCTACCCCAGCAGTAGAGTTCACAGATGCAAATAAACACTCCCTAAAGCAGTTAATCACGGGGATTAGAAAATTAATAAGGCAGTGTAAAGCTTGGAAACACTATTGGCAGAAGCACAGTACAGAAACCTGCAGAACGTTCAGAGGCCCAGAGGATTTTGCTGTCTCCAAACTTTTTAAACGATTGCTTTTTATTTTTTTTTCAATCTGTACCTGTATATGAAGGGATCCTGAAAATATTGTGTTTATGTATAAAGAAACTCACATAGTTAAAACTATCCATCACATTCCTTATTTTAAAAAGGCTGGATATGAATGGGTTTTTTGCATCCTGTTTTTGTTCTTGAACTATACTGCACTTGTCTGGAAAGCTCTTAGGATGCTGGAAGGTGAGACTGTCTAAGAAAATGTTACATGTAAAATACCAGGAAAACTTGCTCTGATAAAAACTGATGTATTGTATGTTTTGACATAGATTTCTGACTAAATGCACCCAGAAATAACCCTGTTTTGGCTTGGTCAGGGTATCTACCATTTAAAATGGAATATACTAGTATGGGTGAGAATGATGTAAATATTATAGTATCACATCTATTTATAGAAACTGTACAGCTCTCTGAATGTGAAAATAAAATGTCATTCAACCAGCAACTAGTTTTCATCCTCCTGTGCTTTTCTACAATTTGTTATTCTGAAACAAATGGAATAATATCCAAAACACCACACGCATACATGAAATAGTGGAAAAGAGAAGACTCTAAATGGACTATCTAAATTTCTTTCCACATAAGCATCTTTAAATAATCTGTTTGGTTTTTTTTCTTCTAACACAACATCTGTATAATTTGTCTTTAAAAGAAAAAGTGTTTGAAAAACATGAATAGGGAAAACAGACACATCTGAAATATGGAAATTTCTTTTGCATGCTTGCAAGTAGCAGTGGTACGTAAACGATCTTTCATCCTTTCCTAACGTAAAAGCAAAACTGAAATTTGCAAATAGTGAAATTAACTTGGTTTGAATTTATTTTCTTTCTTTTGTCTTCTGAGACTAAATTTTCTTCTAGCAATATCTGAATTTTTAGCATTTGTAGTTTTCTGCATACTACTGTATTTCAAGTACAGTTAAGTTTGAAAGCACTTTAGTCTACAATAGAGGTTCCATTTATGCAGTGCTGACTCCCACTGCGGTAGACAATTTCAATTTTTAGGTTGTAATTATGTTGGCAGGTCAATTAACATAATCAACTTAAAATTATAGGGAGAAGATTATTAGATGTGCAACATCATTTACTATATACAGCTCCTTTTTAAATTACATAAGCTGCTGTCTGCTTTAGGCTGATGAGAAACATCAGTGCAGAATAGGACTTTTAAAGGACCTGATAATAAAAATGGCCCTCTGTCCCTTTTGACAGAATTTGTTTTGGAGAGCAAGTGTGGCTAAATACAGTCCTTGATATTCCGTGGCTGGAATGAATCAGTAACAAGCTCAGCAACTGCACTGACACTGGGCTTCTGCTCTTTAGGTGAGACTTGGCTTCAAAATAGAAGTCATTTTTGAAATATATAAAATCTTTCACATACTTGATGTTGGGGGTGTGACATATTCATCTGAGCCAAAGATGTGCTGTGCAGAGTTTCCACCAGTAAATGCCCAGTGCTGCTCTCTGGATACCAAATGCAAATGCAAGTTGGATTTTAAATTGGTACAAAAGCGTAAATCTTTTGGAATACAGTCTTCCATCCTTTCCCCTCCATCACTCCGACGCACTAAGAGGTAGATAAACTTTATTTTGGAGGAAAAAATAGTTAAAAGTGATTTGCAAATGTTCTTAGTTATGTCCCACTCATTTTGATATGTAGATAACAATTCCTTGGCCATAGAGAACTTAGGGGCCTCTAAGCCTTCCAGAACCAAATGGAAGGCTAACAGACTAATTGGTAGCTATAAACTGTGCTAGAAATTTCTTAACACAAAAAGTAATTCCTACATTTTTGCCACTAGGAGGAACCTGTGTCTCAGTTTATAAGAATTTCAACATTGCAACCTCTTTATTTTAATGCCTGTGTTATTTCCAAGGCACTTACACAAATGTGACAAAGAAGGTAAACTTGCCTTAAAACTTCCTTATGGCTGGACAGGTTTCTTTTTCTGTTACAATTTCTTGTTTGTGGAAGATGGTTTTCAAAGTGACAGTTATCAAGTGTTCTCTGCCAATACTGGAATCTGGGAGTAGTCTTCCTGACAGTTTTCAAAATGGAACCTAATTTACTAATTTATCTGTACTCTGGTTATCAAATCTTCATTGTGATGTTCCAAAAATGCTCTTGCTTTATTTATGAATGCAGTGTCCACTTCTAATACGAGTGGGTCCACATTTTAAAGGTTAAAAGTTTAGGCATCAGGGTGTGTCACAACACTGGTACTTAGTGATATTTGTTAAAGATATATTTGGAAAAAGTGTTTGGAAGGTCTGTTGAAGGAAAGAGCTCATTACTTCAAAAAACCTGTTGTAAAAACTTCCTACACCCTGATTCCTGACTTCGGATAATCCCTACCATCCTACTTTAACATTTTCAGGATGGCAGAGTAAGGTGAAATGTTCATCTGGTTATTAAAAAACTAAATTGCTAGTAAATATAAGTAATTAAGAATTGCAATTCCAACTGAAGTTCTAGCTTAGTAATCAAAATGGATGGGAAAATTGGCTGTGATTGTAAGCCTTAGGAACTTTTATATTGCAAAAATATTGAAAATATTTCTAGAATGATGCTGCTTATGCCAGCAGAGGGCTTTTGGCTCACAGAGTGTGTTTCCAATAAGGACGCAGTTGCCTGCAATGGTAACAAATCAGCTGCTTAACCCAGTGTCAGGCATAGGCTCCTGTTATCACTGAATTCAGAACTAGGCAGAAAATAGAAACTAAGCTTCTCACAAAGAGCAATTATTTACATCCCAATTCCCCTTGATTGCCAAAGGGATGAAAGTCAGATGATGTTGCCTCTGAGGCAAGATCTTCCTTCTGGGAAAAAAATAGTTTCTGCTTAACTCTGGCTCCAGTGGTATTTATAAACTCAAAGTATCTGCTCTTAGACAAGCCAGGTGTTGTTGAAACAAAACATCTCTGAGCTCCAGAAGAAGTGGAATTTGGGACCAAGAAGAGGCAGCTTTGTGCAAAGGACCTTGTCATACAAAACACAGTGCTAAAGAGCTTCTTGCTGTTCCAGAAATCACAATTCAGCCAGAGGCATCTGCTTGTTGCAAGGGCAGGACGCTCCCAGGCAGCTGAGTGGTGACCTTGCCTCTGCTGGTGGTTAAGGATTCACACAGAGCCCTACCCTGTGACTCCTTGGAAGGTGTTCAGTGTGAACAACAGCTTTGAGATTCTACAGCCGTTTACAGTGTGGCCCTTTCATTAAATAACAGAAATGTGATGAATCTTTAAATGATGGTAGGTATGTGACCCCTCTTTCCAGCACTGTGTCTGGAGGTTTAAAAGCTTGATGTTGGTGACAAGGGAGGTTTGAGTGCAGTTGAGTACATGACAGGCTTGGAGAGGACCTCTTTCAGGCAGGTAGTGTACTCAGGTATGATAAAAATGATCTCGTTGTTTATACCACGGTTAGTAAATCGTAAGTTACCTTTCTGTTTACAGGTGTACAACATTACGAAACTTCTGCAGCATAGTTCTAGCACTGATTGATTTTGTTTTAAAGCATCAGTCCAACAAAGAAGAATATGTATGTCAGCCAAGGGCAAACAGTCCTACTTGTGTTTGCAGCAGTTACTATAGTGAAAAACGTGGTTTAGGAACCTACATAGAAATAGAAATCCCCATCTCCCACAATAGCTCTATATAAAAAGGAACAAAGAGTGTCAGGAAAAACACCAGTAAAACTCTAAATAGTTGCTTCCTTCAAGTATGTGAAAACTCTGGTTCTGTGTTCTCATTCTTTCCACTTGTTTTTGCCTTTTCAGTTTCTCATGTTAACTCCAGTGAGTACAAGTCTATCCATAGTGGTCTGACTATGAAAGAACTCTCCTTTTATACATCACCCTGCTTGGATTCCTTTCTGTTTTCTCTCACATCCTTGGCCTTCACTCTCTTCTGCCAGTCAGGCTCAGCTCTGTATCTCAGTTTTCCATCAGATCATCTCCATCTGTTTCCCTCTGTAGCTTTTTCATACATTCTTCTTGCCTCTGTAGCCATCATCATCTCCCAGCTTCTCTGCCCAGGCACTTCAGACTTATGCTCTTCCCAGTCACCTGCTCAACCAGTCCCTGCTGCTTTCCAGCTTCCTGTCATGATCTCTCATCCCTCTCTCCTGTTCTTACCAAGTGCTCTGTCATCATCTTTCATTCTCAGCCTTATTCCATGCTTACTCCTCTTGCATTTAAATCAAGTTATTTTTGGTAGAGTGCTGAGGAGTGCTGTAGAGGGAAGGGAGAAAGTTTCCAGTCTTAGTGCTGCTGTTCTGTGATAGCTCCCAGCAGCAGCTCTTCCCTACACTGTTAGAAATGGCTCAGCCATTTAATCTGATATTAAAAATAAATAAATTTTTCTAAACCACATTTGTAGCCTAAGAATTTTCATAAATTGTCAATGTTTTTCAGTACTGTGGGAAACAAAAATCATAAAAGCAAATACTATGTTTTGTAAATACACAGTCCAGTTATCCCCCCTTATACCAGTGAGGAAGAACAAGTCCCATTTTCAGGTAGAAATTTTTGAGGGCTTTCCTATGATCAAAATCTAGTACATTTGGGGTTTTCTTTTCAGGCATCACATGCAAAGAGCTAACCTACAAAGCAGAAGAGAAGCTTGGATTTTTTTGGCCATTTTTTTCCTGGTTGTATGAAAACTGTAAGTAAATAACAAAAGTGTATTTGAGAGTTATATTGATACTTAGTCTTTCTGTGGTAATAATTTCCTGGAATATATCTGGATTTCTGGGGCAAATTAGCATTATTATGACAGATACCAAGGAAACGCGACCTTACTGAAGGTTAAATTGTATTCATCCACTTTCTGGGGCAATATATTTGGGTTCATATATTTATAAATCATCAATTTATACTTCCAAGCAAAACAATGGAAATTATGTATGATATTGTTTATGTTTGCTAAATACACTGTATAGTACACAAAATGATGTTCACACTATTATCCATGGTTAAGAAGAAAAAGGGAACACAGCACTTATTTTTGTTTTATGTTTTCATACCCACTGATGTTTTATATATTTTAGATTAGTCACTTCTTTTAGATTATTTGTGTTTGGTACAGCTGTCCTAGTACACAGTTATTGACTGAAATATGTTCACAACTATGACATTTTTCTGTGCTTTCAGGGCTGGTTATTATCAGTGTTTCTGTCTGGCACAGAAAGTAGATGCTTGACTATTTTTTCCATATCTGGACCTAATAAGTGAGGCAGTTCTTATCTGTTTCTTTTGAGCTTTCACCAGCTCATGCTGTTTAGGATGTGTTGCTTATGCAGACTGCTGTGGGGACCCTGCCCAATGACAAGTGAAGGATATCTCTATGACAGCTTTTGTTTCCCTAAAATAGAGTTCTCTTCTTGGGAAACACTTAAAAGGTATCAGTGGGGCTATTTTTAATCTCAGCAGACTGTTCTTATAAAATTCATTTGTAAGGAGGCAGGAACAGCTTGTAGTTCTAAACCTGCTCTGAGATGGCATGTTAGTGACAAACTTCTCTCCTAAACACATACAATGATTTTGTTTCAAAAGAGTTCTGTGATCAAAGCAACATAAATGATTTTTCTGACTACCAAAAAATTCTTTTGTCTTTCTGCTGTCCTTTGAATGGCCATTGTATGATTCAATTAAGGAAAAAGTTCTACCAAATAATATTTTCTTGTGTTTTGATTAATTCTGCTCAATTTTAGATCTCTCTTGAAATAGCTAGAACAATAACCCTTTCTCATAAGGAATGAAACCTGCAGGTGAGATGTATTGAGGCTAACTTTAAATGTCTGGCATGTCCTGCATTGAAAAAAAATTTTAAATAGTGTATAGGAACCTCTTGATGTCTCACTGTAATTTTCAGCAGGCAGAACTGAATTTTTATATATAATTTGATATAGTAAGCCTAGAAAAATCTGGAAAAAGTTAGTAAAGATAACTGTTCCCTCTTACAGAGAGGGAGAGAAAGACAATCACAGGACAAGTGAGGCACTTTTGGGACAATTTGAACTCAATCAATTTAATTTGCATTTTAGCCCACTACATCATGTAAGTATTGTAACTTAGGCAGCAAAGCTGCTTAAGAATAATAGAATAATAGAACAGTTTGGGTTGAAAGAGACCTTTGAAGGTCATCTAGATCAACCGAGGTCGTCATCTGTATCAGCAGCTTGTGTGAAAATCAGGTCATGCATTGGCTAAAATGATCATCTAAACTGAAACAATCCATCAAAGACAAGGTTCAGAATTTAGAAGCAACTAAAGAAAGTGAGATTTTCCCAAACATGATACTGAATGCAAGTAGTTGTCTCTATTTTACACTGATTTCTGCTTAACAGTAGAGTGATTGTCCAAACAATGGTTTATTAGCAAATATATGAATGTGTGAAAATTTCTCCTTCATTTTAGAACATTTCTGTCTGCATAGCTGCTAGTGCACTGTCAGTTCCAGCACTGAGTGGTGTAATTAACCCTAACCTGGATAGCTAAATAAAATGCATTAGTACCTGATTAGTGACAACATACATTGATGGAAACATGGCTTCCTATTACACAGGTTACACTTCCTTTGACACACAAGTATTCACCTGCATTATGGATGGTATTAAAATACATTAGGAGTTGGCACCCTTTCTGCAAGAATAGCTTTAGTACTAGAGCAAAAACTTGGATTTACAGTGACCTGGGAATGAAATATTCCTGAGATTTTTATTAACCAGTCAGAAAACTAAATCTCAGGAAAGAAACAACAGTCACTTTTATTCTGCAGCTGTTGCCACAGATAAGCCTGCTAGTTTTAAAGTAATAGTCACGGATCAATGGCAGCAGGATACAGAATAGGCTGCAACCCGAGAAGCTCTGCCAAACAGTCACTGTCATAATTTCTGTGTGGACGTAACTGTAATTTCCTTCTTTAGCTTCAACTGATCCACTTCTTATTTGTTAATAGGAAAAAAATCATTATCTCTGTGGGGGACCATCCGTTCACTCCCACCAGCCTTTGACAGCTTCTGTATAAGCCTGCTGAAGAGGAAAAGGAGGAAACCCAGCAGCTTTGCCTTGATCCACCGTGCTCACACCACAGTTTGAAGAGATTTTCTTCAGGCCTTGCAGTGCTGAGCAATAATCTCTCAGAGCAAGAGCTGATGAGTGGGTGGGGGAGGGGGTCCTGGCACTGGAGGGGGGAGCTGGTGCTGCAGCACGAGGGAGCTCTTTGGCCCTTTTCTTTGTTAGTTTAAGAAGTAATGGTCAACCATTAACTCATTTTGCTCTTATTATTTGCTCACAGAATAATGGTCAGGATTTGAGGACTAAGGCAATCTCAAGGATACAAGGTGCTCAGATAAGGTTTGTTTGCATTTGACATTTTAATTCCAGCTGGTGGCTTTTATGAAGAGTATTACATGAAACTTCCTATTGCCAGGAGTAAGTAAATACTGTTTACTTTGAGTATTTACACAACAGTGCTGAAAACACGAATGAAAGAAAAGAATTGATGCTATGGTGTGAAATGCGTGCTGTCCTAAGGCTGAAGTGTCAGCAGAGGGTTTGTTTGGCAGGTAACACCACCCTGAGAAAACTGGGCTAGTAGGAGTACTGGAAGTGCTTTTTCTTCTTGTGATATTTTAGAGTTGATGTTTCTTACCTGAAGTGAAGCACTGGGCTTTAGTAATGTTCTGCAAGACCCCTGTGCTTCAAATGAGTCTTACAAATGTTGATTCTAAGCATCCAAGTATCTCCATCAAGTATACAGTTTGTAGTCTGAAGGAAAGGCATATACACTGAACAGGCAGCCTGAATTGATAGAATTTAAATGGAAATTGTGGAAGCATCAAAACTTACTGGCAGTTTCACATCCAACTGGATAATCAGCCTGAAGAGGTTATGTTTGTCTAAGTTACATGTTCTTTTCACATAGAAGGGTCTTTTTACTAGAGCAATATCAGATTTTTTTGTCTTGGTGAGGGAAACTACTGGAAGGACTTCAGTAGGACTGCTGTTTTTGAAGTAACTGCTGTCAGCTGTGGAAGGCACTTAATGTGCTAAAAGAGAATGTTGCTAGGTGGGAGTTTTTAAACTTTATAACCTATGTTAATTTTTTCTTTTATTATTGAACTTACCTTGCACACTTCTAACAGTACTAAACAACTGCAGGGTATGAATATTTGCCATGACATTTAGAGATAAGGCCATCTGATTTTACGTCAGGAAATGATAGTGTAAACTGTCTTACATCAAGTAGTCTTTCAGGTGTGATGGGGGAAATATTGGGAGATATTTTGTTGTTCTTAACCAGGTAGGTTTGGAAGAAGCTTATCAGTGTATATGGTTTAAATCAGTTTGGGATGAAGGTTATTTACTTAATCATTTATTTATTTCTAGCATGGAATTAATGGGCAAATTAGTAACTCTACTTTTAGGATCTGTGTCAGCCACTGAACAGATAAATGGCCATAGTATATGCTGGCAAAACATCAATAAGCACTGACCACTTTCTGAAGACCTTTCTATAAATAATTACAGGAAAGGGAGACTTTGCAGGTGCACCTTTCCCCTTCTCCTCTTTTCAGTGTGAGCAGTGGTTAGCAATTTGGAGTCAGGATTCTCATTTTTATGAAGACTTTTTAGAAACCTAGAGTAAGTTCTTCTTTTTTTGTAAGGCTTCGGATTTGCATTTGACTCATTGTCATTGGAAGTTTTGGAAATTAAAACTAATTTGTGTTTTTCGAGTGCAGCATTCTTAGATGGCCCTATGGAATTTGGCTCCAACTCTTGCAATTCAGTCACTGCTTTGCAATATGCACTGTCCCACAGATACTGGGGTGGTCCTCTAGGCCTACTGCATTCTGGGCACAGGTTCTTTACAATATGGATTATCTCTGTTTTTTATTTGTGGTATGTGCCTTATTTTTTAAATAATAGCATTGCTCAGAAAATGTAAGCACAAAACAATGTAAACCTGGCCGCATATTTTCCTTTTCAAATTTTAGTTATTTGTTGAATAACAGCAATGTGCAACAGACAAGTGTTAACCTGGAATAAGTTTGCTTTGGTTTTAGAGGGTATCCTTTTTTGTTCTGATATCATAATGAAATAACTAAAATACACATCTCATGACCGTCAGTGCTTTTATTATGAAGATGCATTTGCTTGTTTAACTAACACACTGTGCCAGACATGCTTTGCCATCCCAAGGGGCATGTTAGGGGCAGGGGAGGAGTATTACTTCAGTTCCTTTGTGTAGATTCTTCCAAAAGGCAATGCTGCCTGGATTAATATCATCTTCCTGCCATCTCCTGTACTGTGATCATTAAAAATTACTTCCTAGCCAGAAACTATCAGCTACTGCAGATCTGGAAAAAACCTACCCCTAATACTCTTCAGACTTGTAGGTGAGAAGCTAGAAATGCTATTGCGTCCTTTGCTTAGACAAAATCATCTGCAAAAATGCTTACATATCACTCATAGCTTTTCACAAACCTTCAGAAAGAGTTATGACACTTTATTACATTCAGTCCAAGCTTCTACTTTAAAGTTTTTGGGTTTTTTTACTTGTAAATAGTCCTCCTGGCTAGAATTGTCACTGTTTCATCTGATGTGCAAAATTATCCTTGTAGATTTGTGTGATGTCTCTGATTGGTGGCAAAAACCATCTAAAAACTGGAATTCTGTGCTGGTGTCTTTTTAAAAGCTAGAAAACAAGTAGTGAGTAATTATCAAAGGAATTATTTTCTATAAAAAGCAGAACACTAGCTCTAGCCAGTGGTTCCCAAATGGTGTGTTTTGGACACAGTTCTGCTCAAGAGCACAGCAGTGGATATTTCAAGGACTCACTGACAGTAAAAACAGTAGGAAGGAAAGTTACATTCTGTTGTACAGAGATGAGTATAATAATTATATACTGTAAATAATATCTTACTGCTTCATTATTCTGAGCTACTTGTTTCTTAAGAATGTCTAGAGTTCTGCAAAGAGAAAATAGGGTAACTATTTTCTGTAGAACTGAGTGATTTGTGCTTGTTTCAGACATTTAGAAAGGACTAGGGTTTTTACATTTTAATGTAATTTTACTATTTTTTAATACATATTTTATGTATGTAATGGGGAAAAGTTTTATCTTGATTTCTTCCAGTTTCTTCATGTGGAGACAAGGGCAATCTACCTACGACAGATGTATGAAAGGAGGAAATATTGTCTGAAAACACACCAAGTAAGCAGGACATTACAAGACACTGCTGCCTCCTTGTACATGTGTATTAAGTGACTTCTAAGATGAGCAGGACTCCTAAATGAGCAGAAATTATGTTTCATTAATCTCTTCTCTTTTCTTCTTTTCAAGTTCAATTCTAATGCTGAAACAGAGAATGGGGAGAAGGATTTATTGCCAAATACATTACCTGATTGCTATTATATTACATTCTTTTAAAGCCTAAAATGTATGTTACACTTCTAGATGCATTTAAATGTTAGCTGTGCTTGCTTAGTCGTAGCAAGATTATTGATATTAGTTAGCTCTACTTTAATAAGTAACAGTCTCTTAGAGGGAGTGCTTGTAGTGAATGAAGAAAAAATGACAACAAAGTATTCTGTTATTCTTAAAATTTTTTGCACTGGCAGAGTGTATTAAAGGTGGCTACCCATGAAATACTGAGTATTGAAAAAACAAATAGAAATCAAAACAAGCACACAAACCCCCACCAATATTATAAACATTCTAAAAAATCTCTGAACCATGAATATCTAATGATTGTTTATTCATGTATCTGACCAAACAGCCATTGCTCTTTTATCCAGCTGAATTATTTTTGTTCTTACCTTGACTTGCAGATCAACTGGGATTCAGAGTTTTACTGAGGTGCTGGAGAATGAAAAAAAGTTTAAGATATTATCAGACATTACAGAATGTTAATTTTAAATTGAGACTTTGTACTGAAGGTGAAATATGGATGTTCTCTAGTAGTTGTTTTTATCTGATGATTCTAAGATGATTTAATGTTCCTAAAGCAAGCTTCAGATGATGATAAAATTAATCTTTGAGCCCTGAGGGTATTGGTACCCAGCACTGCAAGGTGTACTGTGTGCACATTCCTGATTTAATCAAATATTCAACTTGGTGCTGAGCAGAAATACCTTCACGCTTGCTATGCTGGAAATGGATTTCCTTCAATTACTGTCATGTAGGTCACTTTTGCAGCTTTTGCTGGGTTTGAACACTTAAAGTAATGCTACATACATTTGTATTGATAAATAGATACTTTACTGGCAGTTTAACAAAAAATATTTCATATTTTTAATTGTGTTATAAGCATGTAACTTTTGTTCCTGGTCCTTTTGACAAATGAAATATTTGTTAGTGTTCCAAAAATGTTTGTGATGTAGCATGCAATACCTTTTACATATGTCTAATAGCCAATGACTTGACTTAAAACTTTCAGTTACAGAAAAAGCACAAAGTCTAATGAAGTTATCCTCAATGCAGTGGTTGTAGATCTCCCTTCCACTGCTATGTATCTGCTCTAGAAATAGAAAGTCAGAAGTGCAGTAATTGTACACCATCAGACCTATATTACCTAGCAAGTCACCTAATTCAATCGTAATGCTTCAGAATGAAAAAACAATCTTGCTGGTGCATGTATTTAACAAACTTGTTACATATCACCCAGAAAGTCAGGGTTAGATAAAGGGGAACTATGATTTTATTTTCTTTTAGCTCCCCATTACTCTCTCTTCGTTGCAGTGTTAGGGTTATCCATAGGGTTCATCTGATTACCTCTGACATCCAGTCTGCACTCTATTTCAGCTTCCCCACACTCGTTCACAGCTTTACAGGTGTAAATGCCGCTGTCAAAGGGAGTGGGTTTGCGGATCTCCAGGGTCAGCACCCCCTGCTTACTGAACATGCGGTACTTGGCATCCCCAGAGAGATCCATTTTGTTTTTGAACCAGAATATCTTTGGCTGGAGAACAAAAAAGAAGATTTTTTTAAATAGAAGGTAGAGAATGGAAGATTTACACCTGATCTTGCAGCCTCAAAGTAGCCATCAAAGGTAGAATAGTATTATGAGGGCTATTTACAAAGCAGTGTTAATAATTTTTCAAGAAACATTTCATTCAATACAAATCCATGAAACCAAGAATTAAAAAGTTCAGTATTTCTGTTAACTCACAAATAGCACATAGAAAATGTGGATTTGTGCCCTGTTTTATTTCAATTTTAAAAAACCCCAACCCCTATTAACTGTCTACAAATTCATTCATTTAGGAGTCATTTAGTTGTGCTTATTAAAGTGTATTTGAATATCTTACAGAAGAGGAATTAAACATCACAGATTATTAGAACAGAAGTGTCATAAAACTCTAGAGATTCTGAGTGGCCAAATTAGCATGCCAAGGTTTGGTCTGGGAAAGAATTTTCCAAACCCTCTGATGTATCTTTAGAAACTTCAGGATTTTAAAAATTAAATTTTTTTAATTTTAAGTTTTAATTTTCATTTTCTTCCTCTGCCGCTATGAAGTGAAGTTGTTGCTTCTACACCAGTTCAAGCTTTTGTTTTGTTTCCAGTACCTGAAAATGTGCCTTTAATTTTTATAAATTAAATTTTTAAAATGAAAAATCTCACATGAAACAAACTGCTTTTGTTTATTTCAAGCTCACTAGTACATACAGTGAAGAAACAGTCTTTAAAGAACAGGAGACCAAGCTTTACATTTATCCGTTTTTCTTTCAGAATTAATGCCTTCTGTTTCTTCATCCATAAACCCCAAACCTACTGCACTGTTTTTACAGAATGCATTCAATCTACTGAATCACTTTTGTCTTTGACCTGTGGTATATCAATCCAGTGCATCCCACCTGCCTTTGATTAATCTTTTTGACAGATCTCTACTGGAATTTTTCCTGCCTTAACATTTTTTCCTTGATTCTGTATAGCCTCTTTATCTTTCTGTGTATTTGTCTCTTATTATACTTCATTACTGGCAGGGCATGAATACTGTCTCTGCCTGCAGTGGTAACTTTTCTGTGCCATACAGATCATCCAGAGGTGTGCTTGAGAATCTACAATTATTAAGAACTGGAAACTTTCATCCATAAGGATGAATAATATATATAATAATAATAATAATAAGGTCATGAGAGCTTTTGCAGAGTACTGAAACATTTCATCAAGGTTTATTTGGACAATGGAAATACAAAAATATATCTTGAAAACTGCTTTGAGGGTATCAGGTGTACTGAAGGCTGAGGCTGGATCCTTCAGGCTAATGGGAAGGAGGAGCTAGCATGCCTGCATTCCAAAGCCTGCCTTTGCTGTACAATAACAGCTGGAAAATTGAGAAGATTTTTAAAGAATCTTCTTAAAAACCATGGAAACAGAATGAAGTGGATGCAGATGCACAAAAATGTCAGTTAACCAAGAGGCAATATTGTCAATAACACTGTCATTTCTAAGCTGAGGCAGCTACTGGAAGATGGATTTTGCCTACAGTTGATGGTGTTTATTCTGTAATGCTCTTGATTTTCTGAAGCTGTTTACAGGTCTGGAGCTCCTTCTTCATCTAATGAGCTACAGCAAATGATTTTTTTTTTAAAATTTGGTCTCTGATTGTTACGTGTTTTGCTCTGTAGCAATCAGATCTCTGCAGGTAAGAGGTAGTGAAAGGAGCTGAAAATAAGCAGCCAGATGTGAAACGATTGTACTAATTTAAATTTATCACAAGATTATGTCATAATATGGTAAATTCCTTCACCGCAGGCAAAAATCTGATTTCCCTTTTCTGAGAAGTCTAAATTTAGCTCCTAGCTGATACAGTTTTACTGCTTGTTCCTGATTAACAAAATAGTACATCTTTATGTACTCTATGATGGGACTTTAATAAATATATTTAGAATGAGAAAATTTTCCTGCGAGATTAAAAAACCAAACCAACAAAACCCCCACAAAGGAAAAAGCTTCACACGAGACTAGGCCTTATTCTGGTTAGTTTTGCAAGAAAGCTCAGGCTGTCAAAAACTTATGTGGATGCACTGGTGTAACAGGAGAAGTGCTGTTCCTCTGTATCATTTTGTTAATGGAACAGTGGGTGACATTTAGCTGCTCCTTTTCTTCGAAGTCTGAAGAGAGCATGAGATTGATGGTGAGCAGATCATTTTGTCAGTGTTTACCTTCTCCTGTGAGCAGGTTTTGTGCAGACATGGTGCACTGCCAGTGGTGTGGTGTCACCACAAGCAGGGAGTGCCCTTCCCTCTGTCTCCTTCACTGTGCTGCCCCACCCGAGCGCTCGCCCCCCTCTCTGCCACAGCCTCAGGTGTGAGCGAGGTGGGACAGGACCGGGGGCCCAGCCCTGCCACACTCAGCCACCCTGAACTGACAGCAATTCTTGGCTTCCTGCAATACTCTCGGGGCCAGTGGTGATGTGTACCTTGGGGATCCCTCTGACAGCACAGCTGAGCGTGGCGTTGTACCCCGCAATCACAGAGCGGTTCACCAAAGGGTGGGTGAATTTAGGAGCTTCCGAGAAGTCGTGCTCTTTGTAGCAAGGGGGTTTGTAAGTGGTGCCTGCAATTCAAAGAGACAGAAGAGTAAGATCTGTGTTGTCAGTTCTGCTGACTTGTGTACAGTCTATCTGCCGTTTATTTTGTCTGTATGATTTTAAGAAGCTTCAAAGCTTTTGGCGTTTGTGGTTATAAAAAGTCTTTAAACACATTTCATTCTAAAATACATCTCATGTTTAATGTGTTAGTTAAAGTAAAAGGTCTTGGCAATCAGAGGTTTCCAGCTTCTGTTAAAAATACGATAGCCATTTGTGTGCAGGGAAAGTCTTCACCACAGATACCTTCAACTTTTAACCCCAAAATATAAATATAATCCTTCCATTTGTATTATTTGCTTAATATAGTTTAGGAAGACTGTGTGATTAAATATTTTTTAACTGATATTTGTATTAGTGCAGGAGTCTGCCTAGATAAGAGCTCTTGATGCTAAAATTCTTTATAAGTGCTAGTTACTAAACAATAAAAATATCTTTAGAGGTGCAGCTAGTAAAACTGTATTTTCCATTTGCCAGTGTGTTACTTCTGGCACTTAGTGGCTTTTGTGATCTTTGTTTGGAAGAATATGTTACCTGTTTTTTGGATGTGGGCAGGATTTTTGGTGGTTGCAGCAGTTTCACTCAGTCCACACAAATTTTCACTGAAGATTCGAAAAAAATACTCATTTCCCATAATCAGGTCTGACACTATACAGTTTGTGCGACGATAGTGATCAAAAACAGTGTACCATTCCTGTAACAAGACTGTACTGTTTAGAAAGATTGGATGAGAGGTCAGACATGGTGCTACTTTTAGGATGGAGAGAATTTTTTGGCTACAAGGAAGAGACAGGCAGACAGGTATTTAACACTAACCTGTGAAATGAATATTATGTTGCTTCCTGTGAAGATCAGCTGATTAATTAATTGATACTTCCATTTTGAGAAAAAAATCCATCAACTCTCTACTATATTTTAGCCATACTCATATCTGGGGAATCTGGTACTTAGTATGTGACTACTTAATGGGATTTTCCATGAGAAAGATATTTTCCAGTTTGACTGGCATACATACTCTCCCAGTTTATACCCTGTATATACCAGGATATACTCTGATATACCTAACATCTCACTGAAAGTCTATCTCTTCCTCCCTAACAACCCTTCAGTTTTTAGCTGCATTTATGAAAAATATCATTCCAAATAAAAAGTATAATTCCACTTTCTAAGGAGAGCTGTCAATGCAGTCACCACCAGAGGCATGGTCTCTCTTCCATTTTCTACCGAGCATTTAATTTAATCTTTCACCTTTTGGTGTTTTTTTAGATTCTATTTTTCAATGTTTAATTGCCTCTGAGGTGCCATAGGACACCTTGGACACACAAAGAGTGTTATGAATTCAATCATTTCCCTCAAGTCTCTGTGTTCCCAGAGCATGATTAAATATAGCTCCGAACAAAGCCATGGACCCAGCACCATTCACCAAGTTCTTACCATTGTTTTTTTGTCAGCTTTCTGAACTGTGTAGCCCAAGATCTGAGCGTTGCCATCATCTTGGGGCGGTGTCCACTCCAGGGCTGCATTAAATCCCCAAACATCTACAAGCTTTATATTCTGAGGAGGACCGGGCTTGTCTGCACAGGAGACATAAGAAAACACCTCAGCCTCTAGTTCAAGATCCAAGAGCTTTGTCATTTCCCCATGCAGAAAAAAAAAAAAAATAGAACCTGATAGCAATCTATAACATTCCATAGCAACACACTTCATTTATGTGAAGTTAAAACTGTAAACAAGAAGTTTGGGAAATTTTCAAATACCCTTTGAATATTTTTTGAGAGTCCTGAATCCTATGGAGAAATAGAAAACACCCTAGAATTAGTAACATCTTTAAAATGGAATAAGAAGTCGGTGTTGTTTGGATGGATGTGATTAACTCTTTAACTGCAGTTTTATTAGTTACTTTGTTACCTCAGTGCAATTTCTTGGCCATTTATCTACATTGCTATACCAACCAGGGCAATGGAGTATTTGCCTTCCAGCTGAGGAAGGCCAGCCATTTGGGAATACACCTCTTCCCTCCTGGCTCAGTGCTTGTTAGCTTGCCCACTAGGTGATTTCTCTGTTAGAACCAGGAAAAAAACAAACTCTCAAAGAGAGAAATCTGTGTCCTTTTTAAGATACATGGAAATATAGAGAAAAACAACACAGTATGAAATGATAATAATTTTCTTTTTTTCTTTTTGAGGATCATTCGTATTTATACCGTGTTGTTTAGTCAAATGCTGTAAGATTTAGATTAGAGTTATTAAACAATATTTCTGTCGTTTTTAATTTGAGGATACCAGTTCACCTTTTTGATGTTAGATTGTTGTACCCAGTTTTGGGGCCTGCTGGGGACTGCTGGGTAGTTGATCTTGTTATTGAGTGAAAAGTATTTCAAGGTGATTCTAGACAGCTGAAGGGAAACTGCCTCCCCATTTTGTAGCTAAGCTGGAAAAATTAAGAAAATGGTAAGAATCTGATGGGTGTAGGTTTGAGATGAGCAAAGCACAGAGGAATGTAATTATAAGTGGCTTGTAATTTAATTCCTTAAAGAAGGATATGCAAACCAGTAATAAATCAGCCTTTGTTATTAGGGGAACTGTGGCTTTCTACATCAAAATGTAATGTGCTAATTCTCTTTTTACTGACAAACTTTGGAATTGAAAACTGCTTTATAATTAGGTTTGACTCCTACTGTCCTCCTTCAAAGTGGTGCCAACTAGAACACCTAGAACACTGCATGATATCTGATAATGGATATGGAATGCATGGCTCTCACTCCATTTATCATCCTCTTTCTGCCTATCTTACACTAACATTTCAGAGAAAAACCTGCCCTCTTCTGTGTTTCTCACCAGCCATCAACCAGGTAAAGCCTTCTTATATTTTCTTCTCTGTTTCTGAGGTAGGGAATGGCAACATGTTGTCAAATAAACAACATTGCTTATGGGGATGTGGAAATGCATTTTTTATTAACTTTAATCACAACTTAAAAGAAAAAAAAAAGCCTAGTTGTTTTGTTAGATGTGTATCTTCATTATACAGAAATCAATTAATATATTCTGGTTTAAGAGAAGAATTTTTCATACTACATACCTGTCTGCACATGTGTGAAGAACAACCTTAAAAAATGCAGAGATGGATAAATTTGCTACATGGGTTTTTGTATTCTTGATCTTTGTGGTTCAATGGGATAATGCAATCTGCAGGAATATCTATTCAAAATTCCTTTGTAGAATTGTAGAATATTTCTTTCTCAGTAATAACCAGAACATCTCTAGCTTGTGAATAGAGGATGGAAAAAGTTAAACTTAGTGATGTTTCTGACCCAAATTATTTTCCTCTGTAGGGCACTGTGTCAGAGTGGGTATTTATATTCTGAGGAAATATTCTGTGTTACGCTCAGCACAAGCTCAGCTGAGGAGTTTTGCACACTAATGGAATTTATACAATGGGAAGAAGAATGTGAATTATATCTCAAAGATAAATTATAATTTATATTTTCAAATAATACATAATGAGAAAAAGAATTAATTCCAGTTAAAATAATGAAGTATAGAAATGAGGTTTGCTTCAGTCAATAGAAGGCATGATGAAAGACATAATTTATTGATTCATGTAGAGGATGAAAGAAGTTGAGGGAACTATTCTCCAGAGATTTCATTATCTAAGAACTTTTAAAAAGTCTTTAATAAATACTCTATTCCCATAGAAAAAGTGCTTTTTTTTTTTT
>VYXF01006162.1:242143-253266 GCA_013397295.1 Polioptila caerulea | reverse complement strand
CTTTTCCACCCTGTGACAATCTTAATATTATTCTATTTAAATTTGTGAGACTTGTATTTTTTCTTTTAAAGCTGGTAATCTCTCCCATGGACTAAAATCCAAACCACAGGTGTTTTGGGCTTGTTGCCTGGGCTTCTGAGCCCTCTGGGCCCCCTGCACAGGTCCCTGAGCCCCCAGAGCGGTCAAGGACAAGCTCTGGATTCCCACAGGCTAGCAGGCTTGGAAAAGAGGTTCAATGCAACTCAGTATTTCTTTCACCTTCCCCCACTCCCAAAGTAAAATGGGGTATGACCTTCACCAGCATGGGTTACATGGAGCTTTGAATTACTCATCACATAACCATGAGTAAGAGGGGTGGGGGATCTCACAGAAAAATACAGGGGTGATTTTTGAATATTCTCTCTTTTTAAAAGTTAGTAGTCATACTCCTCTAGATACCAAAATTCCAAGTGTCCAACTAGAAATTTAAGGCAGCAAACATTCAAAGCCACAGAAGAAAATGTGACACTTGTTCTCTCCTCACAGCAAAGCAATGCAGTCTCAGCTGATGAAACTTAAGGGTACTACCATTGTAGGAAAGCTCTGAATCTCAAATGGTGGCATGTCACTTTTCTTAAGCAACAATAAAGAAAATCAGGACAAAACATTAAAGCAGCAGCCACAAATCAATATTTCCATCCTCTTCAATTGTAAAATGAAGTCAGAAGTAATTTAGGATAAGAAACAATAGATAGCACTATCCCTGTCTCTAGGAGATACTGAGAGAGAAACAAGCTCTGCTTTCTAAAGAGGATGTGAAATGAAAAAAAAAAAAAAAAGAAATCGACATGCAGAATACAAGTAGCAAAGACAAAAAGTTGCAGTTTCTCATGTCATAGAACAGAAAAAGTAAATATAGCAAGTCTATTCTGGATCTTTAAGAAAGGGTTCTAAACAGTCCAGGTGACACTTAAATTCCTTTGTGATTAAACTATTTACAAGAGGCTAGATTTAGAGTTCAGAAAGTTATGATGGAACACTAATTCTATTTGGCATAATTATGAAATTATATATTATATTACAGAAATTATAGAAATTCCTTCTATAAGAACAAAAAATCTTTTTAGGACATATTTTCTGAAGGTGTTAGGTCTTCGTGTTTTCACTTTAGTAAAAATGTTATTCACACATACTTAAGTAACTATAAATATTTTTACTCACTTTACATGCTCTCTCAACCTTAGCAACATAGCTTGCAATAACATTGTGTGACTCTTAAAGAAACACAGCATCTTTCTCTTTTCCATTGAGCTCCTTATTCTATTTATCATGGAAAAAAAGATGGAGAAGTCACTGGCACACTTTGCATCTTTCTACTATTATATCATGCTAGAAAATGGGGGGAGGGCAAGTAAAGTAGCAGTTGCACACAGCCATAAAAGTTTGTTTATATCAGCATTTTGCTTTCTCTACAGAGAAGATGCAAACAGGAACACTATCAAAACACTACATGAATTCAAAACCAAATGTATTTTTGTACAGAATCCAAAGTTTATGGACACCATTACTTCAGCATTACACTGGACTAAGCCTCATATTTTTCCCAGAAAGTTTAATATATGCAGATATCTTTCTCTAAAAGGTTATCACTGGGCTATTGGAAATACTCAAATATTGGAATTTCTCAGTTCAGATCAAATCACAGAAGCTAAGACCCTAAACCCAAAGTTACAAGTGTAAATTTTGAAGTATTTAAAATGCCAATATCAATGTCCATCTATATGATAGCATCTAAGAGCTATCCATCGATTCACTGATTCAATTTTACAGAAGGAAACCAGAAAGGCCAGACATCCTCATATTTGAAAGGCAACTGTCCCCATTTTGCTCATGAGCAGTACAGAAATGCAGTAACTGCTACAAACACAAGAGGGAACACAGCTTCTACCACGTCTCCTAAAAGCACACAACACTCATTGTCCCAGGGCATTTCATGGCCATCCACTGGCTCCTTCAAGGAAGTCTGGCCCTCCTGCAAGCATTAACCTAACCCTGTTTCTTGTCTACTCAACCTCCCTTTTCTAGCAGCTATTTAATTTCAGGCACAGTGGAAGCCACTTCACCCTGACGAAGTCTGAGTAACTTGCCTGTAACACATACTCAGACACATCCAGTAAAACAAGAAGAGCAGGTTTGATGTGCGCTAGACTTTTTTTTAAAGCCAAAATAATAATCCTATTAGTAATTTAAAATTAGTTTCCAGATTATTTTCCAGCAAATGACAGAGCTCAGACTTACCACATCCACCTGAACACACACACACTTCCATACTATCAACCTTACCTCTTGTCATTTTTAATCCAGTTTGATATCCCACTACTATAATTATAACACACAGGTCAGTAAACTTCTGGTCTGTCTCTGACTATCTTTTCTTTGTTATTTATTCCTTTTAATATTCAAGTACCTTTTTTTAACTCAGCTACAACTTTGAGATTACTTTGAAGACAAACTTGGCAACCTGTATTTCATAAAAATGATAAAAAGATGGAAGTTCAACCTAGACATTATGCAGGTACAAAAATGCTAAATGCTAGTCTGTAAAGAATGAATGAATTGATGGGATTAAAGGGAAAACTGCTTACTGAAAACCTGAAGTAGGATTGATCATGTAAAAGATAAGTGGGATATATAAACATATGTGATAGCTAAACTAATCCATGTAAGATAAAGAGACCAAATCATTGATAGGACTTCAAGATAGCATTAGGTATATGACTGAGAAAATAATTCTGGTTTTAGCCTGGGATCAGACAGCAGGTAACTTTCAGTATGCCTGATTGCATCTGTATTTTTTCAGACACAACAGGAACCAACTTGTAACAATGCACAACTTGCTTATTACAAATTTTTAAAAATACTGAACAGCCTATTCAACTGCAAAAGGCCCTTGGGCCAAATAGAGAAAAGAGGGAATCTAGATGTGCATTCTTAAATGGAAACTAATAAGGAAGTTTGGCAAAATTTTTAAACTTACTAATCACATTAGCAGTTTTTTAATGTATTACAGCAATTTCTACAGCAGCCTCTAGAGGATAAAAGAATGGTGTATACCCTCAGAGGTCAGGAAATACTGAGGCATCAAGTTCTGCTATTGAAGAGTAAAAGAAAAAGGCAAGCTAGTCCCAAAATGATAAATAAGATTAACTCAGTGCTATCATAGGGATACCAAAGCAAAGAGCTGCTAGGACAAATAAAAGAACAGAAATAATGTAAATTTTATTTACTAAAATACAAATCCATAGTTTCCAAGTTATGAAACTCATCAAGAAGCTCAAGACAGCTCAAAATCTCTTTCACAGCACATCTCTGTAGATGCAGAACCTGCATAACGTGGCGTTCACTCTGCTGGGCTCTATGTTTTATGCAAAGAAAGAAGAAAAAGAAGGTGGCATAGGGGAAACTCTAAGCTACCAAGCACTACATTACCAAAACATCTAACAAATAAATCTGACATAATGCTGCAATTGAAACCTACAGTTATTTCCAAAGGTTTTGTTTCAATGAAGAAGTAATATTAACACTATTAACAGTCTCTTTAGAGCTAGCTTCATCCTAAAAAGCAGAATTTTCATGTAACAGGGGACCACATATATTTGTCTTAATTCTCTTTGGGCTACTACATGCAACATAAAGCCTATATTCCAATGTTTACTCCATAAAGACAAACAGCTTTCAGATACCTTTGTGAGCCAGGACCAGGCTAAGCACAGAAACAAAAACAGTACATATATATATATATAAAATGCATAATTGTCTATAATTTAGAATTAGTTCTAAAGGAAAAACAATTACAACCAACTACCTTACCTGAGCTTAGTGTATCAAGGCACTGTCTTCAACAAATTCACATTGATTGCTTCTGATTTTTTCCCCTCTTCCCTGAAATTCTCAGCTTTCTACAGGTCTTACTCTCTCCCTCTCAAACAGATGTATTGAACTGAGCAGTAGCAGTCTGAACCTGCCATACTTCAGGTTGCCACTCCTCCCTCCCTGGGGAAGGCACCTATGGCAAAGATACACTAACTCTCAACACCTGCTATTCAACACAAATGAGCACCAGTATCAACACAAACTAGAACACCTGGCTGGGACCAGTAACAGCCACAACATCATTTGTTTCTGCTGCCCAGCACTAACACCACAACAACTCAGTCAGGGAGAGCAACTTCTCCAGCAACTTCAGCAACTCACAGCAAAGCATGGCATCTGCCTGTACTCTTGCTTCCCATTCTGCTGTACAAAGCCAGAGGACAGGGATCTCAGGATGCTCAGTAATATAAATTGGATTTAATGTCGGTATGTTGCTATTAAACACAGATGAATCATAATCCCTGAAGGTTATGGTTTGCCATACTTGCCAGACTGCTCCTGATGGGATTAGTTCTTGCAGTAACATAGCTGATCACCACCATTAAACAAATACAAAAAACACATAATCAAGTAGATGAATGTATCCAAATAAACAGTTTCCTAAGATCTGAAGGGACTTGGTGCTAAGTCTAAAGAATGGCACAGTTTTATTTCTTAACCTAAAATTTAAGCAAAGCACTCAAAACCAAATTCCTCCAGCCTCCTGGAGTACTGATTATTTAAGTCCAGCTGCTTCAGTAACTGTGTTGTTTTCTGCTGCCAATTTTCTCCAGCCCTGTTCACTTTATGAGAGCACCTAATCCGCCCCACTGAGTCTGATTACAGACTAGACATGGCTAACTACAGACTGGTGTCATCCTGTTGGCAACAAAATAATCATTCCTCAGAGAATTCTTCAGAAGGTGGCTCTGAATTCCTAAAAACCATGGTAAATAAATAAGTCTGGAAATCACAGCTAGATGGATGTTAGTGCTGGGGTCCTGCAAATGCTTTTCCTTTCAATAACTGCTCACTCCATCAATGACTGCACAGCTTCGCTTTTGCTTCACTTACAGCCCAGTTCTCTGCCACAAACATTCGGGTTAACTAGGAAAAGAAAGAAAAAACCCAAATCCTATCTGAGTCTTCAGAGTAAACATTTCAGATATATCAGAAAGGGCAATGATTTACTTAATGAATTGTGAGACAGGGACCTCCGCTTACTCACAGAACTTGCATCTCAAAGGGACAAAATTCTGGTCCTACATGTTGAGCCTTGGAAGACTCAGACTCTTGGACACAGATTATAGGCCTGACAGCTTGATTTATTCATTTTCCTAAGGAGTTGTGTGGTGGTTTTGAAGTTGTAAAGACATTAGTGCATCTGAATGCTCATGCCTCCCAGAAGGAAAGTATTTTTCAATTTCCAGGAAGAAAATGGTACTCTAAGTGGTATGTTCTCTAACTTTGATGAAAAAAGCCATTTTTGTACAGGTTGTCCTGATTGGAAGGATATGAGGAATGGAGTAGCAAACTAACAAACACTTCTGGTAAAGAGACAGGCAGCTACAGTAATTCATTTTTCTGCTCCTTATACTCCATTGCAGCTACCAACAAGAAGTCAAGCTGAGCTGAATGGATGAAGGAGCAGAAAGTAACAACTGATCAACTTCATGAAATTTTCTTCAGGAAAAAAAATCTCAAAGCAAAGTGTTATTGATAGAGGACACAAACACCACTGCGAGGAATCAGCCAAATTTAATTTTAAAATATCATCTGGAGAAAAAGTGGATGTTTAATTCTGAGAATGTTTTCTAGCTGAATTAACATTCTGAATAGAGTATTGATGTTGAGATGAGCGACCATTTCACATACATTTGAAAAAATATTTAAAACCACAATTGTGAGTTCAGTCCCTGGTCCGCTGCTGCAGCAAGGTATTGGATAGTGTATTAGTTAATCTCAGAAGTAAGAAGATCAAACACACACAAGCAGTCACTGTGCCAAGATAGAAAGGGTTTCTGAGTACCTAGAGCTCAAAAACAAAGGTGAAAACCTGCTGGGTTTGTAGGACAGCACCCTCTGACACTGAGATGAACATGCAAGACAGCTGGCATGTAAGCAATGGAGATTTGCCACCCACTAAGGGCATTAATCATGGCATCCTGGACAAAACCTAACTCCCAGATACATTCCTAATTTCCTGCACAGTTTCAGATAGATACTGTTCTTCTCTTTGTCCTTAATGGAGGCTATGTAGTTCTGTTAAATGGCTGCTGCATTCTACCCCAAACACAGTTAAGGATAAAGGAAAAATCCAGCAACAGAAAAACTAGCATGTACCAGTGTATAGTATCTGGTTGCACACTGTTTGGAACCATTTCAAAGAGAAGAGAGAAGGAGGGGAGTAGTATCAAAATTAAATATTTCACTTCTCTATTCTGAGCTAATCCTTAAAAGAATCCATAATGTGTCTGGTAATAATTTAAATTCTCATCTCAGTAACAAAATGGTCATACACTCACCCCAGGGAGAGAGGTGCTGGAAGCCAATCTGAGCATGAGAGAAGCAATTTACCCAAAGCACCTTATGCTTGGACTAATCTGAACAGCACAGAGATTGAGGCATCAGCTCAAAACTGACATAAATTAGTGCAATGCCAATTGAGCCTGAAGGGAGAAACATAACAGCATCATCTTCCACTGTCCCAAAATCCAGTAGTGTACTTCTGGTCTTGCACTGCAGAGAGGATGATCAGGGGTGGGACATCTATTTAGTGAGGAGAAAAAGAGCCCTGCAGACAAAACATATCTCAGGTTTCACAGTAACCCGGCCTGGCTGCAGCAGTGCCACACTGACTTGTCACAGCAGACAGCTGTGTCACCAGCTGCCACGTACCAGAGGCCAGGGACATTGTTCTAGGACATCTCATACATCTTAAGACATATCAGTAACACCTATGCTGTCTATTTACTCTACAGCAGGGCATTTAAAATACAACAAAAAAAAGAAGAAAAGGATAGTTTACCTCCTAATATCTGCCTAGCAGTAACCACCTTTTACTACAACTCCTGGCCAGAACTAAGATTGTCTCTTTTAAGTTCTGATACTGTCTGGCAGCTGCTTTGCTGTTTTCCTCACATGGCAGGGCATCACTCAAGATGATTTTAGAAAATGCTTTGTTCATTTGTTTTGTTTTCATTTGTAAGTCTTCAGGTTAAGCGAAAGGCTAAGCACAGATTCAAGCATGCAGTCTGTATCTATTTAAATAGATGTCAAAATTCTGAAATGCTATCATACCAAAATGCTTCCATCAAATCCCTTATCCATAGGAAAGGAAATACAAGGAGGCCTAGCTTGAGGTCAAATTTCACAGTCATTAAATGAGCACAGCTCCCACTGACAGCTGCATTCTCTGCCATCTTATTACATTTCCATGGATGCTGAGAAAACAATTACTATATTTGTCTAGCAATTTTCATATAAAACTGAATGAAGAAAGCTAAATAAAATTGTTTAAAGAAATACAACAGTAAGTTCTGACTCCTAGATCATTGACTAGAAAAGTATAATTTGCCTCTTTTTATGTCATCAGAGGACTCAATCCCATAGTACCAATTTGGCTCCTTCCTTGCCTGGGTCTGCTGGGTTGTGCTTCAGGGGTGAAGAACCCCAGTCCAGCAGTGACTGCTGCCAGAGGGACACAGATTCCAACTCAGAGTTGCACTTGGGAGCAACGTGACTTTTGCTGTTGTTACTAAGCTAGGTGTTTCAGTGACAGCATTCAGGAAACTTCACTGCATGACAAGTCACACAGTAGAATAAACACAGAACACTCATCATTCTCCTCTTTCGTGTGGTGGAACTCAATGCTACCTGGCAGGCTTTGCGTGTTCTTCTGCCTGGCTTTTGCTGTCACATTGCTTAATTAAATTAAGATTATTCATTCCTGTGTTAGACTGAAAAATTACAATCACATGGAAAAGAGTGACTGAATGCCTTTAACTCATTTTTTGGCTGACTTGCACAAGATTTTTGATAGCCATGCAACTAATTTGTAGGCTACCCAACATAAATTGCATTTTATTCATAAAGTATATCATAATTTTAAAATGCTTTACTTTATATTTGAAATTCATTTCTCCACAGGCACAGGAATGTTATTGGAAAACAAAGGACTACCTCTGAGATTCAATTGATGAGGTTCTGTTTGTGCTTGTCTCTAAAAAACAAACAAACAAAAAGAAAAAAGACAACAGCTCTCTATCATGCCCTGAATAAGCGACACTTAAATTTTATAAAGGAAAACAAAGGCAGAAACTAGGGGAAATACAGGACTGGCATCTTTTCCCTTGTTCTCCCAGCATTTCTGTCATTTCTCATTTTTCTGGTCTAAGATTTTCTCAAACTGCCCAAAGGTTTGTGCAGTTGATGTACTCACAGCTGCCCTCCTCTCACTACCCAGGGGAGACATACAATGAAACAGCTTAGATAAACTTTGTTATTTATTATTTTATTTCCTCAGCCTGAAACAACACACACTACACTTGAAGCTTTCATTTTCTTTTCCTCCATGCGGAATTAACAGAACTTGTTAACGGAAAAGCCTCAAAAACTGAGGAAGAAATCCATGTAGCCAGCAAAATGAACCAAGAGACTGCCACTTCCCCTCCAGTGACCATCCTTCTAATCCTTATAAAATATTCTCATCCTAATCCCTCTTACCTACCTCCTACTTCAATTATCCCTGGCTGCCATTACAGGAACCACCTAGTCTTTCTTCCCACAAAACTGATTTCCACCATTTCCAACACTAACATTCTCCAGCAAAACCACTCTGTTCCCAAATCATCCCCAGTTTCCCAGCATCTTACCATGTTTGAGGCAGACATTCCCTAAAATACCCTTAAATAGTTTTATCTATCCAACTACTAAAAAAACCAACCAAACAAAAAAACAAACAAAAAAAACCCCATCAACCTTATTTCAGCCAGAAATGCCATACTTCTTCGATGTAAAGAAAGTAATTAAACCTCCTGCATTCAGTGTGAAGAATAACACTGCATTTTAGATTAAGGCAGAAAAGTACTGCTACAAGAATGAAGAGGAAGAAACATTTCAGCATATGGCAATACATAGTCCTAACCCAATCATTAGGTAATTCTTAATACCCTAATGATAGGGCACTACAACTAAACTGAAGAATAGGAAACTGGGCTGGTGAGCAGTTGCCAGCACACAGAAGTGCCTCTGCACTCGGGGACAGAGGCACAGGGGAACCAGAAGAAATCTTGCCAAGAATTCTTCAAAGAAAGAATTCAAATTCAAACCATAACTCAAAGTAAGGCTTTTAACAAAACCACCAATGTGTTCTGGTTTCAATAATAATGTAGATTTAATACTGAAGACCTTAACTGAGGTTAATTTCTTGATCTGATCTGAACCTTCTGTTCCAGTGAAGTCACCAACTCTGCCCAGCAAACTGCCCTGCAGAGTGAAATTCAGAGCACACATCCAAGGATGCAGCTCTTCCACTATGTCCTACTTCCATGAATGAAAAATAGAGCTGCAAAACACCCAGTTCCAGCTCAGAGCAGCACAGAAGCAAGAACTGTGCCAATGCAGAGCTAAACGTAGTGCTGACAGAGATGAAAACTTTCAAGCTTTGTTTTTCCAGATTAAGGTAATTTCAAAATCTACAAATATGGATGTAATCTAAACTCCTTCCAACTCAGTGTTTATTTAGTTCCACTTCTGGCAGTCACACACAAAGGAAGATTTTATGCCTTATCCCTTAAGCAAAGACTTATTAAGAAGCACCAAATTTCCAAAGGAACTGTGAGAGATATCTTACCTATTTCATCTGGAAAAATGACTGTAAGCTATTTCTTATGACATAGAATTAAATATTAATATTCCTTAATGTTACTCTTAACATTAAGAATCCTTGCATGTTAAATATTAAATCCACAACTAAAAGTAAGATTGGAAAATTACTTGCAAAAATTGTTAGAGAACTATGCCCTGTAATATTATGAATTTGAATTCAGTTGCTATTATCAGGAATCACTGTCTCACTGAGCTAGAAGGCAATACACATACTGTGACTCAAAACATCTCCAGACTGATGTCAGAGAGGCACAGCAACTGGACACAACAGGAAAAGTGCTCATTCTTTATAGGCACAGCAGCAGAAGCTTCTATAAGAATACTTATCTCTGCCTTTTGGTTTGACAGGTACCTCTGGCCACCACCTGTTTTCTCCTTTGCTGCCCTTTGGGCACAATTTTATAGATGTCCATTTATACAAGAGCACTCAGTTCTAGGCTTTTCCCCCCTCAACTCCAGAAATGTGACTAATGCACCTACATGGGCCAGTAAGAATGGCAGTCATTCATGAAGTAATGCTGTTATTTTCAAATACCATATTCTCTTACAATTTAGCATACCAAGTACAAATAGAAATGTTCTTGAAAACTGAAGATTGAAAGTATTATATTGATTCATTCTAAATTCTTAGGTTGACATTGATTTTAAATTTTTAGATTTGGCAGCTCAAGGTACAACACAGTCTCAAGCTCACATAAACACCCATCTTTACTTGAGCCATTAAGTGCTTCCCTGGGCAATCCAGCCCAGAAATTTCTATTTCCCTCTGCTTGCCATGTGCTAATGAGATGTTAAACTGGTAAGGCTGTGGCCACAAGAGCTCAATTACAGATGAGGCAAGGCTTGCAGGCCAGGACAGCACCCACACTACCATAGGCTGCATAACCTGTGCAAACAGTTTGCTTCATTGCACACGATGGTCACAGAATCACAGAAAGGTTTGGGTTAGAAGTCACTTCAAAGATCATCTCCTTCTAACCCCCCTGCCATGGACAGGAATACAGGAATATCTCCCTTTAGACCAGGGGGCTCAAAATCACATGCAGTCTGGCCTTGAAAACTTCCAGGGATGGGGCATCCACAGATTTTCTGGGCGACCTATTCCAGCATCTCACCACCCTCACAGTAAAGAATTCTTTTCCTAATATCTAACCTACACTTGCCCATTTCCAGTGTTAACTCATTACCCCTTGTCCTGTCACTCCATGCTCCAAGGGTCCCTCTCCAGCTCTCTTGCAAGCACCTTCAGGTTGCTGTGAAGGTCTCCCTTGAAGCCTTCTCCAGGCTAAACAGCCCCAGCTCTCTCAGCCGGTCTTCACAGGAGAGGTGCTCCAGCCCTCTGA
>VYXF01006162.1:231117-242124 GCA_013397295.1 Polioptila caerulea | reverse complement strand
AGCTTCTCCTCCAATCCCTGGTCCTTGTGAAAATACTATAAATTGGAGTCAGATTTTTGAATAAAGAGTTTTCAGCCTTCTCTTGAGAACGTGTCCTGTGTGTCCTTGGGGAGTGACCCACAGCGACACCTCTGGACTTGTTCCAACAGGTCCACATCCTTCTTATGCTGAGACTCCAGAGCTGAAGCAGCCCAGCAGGCAGAGTCTCACCAGACCAGAGCAGAGGGGCAGAATCCCTGCCCTTGACCTGCTGCCCACGGGGCTCTGGGTGCAGCCAGGGCATGGTTGGCTTCCTCTGTGTCCTCTCTGCCCTAAGGATATTCCAATAAATAGGAAAAAAATGCAATTCCTGCTACAGATCTCAGCTTTCGCCTTACTTAGAAGTGAAAAACCAACTATTTCACGATGAAAAAATAGTATCAGAAAATTGGCATAAAATATATTTTAAATACTTAAATTTTGGACCCCATGCTGTTTGTACATTTTTAAAGCAAAGCCAGAGTATGTTTAGAAAGTTTCTAAAATGTTGCATTTATAGACAAAGTGTTAGTTTCTGTAGAAAAACTAATGGGTTTCCAATATTTTTCTTTGGTAAATGGGTTAACTAAATTAGAATTTTGGGTTTGGCCTTTTTTTTTTTTTTTGTCATTGTTTTTAATTAAGTTGGTCCCTTGCCTGGAGCAGCCTGAGTTGTTTACTCACAATGGCCGTGAAATTCCCTGTGCTTGATGGTTTAATTATCTCCTCATTGCCTGGTAATTCTTTTAAGGCCTTTTTTCTTCTTTTTTTTTCAATGTGGCACAGCAGACAAGAAGAAACATCTGTCTTTCTCTGTTCAATCTTTTGAACTTACTTACACTGTCCCCTCCTTCACATATGACAACTTTTAAGTTGATGGATTAAAGGCAGTGTCTATTTTCGAGAGAGTATAAATTATTTTCTTTTTTCCAGTTACCTGAGCCACTGCAGTCCATGACCTGCACAAATACCTGCTGCCTACAGACATTACAGGATCTGAATTCTGTTTATTTGTTTGGTTGCATCACCTGTCAGATTCAGAAAATTCTACTGAGAAGAGCATGGCAAGTTCCATGCACCTCCCACCTCAGCACTGTCTGATTCTGTTAGTGGTCTGGCTGTGATGAGAACTAGGTCTGAAAGCTATGAATATCCTTCACTGGGCTAGAATGGGAGCAACACTGTTTGGACAGAAATAGAACAAGCTGAAGGATAACCATCCATGAAGAAAAAGGAAAATCCAGTACCGCTGACAAGTGGGAGAGTCAGCTGTAATATGACAGAGACTTCTCAAGTTTTTGACACTAACTTCCCATTAGGTTCCAAAAAAACAACTATATGCATCTTTCATTAAAAAAAGAAAACCCAGATTGCTCAACAGTATGTAATAATAGAATTTACTGTAGCCTCAGGAGGCAGACGGCTTAGCTCCTTATAGACACAGAAATTCTCTCAACACAAACAGAAACAAAACCAACTTTCAGGTAAGATGGAAAGTAGCCAAGCACACAAAGTCTTATCTTCATGGTTAAAGATGCAGGAAAGCTGCAGTGCTCAGACTGGTTATGGCATACTCCTTTTCTCATCTGGTAGGCAAGGTTCTAACAGCCCCCATGTTTTTATGGCTCCCCTGCTCTGCAGGCACCAGTTCCCCACTGCCATTCAACAGAGGCACATCTCACCTTGCCTGCTCAAGGATTCAAAATTCCAGTGTGACCCTCAGCCCAATGAGTGTTTCCAAGAGGAGGCCTACACTGCCTACCAAAATACCAGCACACCTGGGTTTCTCTTACCATCCTGTCCCTTCTGTGCATTTCCAGAACCGACATGTGAGAGGGTAAATTACTGCTAAGTTTTAAAATTTCATTTTTAAGTTAAGATTTTATTTATTTTTAGAAAACAAAACCCAAAATCTTCCGAAATTCCTTAAGCTGCAGTAAACCTACAGCACTGCAAATGGGGTCAGAATCTGCTCCCATCACTTAGGGGAGGTGAGAGATGTGTGACATTGCTGACTACACAACAAAGGCTCTGCTGAATTATTTACTACAGCAGAACTAACAAATCATCTGGGTGTAAAGCTGCAACACTGTTCCAAAAACAGAAATGAAAAATTAGGGTCAAAACTGACAGGCTGGTATTGTCTTTTAAAATTGCTCAAAAATGTATCTTCTTGCACTTCATAGTTCAATTTCCAAAAAAGTATTTCTACCTTGACCTTCAAACTTAAGTGGGAGATATTGCTCTTCCAGAACACAAAAATAGATTCTCAAAGCTGATGTTTCTCAGAATTTAGGAAGCATCTGCCAAGAAAAATTCCCACAGACATGGGCTAGATTTCCATCAGTATTTTATTTAAAATAGGCAAAATGTTTTATGTTTATGTTTTACAGTGTTTGGGCCCTCCCCCCTACCTCCCATCTGAAACAGTTCATGAGGATAAAAGGTAGCTCTTCTTTTTCTAAATAGATTAAAATATGCCCCAAAAAACAAAGAGAAGCCATAAACATCAGATCTCTGCTTCAGGTAAAATTCACAAGCATAAAATTGATTGTAAAGTAATTTCAGAGCACTGAAAATGAGTAATCATCATTTTTCTTTTGAAAAAGAGTACAGTTTTTCTATATTTTACTCTTGATATAGATCCTAATAAATATTCATAGATAACTCTAGGACACCTCATTAACAAGCTGTTCAACAAGTAGACCAAGTACTGATACAGGTTTTTAAAATAATTGCTATAAATGTATCTTCTCAGAATAATATGGAAACAATTGTATCATGTTTTCTAGTGAAATATCAGACTTACTTAAATATGGTAGTCAACAAATGCTACTACCTCGAACAAGGCTCCAAGGTTTGGTTTTAGTAGAAAAAGCAAGTGGAGAACTCCAGATGAGTTGACTTCCTTTTGTCCCCACTGCTCAGGTAAGAAATCACTTGCTCCCAGAACCTCTGGAGACTGCTTGCTTTGCAGGAGCTGGGGTTCACCACCTTGCTTCCCAGATCAGCAGCAGTAATTCCTTCAGTTTTCACCCACAGGTTATAAAACACAGCCCAAACTGGACCAAAGGATTTAATTTTCCTTATGATCATGGCTGGAGGTGAGATCTTCGGACATCAGATCAGACAGTTTATTTCTGGAATACTTTTTATACAGGTCTAAAATAAGCTACCATTTAATCTTGCTTCAGTGTCTCTATTCCTTTCACCCTATGACTCAGTCAGTGACTTTTCACATTCTGCTTTTGTCAGGGATCTGCTCTGTCAGATCTTTAGATCAATCTTCAGCTGCAAATTGTAGGACAACTCCTATTAACATTAATATGGGCATGCACAACCCTTCTTTTTTGATAATCTGGTGCCTAGCATGTTTTTACTTTTGTGCAGAACTACCACCATTTGCCATTCAATTAACACCAGTCAAAACAAACAAACATAAATAGCTGTGCATGCTGAACCAAAACAATCCAAACTGAGACATGGTATCTCAATTTGCAGTTGGAGTTCAAGCAACAGCTAAGATTCAGAGCTGCAAAGGAGAATTTATGCCAGGTTTCCTTTGCTGAAACTATGAAGGATTAAAGTTAAGGCCGAATTTCCCAGAGACTACATGAACATAGAAGGTCACTACTTAAGGTGCCCCTCCAGGACCCATATATACATTGAGCAAGTCTGCAAGCACAGGTTTACTTGACTGTCTACATTTTCTGCTGGTAAATCTTTCACATTAGCTTCAAAATACTGATATGACATATCAATGGTACTAAACATTTTCTTCTGTAAAAAGCATAATAGTACGAACAAAAAGCAAGGAGGGGGAAATGTTTCCTCACAAAATACTCCCACTGCTTCATAGCACTTTTTCTGTCTTCTGCCTAAAAGAAGTCATTATCAAAAGTTGAGATTTTAAAAAATGTTCATTCTTCAAACAAATTCAGCATATCCTGACCTATACCTTATCACAGTACAGTCTTCATTTACCATCAGATTAATTACTGATCAATTTTAGTGCAAGGTACTAAATATATTTCTGTGTATATTTTGAGAGTCTAGATTCATTTAATAATCTCAGCATGTGGTCAGCTTTGCTTTTTTCAGTACACAGTTCTAAAGAAGCTATTGTGACCAGGCTTTTCATTTTTGTCAGAGAGAGAAAATCCAGTTTATAAAAACATAAAGCTTTCACGGTGTTACATCAAACTGCTTTCTCATTTCACTTGCAAATACATAACAAAGCAGTTCAGGAACTCTGCACACAACCTTTACAGGCTGGGTCCTCTGATCCCTCTTGCTTTTTGTGCTTTAATAGGGAAATCTATCCCTAGGCTATCGCATCTTGATGGCACAGGAGCTGATTTAAAAGTTTCTGTAAATGTTATTTTCTCCACCCTGAACAGAATTTTTGTATCATCAGACATTGCTGAAGGAAAACTTTGAAAGGACTCCAGACTTTACTAACAAAGGATGTACTTTGCTCACAGACAACTGTCCTAACTCCCACTGTCACTTAAGCTCCCTTGCAAAGCTTGAAGAACATTAAGATGCATTTGAGCTTTTTAAGACTCCTACCTTTTTTTAAAAAGGCTTATACCCACAGCAACTGGGGGGTGTGTGTATATACATATATGTGTGTCAGTCCACATATTATCTGAGTGAAAGACAGAAAACTCCAACAGTACATATTGGCAATACAATTTGACATAAAATTACGTACAATTCTAGTATTTTTATTTTAAGATACATGCATACCAGATCATCCTAGATAAATTGTAACTGGCTATAATACAGCTATAAAATGTTAAAAAGAAGTCTCACCCATCATTGTTTTATCAGTTGACTGCTTCTGCCCTACAGTAAAAAATACATATCTCACATAACATTTTCAGAAATGTGTGGTTTTCCTGACCAATAACTAACTATAAACACAAGCCAGCTAACCACAATAAAAGTGTAGCTGAATTTTCAGTACACCAGCTATCTTACAGCAGAGTGCCCAAACATATTCCCTGACTCAAACAAAGTAAAGTCAAGAAAAATTAAGGCCATGAAAAATAAGTGACCTCATATCTAAGAGGCGACTCTGCAGTAAAAACACTCTTATCTACAAAATGAGCCATAAATGTAGCAGCTTCTATTGGGTTCATAAAGAACTCCAAATGTTTTTAGGCTTCTTCATATTTTGCACTGCCACCTAGTGTAGGCTGTATTGATACATTCCAAGCTTCCCACTATTGCCACCTGTGGTATCCAAAACCAAAACAACTTCCATAAAACCAGCGGTCACCACTTTTGTTTGTCTTACCTCGAAACTATCAGTTCCTAGTAGAAAATATCGATGCTAGCCAGCTGAAACAAAATAGCAGAACTTAAAGTAATCTGACACCAATAGCAGGAAAGCCAAACCCAAAATTTTCGAGAGTTAAAAATACATAATTTGTAATTGTTGTAACTCCATGGCTAAACAATTCTCAAATATGAATCATTTGGAAAAATGTTTAATGTAGATTCACAGAGTGAAAATTAATGCAAGCATCTGTGCTTGTATAGAAACAACAGAACAAATGAACAATATTTCTCAATTGCAGGTCTAAACTGAGAACATTTGCTTCAATGTTTACTTTCTTTTTTTTTTTTTTCCACCAGATGTTTCTTCTTCACTTACATCCTCTGTCTTTATTGCAAGGTTCAGTGGCTGGGCCACCACCTGATGATCCTGGTCACAGTGCTCCTGTGGAAAGAGCTGCTGTGCAGGACTGCAGGGGAGTTTGCTTTACAATCCACTTTCCACACAGAGGCAATATTGTGGAATTCTCATTTCCAGCTAACCCAGCGAGGCTGCACCCCATGGCCATTCTACAAAAGCCACCCAAGTTCTGTGTCATGACAGGCAGTAATGCAGAAATTCCAGATACAACAGAGCTCTATAGCTGCCTTTCAAAGGGGGAAAAAAAATACCCAACCCACACTCTTACTTGGCTAAAGCAAAAAGGCACTTCTCAGACACTACAACTTCTAGATTATTCATTTAAAAAATTAAAGACCTTCTCATCAATTGAAAGCGTATTTTTAAAACTATAAAAATAGCAAACTGACATTATTGTGAACGTCAAATGCAGTATCTCCTTCTCTGTGTACCAAACCCTGTTCTCCTTTACAGAATAAAATGGAATAACCCAATAAAGATATTATTCCTAAATTACATTTCTAGAGCAGTGAAAGTTATTTCATCTTAGAAAACCCAGTTTTACTGACAGATGTTTTCTTTAGCCAACAAACACGAAGGAAACAGAACCTGTTACTGCTGCTACAGAAACACCATACGACACCAGAGCTTCTGCATTCTGCTTGATGCTTCATTTGCACAAGTCCACAAGACACCAAGCCACATTTAACACCTAGATCTTACATCCACTGGCATGTTTGTGAGCCATTTTCATAACAGAAATACACACCCGAGGTTTGGTGCATCTTAATAACATTGCTATAATACTTTAAGATCACACTTGATAACTCAACAAACAATACACCAACTTGATGGAACATGAACAGCTGTCAAAATACAATAAAAGCTTATTCCCTACAAGACTTTCTTCCTCTCAATTGTCCATTACATATCCACTTCTTACAGTCACGTTAAAAAACAAGGTCTTCGTAGTGCCTTATACTAAGAGATTTCACTCCTTTTGCCAAAACAGTGTTTTTACCACAAGAAACTCCAATTGGCAAGAGTACAGGTGACAGAATGAAAGAAATTGATACAAAGGAAAGTGGTTTAGTTATTTATATATGTTATGTTTAAGAGAAAGTTCTCCCCAGACTGACTTTACTGCAGTACTCGGAATAAATTTTCACTGGGGTCACAGGGTGAAATTTCATAGAAACAGGATACAAAACAAAACAAAAGATATCCATCAAAAAAGCACAGATGGATTTGATTTTTAATGTCATGACACTCAGCAACAGAGTACAAACTCAGTCTGCCAAAGTGACCTTGATAAACACCATCACATTTAACACTTTGACAAGGTATTATGTCAAGTTTTGCTTGAGTTTCCCTATGTATTTTCATTAAATAGAGCCTGGTTCAACATTAAAAACAATCAAAAGGAACCTGTGGGGCAAATTTACTGACAAATAGGAGGAGGCTTAGTTTGCCAGACTGAGACAAAAAGGCTTTTAACATTCAAACCCAATTTTAAACCACCTATGCAGAGACAGAGCTGAAGCAACTGTAAACAGAACACTCCTGCCCAGTCTCTTTGGATTGAAGGGTGACAAGCTCTTTAGACCCTGGATCTATAACACTTAAGAAGCAGAAATAACTCTACATTTCTTAAAAGCCACACCAACAACGCCGAGATCAAACAATTCAAAACCCATTACTGAAACACGAAAGCAAACTTTATCATTGTAAACTTGAAAAACCTACAGAATAAGCAGATACAGTTTGTTCTAGTCACTCCCTCTCAAGACAAATTAATAATCATGCCATGTACAGCATAAGATGTTCACTTCACTTTTCAGTATGTTATTTCAGTATACCTTGCCAAAAAAGTACACAAGATTTGGAAGACAGACAACATATCCTGTCTCCTAACAGAAATTTTCATAGTAGAATGGATTGCTTAAATCTGATTTGCTCTTTGAGATTCTGTCCATACTTAGTTAATTTATGATGAAAGAAAAAATGGGGGAAAATCTTCCTCAAAAAGATCTGCTACTGACCTGGCCAATTCAACAGAGTCTCCCTTTGCAGATTATGGAGAAAATGGACTAGAGAATTCTACATCAGTAGTTTATACCTTTTTTTCCTCTTCTGGCAAGCAGTAAAAGTATTGCACTCCAAACAGCAGGAAACTGAAAGGCACAAACCTCGATCCCTCTTTAGAATTGTCAGCATGGATTTTGCATGAAGACAAGCAAGTCTTTTTAATTAAAATCCTGTGTCACTGAGAAGATGTCTCTGAGCTCTCACACCCAAACCTTGTGCAATCCAGCTGGTTCACAGTTTGCCTCAGGTTTTCTGTAACATATCAACTATCCAGGACAGGAGAGCCTGAGAAGATAATTGACCAGCTCCTTACCAGGCTGAGTTAAGGAAGAATTAGGCAATCCCTTAAAAAAATCCAACTTAAAAGACAGCAAGAGCAAAATCAGCTATGACTGCTGCTAGATAAAGATATGAAGAACTCAGGACAAATTTGTAGTGAGACTGCCAGGCTTGTAGGTGAAATCAGGAAAAACCAGGATCAGTAGTAGACAGGGTCTGATGAGGCCAGGACTGCCAAATCATCCCAAATAATATTTCAGCCTTCCATCCAGCTCATATTTTGACAGTCCAAGTGAGATTTACAAGTAAATTTAAAAATATGGGGGAAAGTATTTCATAGAATTTGAGTTATGTCAGCCCAGATTGCTTCAAAGAAATAATCCTTTCTCAAAAGTGTAATAAATAACATTCACCATTCATTAATAATAATAATAATAAAATATTAGTGTAATACAAGATATTTAATAATCCAAACAAAACTAGCCCTTCCTAAAAATTTCCATCAGTCAGAGCATTTGACATACAGGGAGGATTATGAAAATATAATTTAGGGAGAGACATGTAACTAACTGCCCAAGTGTTTTAAGCATGCTGCCTCAAGTCATCAGAAGTTTTGAAGAAACTTTAGTGTGGGGATTAACTGTTCACCTCTGGATTTGTCTTGGTAAATGATCTTACTTCCTCCCATAAATCTGTTACATAAATTCAAAAAGCATTGTTTTCACATTTCTCTGCAGAAGTCATATGCTAAAAATATATATCCATAACAAGCTAAATAATTCAGCATACCTATCAATCCCACTGCTTTGCCTCCAAAAATTTGCAGTGAATTTAGGCCTAGGCCTATTCAGACAATTACTTCACCTGCAGACTCTCTCACAGCCTCCACTCATTAGTGTCAGCCAGCAGCACTGTCCTCTGCAGGCTGACTTCAGAGCTCCAGGCAGGTCTTCCACTCCTGTGGCTTTTGTTGGGGTTTTGGGTTTGGGGTTTTTTTTTTTTGTCTTCTTACAGTACAGTAGACTTCCAGGCACTAAGCAAAGTATTAATCTTGCATTTTTGGTTCACAAAACCTTCACCTAATGTGAAATCTTTCAGTCAGATCAGAAGATAAGGAGACTAGAGATCATAAAGGAGGATGTGTAAGAGGCACCTGGATACACCTGCTCAAACTGATATACCTTAGGCTGAGGAAGACAGAATTCTTTGATCAAAAAAACTAAAGCAGCCTCACAGATAAGTCTCTCCAGAGAAAGAGAAAACCGAGCAAAAGAAGGATCAGCCGCACTTGCAAGGTTTAAGGAACCCATGGAGAACTGGAACTTGAAGCTTCAGTCAGTCCAAGAAAGCCAGTAAAAGAAAAGAAGTATTTTAAAGAAAGATTTAATCTTATCTTGAGTGCTGTAGAAACTGTCAGAAGGCAGAAGGGGAAAAAAAAGCAAAAATAGGGCTCTGAAGTAGTAACACTGCCACATGCTGCCACTAATGCCATCAGGGCTGCAAAGATCTCACAGGACTAATTGCTGCTCATATTAATCTTATGACTTGTATCCTAATTTTGGCGGAATTATCAATATGTGTGAAGTAAACAGCATTCAGTCCTGCATGGATAGATACAGTAATGAGGGTTTATGTACACAAACGCCATCCAATATACAGGTTCACAGAACAAAAAATCCGAGATACTGCAGGGCTTTAAAGCTAGCTTAAATTTAATCAAGTAAAATAAAAACAACATTGAAAATAATCAAGTGACTGGAAAACTGCCTTCTTAAAGGCTGCTATTACACTTGCAAATACTTATCCAAACAGAAGTTTTTTTAGTAACCCATTATTTAGGTACTTTATCTTTGATACAGACTGAGAAAGAGACATTCTCCCCATCATTCTTGCTATGTGGGCATCGTTTACATATAGAGTGCCTGTAAGTCAGTAAAGACTGAAAATATTCTCATCTTTGAGACTGAAAGTCAGATTTAAATGGCATACATATGGCCTGAGTTTAGTATATCTATTTTAACACATCACTAATGGGTAAGTAAACAAATAATTTTTTTTTCTGGCAAGGAAGATAAAAGGAAACATAATTAGGCATCAGATGAAAACACAGCTCCACAAAGAATTGATCCTATTATTTCTATTTTGGATAAGATACTGTGTTAGTTTTGGGGACCAAGCTGGGAGTCCCAAGCTCTGCCATCCATGCTTCAAAATCTCTGTGTCATTTCAGAAAAAGAAAACAGAGCTCTACTCGATTGTAGAAAAAAAATCGAACATCATCTCCCACCCCCTCCCTTTTCTGGCTGATACAATTTCAAGTAACAACTCTGCTCAACTTAATTATTGTAATACCTTTCTTGCGGTTTCCATAATGTCTCGGCAGACGCTGCTCCTTGCAAGATGGGGATGGGGATGGGGATCCTATAGCTCGATTACTCCACCAAATTAACCCTTAGCGTCTCCCACAGAAGTCGCAACCCTCGCCCAAGTATCCCCAACTTCAGAACGCGACACAAAACCTTTGCGGATAAGGTCCCCGAGACCCCCGACACCCCTTCAGGAGGGCCACGGCCACAGCTGCGCGCAGGGGCCGGCACCGCGGCCAAGGCGGCATCCAGGCTGCCGGCGGGCAACGCCGCCGCCGTCGGGAGGAACTGGGGGAGATCCCCGGCGCGTCCTGGCTGGAAGCTGCCCCGGCAGCTCGGGTCCCTCCGCGCTCCCGCTGATCCCCGGAGGGTGGCGGCGGGCCGGGCAGGGGTCCCTGGGGTGGCCGGGCCACCGTCGCTCCCCCAGCGCCGGCCCGGAGGTGGCGGGAGAGCGGCAGCCGCCCTCGGCGCGCTCCAGCCCGGATCGCCCCTGGCCCGGCGGCGGTGGCGGCTCCCGGCGAACGCGCCTTTTCCCGCTGCTAGGGCTGCGCGCCCGGCGGGCTGTAACCT
>VYXF01006162.1:161976-224949 GCA_013397295.1 Polioptila caerulea | reverse complement strand
AAAAAAAAAAAAAAATCTGATAAAATCAAAACACATGTCAAGAAAATTCCTTAAAAAAAACCCCAAAAAACTGCAACCCTCAAATCCCAAAATTCAACCCCATTCCTACAGCTTTGAAAGCAATTTCATGGCACTTTTTATTCCCCTGCAACCACCCCCTTAAATTATAGTTCAGACTTCCAATTTCATTCTCAGAAGTTAGAACTGTAAATATTACCTACCTACAAAAAAGAATGTTATTGATCTTGTCCCTTTAAAATTCTGCCAAAAACTCAAGAGAAACTGGCTTTGTCCTAAACTTAATCCCATGTTCCCTTTGCCTCAGCATTCAGAAACAAAACAGTCCTCTGGGATAGCAGAGCCTACAAAAAAAGAGTGTCCCTGCCAATGGCCAGCTGTTCCCAATTTTCTAATTTTTCAAAGGGACAATTTTTCAGAAAGCAGCCAAGTTCACATTTGCATTGCCCTCCACTGGGGTAATTATTTATATCATATTATATTGAAAGCAACTTTCTCTCAAACCATGACAGGGTTTTTTTTTTTGTTTTGTTTTGGTTTTTTTTTTTAATTTGCATGGTGAAAATTGAAAGATTTGATGCAATAGAATATGAAGCCCTTAGAGCTTTCCAGTGCTTTTGTTGGAGTAGTTCACACAGTAATTCACACTCTCCTTTGAAATAGATTTTGGCTTCATTTGTGGCAGCTGGTTGAAGATGAGCAACATCTAAAAACCTGAAAATTCATAAATGCCTGCCAGATTGAAGCAGCAAGATGATAGGATACCTTGTCATTGGTAGCTTGATAAAATGGTTATGAGAACTCCATTCTTATTTAATATGTATCTGCCTTTACAGATGCATAAATATCCTTTAATGTATATCCTGTGAATTCACAGCAAGAGGAGCTCAAGAAGATCTCACACTTGTCTGAGGAAAAGTAAACACTTGAAAACTAAAGAAAATAATTTAAGCTGAAGCTTTAACGGATACTCTCTTCCATATAAAAACAGGTTTAGAGCTTGAATAAAATGTTCAGAAAGAAGGTACGACTGAAAATAGAAAAATAACCTTTGGAAGTTGCATTCTTTTCTGTTTACAGGCTGTCCCCTCTTGCTCTGGAAGGGGGTCCAGGTAAAGGACAGGTGCAGCTGACTACTGAGGGAATGCTTTGTGCAAGTCCATTACTCTGCTGAGCAGCACTTTTTGCCTTTAACTTTGATCCTAATGATTTTTCCAGTGCATGGTTCATGTGAAAAAAGCCTGGAATATTAAATTTCACAGTTCCTAGGTGGATTCCTGACATAGGACAAAAACAAAAGCATTAAAGCTGGGGGCAAACCTGGTGCCCTGTGCCATCACACTCCAAACCTCTCACATCCACGTACAGCAACCACTGGGGAACTCTCTCAGAGAAATGAACATAAAGCTTCCAGCACAGATTTTTCACTCACCATACGTCATCCATACATCAAGAGGGTGTCACTGACAGCACAAGTAGACTAACCACTCCAGATATTGACTGGAAAAATCAAGGACTTATGAGGCAGTACTCAAGTCAGCAAGCAGGCAGGTTTGAATAGCACGGAGAGGGATGTTGGAGGTGTTGCAGGATGCTGCACCCAAGGGAGACATCTGAGCAAGGGGCTGGCTCACTGCTTCCTGTGGTACCAGCAGCAGCAGAAGCAGAGAGCTCTGCCTGCCTGCCACAGAGATAAGATACCACCACTCAGCTAATTAGCAGCATCTCATCTCTTGCAGGGAAAACACCCTCTTGCTCTTGCTGAGCTTCTGCCAAGCTCCTGCTGTCACACTTTTCTTCTAATTTGGAAAAGAAAACTATAGTTCTGACACTCTTTGTTTGAAAATTGCTAGCCCCTATTCTAATCAGACAAAACTTCAAATCACAGCCACCTTGATTTCAGAAAAGTTTAATCTGTAGGATAACTTTCTATCACCATTTAGTAATGGCTTATTCATGTAACTGTAATGTACAGCCCTACTCTGGATAATGATTCTCCTTCTGTTTCCTTCATGTTGGCAGACCACATGCAGACTCTCACCCCTGATCATTTTATACTGGTCACAGCAGGACTTTAAAGACAGCAGAACTTTTACTACACAGATGAGTAACCACTTTCAAAACCCTTTGCAGTATTTTCCCATCCACTGTGCCTCAATTCACAATTTGATGCCATTCAAAAATAGCAGTCTCTTGTCTGTGTATGATATTGCAGCCTGTCTTAGGGTAAATGCTTAATTTGAAATCATCACCACTCAATGGTGTATCCTTTCATCTGTACTGAAATTTAAAAGAGTGATACAAAGAATATTTTGGAGAGCTTAGTATATTCCTAGCTGATTATGTCCCTCACTTCTCATCTCCTGACCTTTAATATATTTTGGATTTTGACCCTCTCTGTCCTGTAAAAAATTTGCATGTAACATGAATCAACTACCTAAGGCTAATGATGTTCACTGCTTAAAGTGGGCTGTCTGTTCTGCTAGCTGAGGTCTGTTTTTTCCACTGTGTTTAAAAATATTTTCTGCCTTGCACTGTAAAATAAATGAAACAAATAGAAATAATGACTATGTGATGATTGGTGGTGAGGACAGGGGGGTTAGTTTCATCTTTGTCACTGACCTTTTACTTAATTTCGAGAGTTTCACTTAACTTTCATGAATCTGACCCACTTGTAAAATAGCTATAATACCCCTCACTGACACCACAAGGTAAGTTAAATTTGGGCCCTGGCTATAATTTGCCTTTCAACATTTGTGTGCCTTTTAGTGTATAAAAAAAGATTTTTGTCCTGTGTGCCTTGTTTTGACTAAGGAAAATTAATTAAATCTGGGTAGGAGTCATGGGAAACTCTCCTTTGTGTACCACTGTGCAGCTGATTACCTCAAAGAGCTTGGGAGAATGTAGAACCACATGACACTGCTGGCCTATAAAGGGTCAGGAAGAAACCAAATTTCCTTTGAGTCTCTGTCAGGCTACTGCCTGTCTCTCCATGTCTAGGACAGTCTGTCCTTTAATTGAGTGGTTAGGACAAGGTAAAATCCTCAACCAACAGACTCTAGACAAGAATAAAGTGTTATTATTCATTTTGAGGAGAACACATTTAGAATAATTTAAGGCATGTTTAAAGTCATATGAGAAGCCAAGCACATTTTAATCAGGGAATTAATATCTGTCAGTTTCTCTGGTTAGCAGAAGGTTGGTTTCAAGAACTATCCCCTACTTCTTCCTGACTTCTATCTAGGTCATCTTGATACATGCAAATATTCCACTGAATTTAATGTAGTTACTCTAGTGTAGCTTTAGGACCTCTTTCTGCAGCTTGACAGTAAGAATATTTAGCTCTATGCTTTATGTATTTGTCTGCCAACATTCTAATATTTTGCTGTTATCACAAAAAAATCAAGGATTCTGTGTCCTGGAGCAGAACCACACAGAGAAGATGGCTATAAAGATAGAGTGCATCTGGTTAGAGAGAAACATTTTTTATTGATCCTTCTTAAATAAATAAATAAATAAATAAATAAATAAAAATTTGGTAGGTACATGACAGTAACTCCAGTGCATGTTAATTTGCTTGGCCCACTGCCTATAGATGAGTGTCTTCAAAATAAATACTACTTCAGCTGTTTCAGGATAAATTGACCTATGTGACTGGCATTATTTTTGTTAAGTCTGCTTAATAAAAGGTAATTTCCACAGGTAAAGTATAAACCCATTACAATATGATGTTTGCATTCATGAGTTTGGGGGCTTTTTTTGTTTGGGAGAGGCTCTCTTTTGCTAGCTAGCTAGCATTAGTTGCTAAGAAGTTAACTTCAGGGTTACAAAAACATCTTAGCAAATGTGGATGGTGTTAATAACTCTTTAACCACTTCCTCCCTGTTATTTTTAGGGACAACGCAGGTCAAGTGGTTTGCACATATTACTTGTAAGTCAAGCAGGAAAAAAAATTAGAAGTACAGCTTCTTGCAGAAGTATTAAGTTAGCTGCATTTGATACATTGTGTCAAAGTCTGGGGTTTTTTTTCCCCTGTGACAAATTCAGAGAAATTTTGTTGGATCCAGCTAAAGTGTTCTGAAGCTCCAGCATCTGAGTAAGAAGAGGATTCGCCCACTCCACAAGAGATGCACTTGTAGCTGCCTTCCAACCAATCACAGGTGGATTTTACCTTGCTCCTTTCACATTTCTTTTAAAATTACCCAGCAGAACGTCATGAAACATGAACCAAGTAGCCAACCTCTGTGGTGTGGGCTGGGAAGTGAGCGAGAGATGAGCTGAGAAGGAAGTATGGGGGTGGACAGCAAGGCAGAGGCGAATGCTGCGGCTGTGTTCCATCATTCCTCACCCTCAGGCCAGTGTGCCCACGTGTGCTGTGGCTACCTGTCCCCTCCCTGTGCTGTACATGGCTCCACATGCTTTCTGGAGAGACTTTATCTCTCCAAGTCGACCTCAAACCATTTTGTGGGGAGCAAAAGGTGAGACTCAGAGACAGGAAGCGAAGGCTGGCTTCCACAGAATTATTGTCCCGCAGCCTTTGCCAAGGGGGATATTTCCTCCTGTAAAAATGTTACACTCCTACTGCAAAGTAAATTAGGACAAGTACTGATTTTCTTTAGAAAAAATATCATTCCAGAATATAAATGTGTTTTATTTTTCCTGCCTTTTGTGTTCTAACAGTGAGCTGCCTGAGGAGGTTTCTTGTCATGGTGGGCGCGGGTGGCAGAGTGCCGTGACCCTCCTGGAGAAGCGCCTTTGGAAAGGCACTCCCAGGCACAGGCACGTGTGGCCTCTGCTGGGCTGATTTCAGCTCTCCTGGGCATTGAGCCTTGGGCGATGCTGAAGAAGGAACAGGAGTCCCTGTGGGGTTCTGTGCAGAGAATCCTCCTTCTATCTGCAGAGGGTAGAAGGTACTCAGCTTTTCCCTCCCTGGAAAGCTCCAGGGAGGGGCTGAGAGAGGAGGGATTATATGGGAAAAGCAGGGGGTGGGGCAGAGGGGAAGGACCAGTGGGGTACAGCAGATTTATATATGGCCAAAAAGCATCATGAGAGGGATCCAAACAGTCACCCTAATAAAAAGGATGCTGCCTAAGGGCTCTCCTCTAGGGTAGGGTGGTAGATTCCTCCTCAGTAGGCTTCTTGGCATCCAGAGTTTCTTGCAAAGTACATAAAATGAAGAAAGAAAGAAAATTGAGAGAAACAATGGCAAAGAAAAAACGATATAGGAACTATAAAACTCTGGGTTTGTGCCTTACATTTTTGGAGGCAAATTCTCTTTTAGGTGGAAATAATCCTCCCAGAGGGGAAGTTTTTTTCAAACATTTATTGGATATAAGAAATTTTGGGTGTAGATTAAACAGAGTCCTTGATACAGAGCTGTTTCACCTCTGCCATGCTCAGAGGACATGCAGCATGAGCCCCAACTTGTCTGCAAAGGACGTGGGGAACAAATGTCTCTTGTGGCTGGAAGAACAAAATTACCCTGCATGTGAAACTGGCCCAAAGAGAAACATTTATACTGGATCATGTTTGTACCAGACCACTACTTCTATGCTAGCTTTTAATTTTCTTCTCCTTAATGAGGGCAAGAGTTAAAACTCAGGGAATGAACAAGTGTTTCACCATTAAAGGTGAGAGTAGCATGACAGCGTGCCAGGGAAAAGCCTGTGGTATTGCTACTAGCAATGAATCTCCAAGAGCTTGAGTCTGTCAAGGGCTTTCACTGGAGCTTTACTTTCTGAGGAAACTGCTGAGTGCCATCTCTCTTGATTGTACCTGTGGAAATGGATTTCTTTTCATGCTCATTTTCATATTAAATCTTCGAAACTAAGGAGTGCTGAAGTACAAAACTTCATGAAGGAAGGAAGAAGTACATCAGGGCTTCTTGCCATTCACTCTTCTTGTACAGGTCAAAGTCTATTTGTGTAGCTAACAATCAGATAATCATAAAAAAAATTGAAAAAGTGATATGACTGCAGGGATGATCCAGACAAAATCTGAGCAAGGACTGAGAAGCACATGATCTAATGCTCGTCAAGGTGTTGCAGTCCTTCATTTAGCATTGACATTTATTACCTCAGCGTGTATTGGCAATAGCAGCTTTGCTTTCTGGCCAGATGCATTGTGGTGCATGATACTGCCCTTGTGACACAACTTGTTATAAACAAAGGAGATGGGAGATTAAAGCAACAACCATTGTCATATCAAGGAATTGCTCCCTCAGACTTCAGGCTGATAGTTACTGTGCTGTTATACTTTCTATAAAACGTAACAGGATGCTTTAAATCTCAGAGTACAATTTCTGTAAATATGCTTGTTGCAAAAAAAGAACACAAAAAGCTATCACAACATGATAAACTGTCAAAAGGGGGGAGAACTGATTTAGATACTGAGTTTATTCATTTCAGCACAGATGTAATCTACTCTCATCAGCACTGAGGCATTTATTCCCCTGCTTTAGGTTTTATAGAAGGCACAGTGTGTAGAAGAGTAGTAAACCAGCCTGCTGTTTGGAAATGGTACTCAGATAAATCCACATTGCCACTGCAGTGCTTTTAAAAAAGGTGAGAGTGCCATAATAAAAAGGTTAAAATGTCATGAAATATGTCAAAATGCTTCTTTAAAATTAAATGTGCAGTTGCTAGTTGGCTACACAGAATCGAGCATATTTCTCAGCTGACATTTTGTTTAAGCCCTTTTCCTGTCTGTGAGCTCAGGGAGCATGCATATGAAAAATATTTATTGCATTCTGTGGTGCACTTTATACAGACAACCCAATCTCTATGAGTCCATTTCAATAAAACAAGAACATTCATGAAGTTCCTTTATTTACTGATCATGCAAAACTGCTAAGGACAAACGAAAAACAAACCATTCCCAGACAAAGTAGTAGCCTGAAATCTCTGATGTGTAGTCTTAAAGTAAGACTAGCTTGTAAAGAAAGACAATTTTAATTTTATTTTTTTTTATTAGGATGGTGTACCAAGGGAAAGAAAACCCCAAAACAACAATTGTCTACTCCTGCACCTAGTGGCTGGGCTGAAATGCACATTTTAATTCTATTTGTAGATGTTCAGAAGTATTGGCATTTGGGATTCAAAAGTATTGGGATTCAAAATACCCACAACTGAGCAGAAATGTTGCCATTGATGAAGGCCCAATTTTGGCCCACATAAAATGATGGCATAATGGATATAGGAAATATCTATAATTCCTTTCAAAATCTTGAAATAGCAAGAAAATCTGCCTTGGTTTCCCTGCATCATTGTCCAATAGAATTTATCATAATGTTCAGTCTGAGCGTATTTATTGCTTCACATTCAAGCATACAGCATTTACCATTTTAGGATGAAATGCAATAATTATATATATGGTCCTTGATTTCTCCTCCTTGGATTTTCAAACAATACCCAAAAGGGAGCTCAGAGAGGTACAAGCTGAGAGAGAAAGCAACTGATGTGCTCCCCATGCAGGAGGAACAGAGCAGCTTGTTCATCTTCAGAGTGAGCTGTAATACAGCAGGGTGTCCCTCCCTTCCATCCACTCTCCCAGCCAGTGGTTGCCATAAACAACTCTGCAATATTGTCACGTTGCAAGCACACTAATCATGGCTCACATTTGGGTGATAGCATAAACAGCACAAATGTCTGCTACGGCCACAGTAACAGTTTCAGCACAGGAGCCAAGACAAGGGAGAATAGGAACTGAAGAAAATGAGGCTGTTATACAGAGATCATTCTATCTAATAGATGAAGCAGCTCCAAGAAGCTGCTCTTCCCTTTTGCAACAAGCTAATCAAACCTTCACTGCCTCTGGTTGAGGTGTGTTTCTACAGCACCATTATTTCTTCTTCTCTAAATCAACAATTTAATTGATTTATCTGGCTTTTGGATGTGACTGTCATTTGTTAGAATAGTGAAGAGATATGGGAGCAGGCAGAACAACCAAAAAGAAGTGAGAGGAAGTTTGTAACAAATAAATCATTTTATGGAAAATGTCCATGGAATAATAAACTATTTTAAAAATTCCTGTGGTGTTATTTCTATACATACTATGTAGTTTCGTAGAGAATCATAATGTATAATACATATAAAAATCACATAGAAATAAGATGACTTTTTAGTGAGAATAAATGTTTTGTTAGAGCAAATTCTAGTATGTTCTATTTTATTTCTTTAGAAATAGCTGAAAAAAACCCCACAGCCAACCATCTTGAAGAATACACCTCTTAAAGGCGCTAAGCAGGCCATTTCAGTTGATTATTTTCAGTTTAATGGTGTAAAGTTTAGTGCTTTTTTTAAAATTTGAGATGCCATTACATGTAACGAATATAAAACTCCCAGACATAAAACTACACGCAGTTGTGTAGTCAAGGAGAAATGCAAGCCAACAAAGTGAGCTTTCCTCTTACTTTTCAAAATAGAAATTACCCACTTCTGCCCGAGTTGCCACAAAACACCAGATTTCAAGAACAGATAACAGTTTGTTTTACCACTGCCTCAGTCATAATTGGGAGAGGTAGCCATATATGCATACATTTTTTGCCTCTTTAGTATAAAAAACTAGGGAAACAATTTTTCTCTATCATTTCTGTATTTTCCTTTTCCCACAAAAATAAGCAAGGTCAGTTTGCTAGGAAGTGTTCCTTTTATTTACTCTTCAGCTGGACATTCACTCATGGGATAACCTGACCATACCTAAGCAAAAACACGTAAGCGACAGCACACCCCTGTTCAGTTTGTTCAGCCTTTTCTTTGGGGGAAGGAGATCACAGCACAGGGAGGCAAATTTTGCCATCCTTGGACGTGCCCAGGAATGTCTGACCTTGCTTATCCTCCCCTGTATGCACAGTGGGGAACAGTGGCACCATACAGAGGAGCAATGGCTTAAGAGAAGCAGCAGCAGGATGGCTCTGCTGAAACTTTCCTTGTAGTGGCAAGAAAGAAGGAAGAGGAGAGCTCTGGAACAAATGGCTCCTAACAGTAACACTTCCCTTCCTACAATACACTTTTTTCCAACCACTTCAGCTTTTCCATCTGGAGCCATGTTTGCAAGCTGGATTTCACAGTCTCCCTACTCTCTGCTGAAGGGAGGTGTCTCTACAGAGCTTGTCCTCTCAAAACCCTTCCACCTAAATCCAGACTCCTCATTTACCTGATCCTAGTAAGACTTCCTGTACCAAAGGCATGTATTTTGGTCCCTGATGGATGGCTCTGCAACCCAGTGCAGGATGGGTAGGTGGAAACAGATAGAGTTTTAGTAAGGTGCTAATAAAAAACGCAATTAGGATCAAAATACCTTCCACAAAGTTTACATGAAAAGTGACATGTTGAGTTAAATTACACTAAGGAATAAATGGCAAATGCCTGCTTATCTCTCTAAGTGGGACTTCAATGAATAATCCAGCATGCTTGCTAATGATAATGGAAGCATCTGTGCCTTATATCTTAGAATTACTTCTTACTTAGCCTTTGCAGGAAAAAAGCTTTGCCTATTGTTGCACATCAGGCCATGATGAAGGGCAGCTAAGCAAAGCTTGACTTTATCTTGACTGTCTACTGCAATTAGAGGTGAGTTCTGGTATTTGCTTTCCCACAAGCCCACTAAAATGGTGCTGCACACCTATATCAGGGTAAAAACTACATTTTGTATTTCTCAGCTAATGGTTATCATTTAACAAGACATATCTAAAAGTTAAAATCAGCCAAAAATCTGTAAAAAGCAACTCTACCAATTACATCTATGACACTGGCCTGGTGGAGTCATTAAACAAGAGACCTGGCTTTAAATTCAAAATTCAGCTGATACATATAGCATCCCATCAGGATACCCTTTGCATCAGGAAGGGTGAGGTCAAGTACAGAGCTGGTAGAAAATAATAAACTCTTTTTATAAGAAAAAATATACTGATAGGAATAGCCCTGGCGAATTACAAAAGGGAAAGCAGTATGGGGATGGGAACAGACTATAGGTTAGCCAGTTTATTAGGGCTTCTAGAATTTGTAGCTTACCCAAGAGACATTTTAGTTACAGGCTAATGAGCTGGAAAAGATATTTGAAGAAAAAGGATATCCTAGTTGATATAGTTCACAAAGCATTAGTTAAGCTTCATGAGTCTGATGGACAACAAATTATTGTTGAAACAGCTCAAATCTAAAGAACATTTTTCTGTGTCATTTGTTTCAACTTGTTCTTCTTTGTCACCTAAAATCAAGAAAGTAGCTCTGCAGCATGCATTTATGGGCCACATCAGTGCCAAGTTTACTCTCCAGCCATCTCCCTCGTACTCCTTTCCTGTCGGAACTCAAATGGACAGGGACTGCCTCTCTCGAACAATGGCAGATTTAAGCTGGAACAGCCTACCATTCACTAATTTAAGACCATTTCACATCAGTTTGGCAGCATAGAAGAGCCTGAAAAGAGTAACTTACACTACTTTAGTTCCCTGTTATACTGCTGGTGATGTATGTTCAGGGTAACCAACAATCCAGACAGAAATGTTCGCAGTTACAATTTTATTGCGTGCACAGTATTGCTACAAACATATAACTTGGGATATTTGGTCCTGTTGCCAAGAACAGAGAAAGATTTACTAATTACAGCATAGTCTCTACAGCATTCCCTGAATTATAAGGCAGGGAACCCGCAAACATAGCATGGCCTGCAACTAGAAATTGCTTTGCCCTGTTATGGACCATCACAGAATCCTATAACGATTTGGGCTGGAAGGGACCTTAAAGGTCATTTAGTTCCTGTTGTGGCCAGGGACACCTTCCACTATCCCAGGTCACTCCAAAGCTCCATCCAACCTGGCTTTGAACAATTCCAGGGCTGGGGCATCCACAGCTTCTCTGGATGACTGGAGTCATGACTGGAATCCCAGTGACTTGCTACCCTCTGAATAAAAAATTTCTCCTCAGTCTAAATCTCTCTCTTTGTTTTAAAATTGGTCCCCCTTGTCCTCTCACTATCTACCTGTGTAAGAAGTTATTCTTGCACTTTTTTATAAGCCACTTTAAGTCCTGAAAGAATGTTACAGAAGAACATGAGCAAACCACACTGGAGTATAAAAAAGATCCAGATAACCCAGTATTCTGTTTCCACCAATGGTCAAATGCAGATGCCTGAGAAACATAGTCCTCCTCTGAGTCTCTCCTACCATTCAGCCTTTGCCAGCTCAGGAATTCCTGAGACAGAGTTGGTTTCTGGGCACTGAGACTTCCTTCACAGATGTTCCTTACATAAATTCATGCAATCTTCACGCAAATGCCTGTGTGAACCCTCATGCATATACAAGGGAGTTCCTCAAATCTGTTATTTTGCATTTACTTCTTTATTTTGAATTTAGATTCTGTTAGCTCTGTTTAATATCTTTTTGTTCTTGTAGTGGATGAAGCTGTGAATGATCAATCATTATGCACTCTGTCATGTCACTCACTGGTCTACATCCCTCAGGCTTTTCTTTTGTCAGTCTGAAGGATTCCCGTCTGTTTAATCCTGCCTTCAAGTGAAGTTGTCCAATAACTTTGACAAGCCTGTTGCCATTTTCTGAACCTTTCTAGTTCTTCTAGATCCTTTGAAATGCAAGGACCAGAACAGCATGCAGTATTCAGAGGTGGGAAATTATTCTCTATTGTGTTCTCTGTTCTTTTCCTCACAATTTCTAATGTTTTGTACAGCTACTAGTGGATTCATTCGGTCTGAATGGAAAAGAGCCTCAGTTTAAGATTTCATTTCTAGATTAACTTTTTTTGACTGCAGCTGGGCACTGATGAGAAACTTTCAGAAAACTGTCTATATTACAAACTTGGAAATTTATTCTCTAATACCACTAGTAAATGAAGAGTTTGTGTAAACTTTGGGATATTTTTTCCTTTCACACTTGAATTACATTAAATTTCAGTTGCCATTGTTTCATTGTTAAGATTATGGGACCTTTCACCAATATTTCTTTCTTACTTTCTTACATCAGTGTTAATTGCAAAGTTTTTCATGTCACTGCTCATCATATTTCCTAGATTTTTTATGGATATACTACACAGCATAGATCCTGGCACTGATCCTGCAGAACTTTTCACTGTCTCTTTCCACTGCCATTTTACTCATTCACTCCCATCACAGAATCACAGAATGGGTTAGGAAGGGACCACAGTGGGTCATCTGATCCCATCTCCCTGCTTAGGCAGGGTCATCCCAGAGCACATGGCACAGGTTTGCATCCAGCCAGTTCTGGGATATCTTCAGTGAAGGAGACTCCCCACCTTCTCTGGGCAGCCTGTTCCAGAGCTCAGTGCTCAGTAAAGAAGTCCTTCCTCATGCTCAGGTAGAGCTTCCTGTGCATCATTTTCTGCCCATTGCCTCTTGTCCTATTGCAGGGCACCACTGAGAAGAGCCTGGTCCATCCCCTCAACAGTGTCCCTGCAGATCCTTATATCTTCTGATAACCTTTTTCATCCATGCCAAGATCTTTCTCTTCTTGCCATTGTTGCAAGGTTTCATTAAGAGACTTTATACCTGACCGAAAATCCTCTGGAAATCCAGTCGGACTCTACATTGACTCAATCATTTTAAACAGAATATTTAGACAACTCTAGTGTGAACATGATTTCTCCTTACAAGAGGGATTTCACTCCTCACTGGGGTACTATATTTTTCCAACCTTTCTCTTATGCCTCCTTACTGGTCACTAATTCGTCTAATCTAATCTGGCAGGCTAATTAATCTAATCTTTCCCACTATAAATGCAGTGGAATGGCTCTGTTTGAATTATTACTCTTTTACCACCTATTTCTTTTGTAAGTCTCCTCTGCTGTAATGGGAGGTTATTCAGATGTGACTACAGGATTAGGGCCCTTTGAACAGTTGTCTTTTGATCACACTGAACTGAGTTCAGCACCATTGAGGGAAAGCTGGTCTCAGCCACTTCAGTTGGTACAACAAGGACTAAATGAAGTCTTGCCTCATCATCACAGAGGCTGAGTGCTCTTTATATGTTTTTCCCAGATTAAAACTTGTATTGCTTTGTACAACTGCTAGTGGGTTCATTCAATCTGAATGGAAAACAGCCTCAGTTTAGGATGTACTGAACTTACTCACTCCTGCTGTTTTATCTCCTCTAGCCCTGATACGTGGCCTTGTCCATTGGAATCTGGTTCCACCACTTCTATGCCTCCTCCATTCCCCTCTGTTCCACCACTTAAACCAGCATGTCCTACAAGCTTGACTCTGTTCTGCTGTCTTCTCCTTCCAGGGTGCCTGTGCTTGTATCATAACCTCTGCCTGCACAGACCCAGTGTTTGTAAACCCCCAGACCAAACAGGCTGGAAATTACTACACTCATTCTTTAATAGGTTTATTTCCTTCCTTTTTAATTTCTCAGTGACAGATATCTCCATAGTTAAGAAAACAGCTTTCTCTCAGAAACAGGGAAATGGTATTCCTTTGAATGCCATGACAAAATCTAAGGACTTACACAGAATCTGCTCATGCCCTTCAAATGAATGAGTAATAATGTGCAGACATGGAAAGCTATTGCTTTATGCACCACCTCAAAGCAAGCTATTCCCAAAATTTTCTTGCTATCTCCTCACTAATCAACAGTAGGCTTTTTGAAAGTTCAGGAATGCATTCGGAAAAAGGAAGTAAAGTCAAGTGCCCTTTATCTATCCTGTCATGCTCCTTGGAGGCTAGAAAACCCTTTCTGAGAAGATTCCAAGGCCAGTTGTGGAACCAAGCTCTTGAACAAGAATACCCAGGGTGATGGGAAGCTTCCACCACCGTTTTGGAGCGAAAATACAACCTCAGTCATTTGCTTTTTAGGTTAATAATGTAAACTCTTTTCTACCATGTGCCAATTCAAAAAACAACAACAACAAAAAAAAACAGGTCAAAGAAACAGTCTAGAGATTTCCTTTCTATAAGTTTCTTTTTTTCACTCTGCCATGGAAAGCTGAGATTTGGCCCAAGGACAGCAGAGTAGGGAAGGACTTCAAAAAGCTCTTGTCAGTGTCCCAGCTCAGTTCCCACTGAAAGAACCGAGACTGCTGAGTCTACTGAAATCAGCTGGCTGCTGAGCACTTTTGAAAACACATTTTTGTCTCAGACAGACAGTGGCGGAGCTGGACATAAAATTTCTGAAATTTACTTTGCCTAGAGGGAAGTCAGCAAGTTCTGTCTCTCAAATTTCATTGAGGGACAGCACTCTTCTTTTCTTGTTACTGTACCCTGATTAGAATTCAGTGTAAAGATTAGTGATAGCAGCATGGCTGGACATTTTTTAGGCCGCAAATATGCCCTTACATAATCAGATTATTTAATCTTTTCATAAAGATGCATTTCTTTATCATAAGAAGATACAGGATTTGTTTGCTACAAGAAGTAATTGTTATAATTTATTAATAGAAGTCTGGCTTTTTTATTCAGAGTCAAGGTTTTTTTGACTCCTGAGCCAGTGACACCCAGTAATTATATCTGCAGCTTTTGGCTCCTGTTGATACAGTGCTGCTGTATTAGAAGGATTACTTTTATATATTGGTGAGCCAAAGAAGATTTTTCTTTTATGAATACTGAACTTCTGAGAGGCCTTTTGAATTAATAACAGTGGAATTAATGCTTTGAAGGCATTTTTATTAAAATGGTGATCTCGGTGGACACTATGTAGGGAGGCTGGTTGAAAAGTAGGATGTGTGTTGGAGAGGAAAACTGTAGGGTTTTTTACATTTCTTTTAATTACAAGACCAGAAAAAAATGTCAAAAAGCTCCAGTTTTTTCAGAAACCAACATATTGTAAAATACTTGGAGGTGATATGGCTCCAATTTCTATCAAAGGATGTAAAAGAGGCACTTCCCTGCAGAAGACAGAGCCAGCCCCCATGCCAGCAGTTTAGATGCTCTGAGTCTCTGTAAGCAGAGAACAGAACATAGGCAGCAGATGTAAAGGGAGGAGTCTGCAGCAGAGCAAAGACAGGACCTAGGCTTGCTCTCAGGCCAGTGCCTTGATCAAAGGGCTATTCACCCACCTTGGATTTGCTTTCAAGTCATGTGTCTTGGAGTTTCTGTCCAACTTCAATTTCAGACAAAAGTCCCATAATTTTTATCTGCTGGTCTGTCAGGAACTTATTTCCCTAGAGTTTCTTCAGGTTTATTTTTCCTAGATCACTGTAAAATGCTGTTCACCTGCTGAGGTGAATTCTGAAGAATTATAAAATTGTCCAGATTCCCTTAACTATTTGAGTCTTCCCACACAGGAGATGATCAGAGACCTTCTAACAGGAATCTAAACCACAGGAGATCAGATGCCTTGAGATATTGTTATGGACACATCAGTCACTTTCAATGTATAGAAAGTTTTAACAATGGAGCACACTATGCAATATATATTCTGCTCATTTTTCCTTTTGAGTTTTGCTGCCATATGCAGTCCAAGTGCTTAATAATGGTTTTAATCAGGTGCAAAAATGCTTCTCTAGGACAGTATTTTTGACAATCAGAGATATTTCTCCTTCTATAAATATTACTGCTGTTCAATTCTTTTTTGAGATTTTTTGATCCTATTTGTTACACAGAGTGTGCATTCTTGGGCAGAAGAGATTTCCCTAAGGGCAGGATAACAGTTAAATGAAATGTAAATGCAGGGATGGCATTAAGACATATACAGCACAATACTATAAATATTTTAAGTCCCTCTACATTCTGTGTTATGATGCACATGAAACTGACCAAAATTTACACAGTTCTAGAGCAGAATTATGTGATGCAAGTGCTTTTATAAATACCATAAAGTTCCACTACGTGCATACTACCCAGAGAGGGAACAGCATTTTGGGAAAATATTTCCAAACCAAATGGCAGTTGTGTACATTTTCTCTGCATCCTCCAAGTCCAGAAATAAGGAAACTGTTGCCACTTAATATTTCTGATCTCTAATGGTGCATCCTTGGCCATAGCTTTTGCCCCAACTTAAGAGATAATATTAGTACTTTTGTTTGACAATAATGGGGAAATAGGGTTATTATTGTGATCAGAGCTAGCCAGGAAATCTTTAAAATCTAATTAAAAAATATATAGTAAGGATGCCTAAGTAAGATAAGAGTGTCTAAAAGTTCATTTTCTTGGTTGATTACACATCTAAATACGCAGACAATGCCCCAGATCTGCTGGACCTAGAGCCTGTGTGTTCATTCATGCCTAGCAAGGACAATCAGCAAAACACACTTTCTACAGTTATTGAGGACAGAACAGGGTGTGCTAACTTCTGCTCCTCCATCTCACAGCTGTTCTTATCACCTGTGCTTATGTGCAGAAACCCCCCCAGAATACACCTTCTGTTGTAAGAAACAACTCTATGTACCATATATTGTGCAACAAATGTTCAAATATCCATGACATTGACATGTATTATTTAGTGCTTTTTTTCTGATTAAATTTTCATCTCTAAGACCTTTATTTCATTTTGTTGGATTCATGTTTTTCAAAACCTGCAGTTGTTTTACACAAAGCTAAAGGTAATTTGTCCTTTTAAAAATCCAGAACATATATAATCTGAAACAGTCCACTCTTCATGCTAAGGACTTTTTTGCAACTATTTAGCCTCTTGTCCTGATCTACATAAAAGGTTTACATGCCACCAGCTAATTTCATGGCAATTTATTTTTTCTTCAATATAGGAGTGAAATAGCAATCTTTTAATTTTATTTTTTTTTCTTTTTTTCTATAAATTGAATAAAAAATCTGTGGTTTTGTAGCGTGAAGTGAATATCTGGCTGATTGAAAAGGCTCAAAATGATTCCTTAGGAAATTTTGTATAGCCTTCTTTTTCTATTTTTTTTTTTAAGAAATGTACTTTCTCTACAGAATGGCTCCTCCAGATAAAAGTAGTTCGCTGAAATGGTTTTGGACATAGATCTACAATAGTGCTGCATATTTTTTGAAAGAAGGAGGTTTAGAGGGCAGTAGTCAAAGGAAGACTGCTATGGTTTTTATAAAGTCAATAACGTGTTGCAAAAAGCCCAGTGCTACAGAAGGGTTCGAGTTCCCTGATGGGGAACCAAGTGGCCTCCAATCATGTGCCTTAATGTAGCTGCAGTTTGAAATTCTGTCTCCAGACAATGATCATGGAGGTGGCTTAAGCCAACCCTCCTTCCCTTGCAGCAGATTTATGATGAGCAGGTAGGGCCAGCAGCTGCCCCTGCTGAAGCACAGGGATCCAACCACTCCCAATCATCTGTCCCCAGCCTGCAGAGGAAGGGTGCCAGGGAGGGGATGTTTGACACAAGATTTTCCACTCACTCCTTTCAACACCATCTCCCACTTCCCTTGGAATCCCTAGCCCTCATCCTGGCCAGAAATAGTAAGTCTAAATCTGTTCACTGTACAAGTAAGTCCTTAAGCCAGTTCATTCCTCCTCCTCACAGAAACCTGCACTCACAGAATGCACTAAGGAGGGAAGATGGTGACCTGCAGCACCAACATCCCCTCCCTATCCACCCCTGCCTTTCTCTTGGCTTTTGTACATGGCAGCATTGGCTACCACCTTGCTACACTCCAGTGTCCTCATCGCATCCACAGAATTACTATAGAGAGAAATTTAAGTGGCAGAAAGGATTTCCACCAACCTGCTGAAGAGAACAGAGAGAGGACAAATTTTGCTTGCTCTGTGTTATGCCTTCATCCAAAACCTGAAGCCAGTCAGAAGCCAAGAAGAAGTAAGCCTAGGGTCTTTGTCCAGCAGCTACCTCTGTCTTTAACTTCCCATCTCCTTCTCTATGCTTCTGTTTATGAAATTGTAATGATAGTAGTAAAACAAATGCAAATAAATAATGGATGGATGAATACATCTTGGGATGAATAAATTATGGGCACCATGCTGACTTTCAAGAGTAAGAGTTATTGCAGTTCATGCTTGAGGGGTGCTGTCATGAGGGTTTCTCCTGGCTCTGCCAGGCCTTGCACTGTGGTGCTGCAGGGAGCAGCTGGCATGGGCATGGGCATGGACAGGGACAGGGACAGGGGTAGGGACAGGGACAGGGACAGGGACAGGGACAGGGACAGGGACAGGGACAGGGGTTTGCTGCTGGAAGCAGAGTGGTGTCAGAGGCATTCTCCTCCAGCTATATTCATTGTGGGAGCGAGCACCACAGATTGGCAGAAACTACATATTTAAAAGGAAAAAAAAAAACCCACAGTGGTCCAGATTAGTCCAAAGTACTCATGCACTTTCTGCTGGCACACAGAGAGAGCTGAGCAAGGCATTTGGAATCAGTGACTTCCCAGGCTCCCCAGTAGCCCTTCTGCCAACAACGTGCCCAGCTTCACAAATGGATTGCTTCACTTTCCTTTTTTTCCCTATGGGATTTTCCACCTCTTTCCTCGAAGCTGAAGAAGAAAAAATAATATCCTCTGCTAACAAAAAGTGTCCATGGATTTCAGTTTTTTCCAGTAGAGGATCAGATATTGACCTAGAAATACCAAATGATAGGATCAGATTTACTCCCCACTCAGAGACGGCAGAAACATTTGGAAGGTTTCTGATAAGGGAGTTGAATGATGCCCAACCTCAGAGTGCTCTGGACCATCATTTTTTTGCTTCAAAATAGGAATGAGTCTGAACCAGTTCCCGATATCTCTTTGTTGGGATCCAGCATCATCTAAATCTAAATTCCTTCCTACATCCAAGGGTTTGGGAAATGAAATTTCAGTACCTGAGACACAGGGAAGAACTATTGTAACTGTTATATTTTAGCTATGACCCTAAGGTAGGTGTACCTGAGCAACAGGGATTTCCCAATGTGCAAAATTTCGTGTAGTCTTGATAAAGCTGAGGTTTGCACCAGTACATCCTGCCACGTGTACCAGGTACCAGATGTAATTCTGTGCACCATAATACATGAAGTACAGACACTGATCTTTCTTGCTTCCTTGTACTCTCCCCTGTACCCAATCCAGAGACTGAAACTTATCTTTTATTTATATATGGTTTATGTGGAACTGGCCCTCAAGTGCCAGCTCTGTATATGTACTTCTCTGTTTATTTCCATCCCATTTCTTCAGTACTGGTTTCACATCCTGGTCACATTTAATCTAGTAGGAATAAAGAATCCCCAAAATTATTTGATTTCTACAAGTTCTGGTAATATAGACAGTCAAGAAGAAAGGAAGCCCTACAGTGAGTGAGACCTTGCTCACACATTATTGGACATTGCAGAATCTTTGTGAAGGACAGAGGGACAGACACACAGAGACACTTTGGAATAATATGACAATTTGGAAAGCATCCCATTAAATTTACACCTTGTAAAATCTATGCTAAAATCAACCAATTTTTTTTGACAACCAGCATAAGTTTCAGTGCTTATAGAAAGTGTTGTCTTACTTTGAGTCCCACTTCATGTCTTCTTTCCATGTCTTTAATACTAAATGGCAAAGCATTAAGCAAGAATTAGTGGAACAGGCACTGATCAGAAATATCATGGTCTCAGTACATTTTCCATGCCTCTATGATGTCCATGTGTGTCCATAACTTTTGGCTAAAAGCCATTTCTACAACTTCATCAAATTCAAAACAGAAAAGGGAACATTAATTCTTTCACTCCTTAACAAAAAGTCTCTCTGTTTTCTGTAGTACCTTATGAGATTTGGTTTTCAACTTCAGGAGATTTACCTCTTACCTTCTTGTAAGCTCTCCAGTGGAGTAAGGAAGTAATTTTCTCTTGAGAAACTTGATGGACATTAAACTGTTCAGTGCATCCCAAGACACTTGTTTAGTCTCTTCTAGTAGCTTCATTGACAAAAAAGATGCCAAATTTCAAGAAAGGAAAAGGTGCCTTGAATTTGCTCTTCCTTTTGGTGACAATTATGGGTTCATCATCGCATTGTTATTTTAGCTTTGAGTCTTCAAAAGTCATGTCTTTAGTGTCATAGAAACACTCATTAAATTATCTTTTAAAAGCTCTGCCGTTAAGGTTTAAAATTCTGTCAATGCAGATCTGCAGTAGATATGACTTCCCTGAATCTTGTTCATGAGAAAAGATCAGCATTTTTAATACTTCTGAAAATAATAATAATATTAATAATAGAAAATGAATCTTTACCAGATGTTCTGTAGTATCTTCAAAAATTTAAAAATATCCAGATACGTTATCTTTTGCTGCAGAAAGATCTGATAGCCAAATTAATCTCCAATACAGTTCTGATTATTTCCATCAAATGGCATAATGGATAATGGAGCACACCAGTTTCTGCAGTTTCTAGGTTCTTAAATCCAGAAACACTGCATAGGGGTAGACACATAAAAACATATGGGCTTGAGAAACAGAATATTGTTTCAAAATTATTTGTGTTACTGAATATGTAACTTAGTAGTCTGAGACAAATACTACTTGAATCTCTATTAAGAAACTGATATGATCTCATCTCTACTAAAAAACATAATACAAAATGTATTTCTAGGTAGGGTTGCTCTTATCTGTGTGATCTGAAACATCTGCAATGTTTGATTTTAAATACAGAGAGAATTTTCTTGGGCACACCAAATTATTCAAGGGCTGGTTAGAGAAACAGGAGGTTTTAACACAGTAATGGCTGACTGAACCTGCTTCATCATAAAAAAAAAAAAGAAATCAAGTCTATCCTGAATATTTCAGTTTTTTCTGGTTTTACTTGTATGGTTTAGACAGAAGGTAAGTATGAAACAAAAACATAACAAGAACAGAACACCCTAAGCCTGATGTACTGTTACACCAGTAAAGATTTGAAGAAAAAAACTCTACTTATTTCTTTATTTGAGTCATATATTGCTGCTTATCTGTTATTTAATGTTGAAGACTACCTGGTCTAGCTGTGTTTCATCTGTTTCACTTGAACTGGAACATCCCATTTCCTTGTACTGTACATCGTGCAGTCTGTGCTTCCTTTCAGAGCAACCTAGGATTTAAGGCACAAATATGGGGGTTTTACCATATTTGCTGCAGTTTCTGGAGTACAGAAACAGTGAAAAGAAGCCCAGCAGCCTGTTTTCTTCAAACAAAAGCTGATTTATGCTGGTAGCTCACACATGAGGATTGCTTAATGGTGCATAAAAATCTTTTCAAAACAGATGCAAGATTGGCAGCCAAGTGTGTGAGTGATTTTGGGTTGGGGTACAGGCAGGTGACTAAAACTATTCATTGTCTGACAGTTACCTTCTGCCTCACTTATATATCGATTTCTGCCTGAGCTACTTCCAGATAAAAGCAGCTGCAATTGCGTGCATTTGCACCCCACATGGTGGAGGCTGCCTTCACTTCTTGTCAGGTTTTCTAGAGACCACTCAGCCTGAGTGTGCATTTTAGTTAAAGCAGCCATTAATGAAGACGGAGAATGAACTTAGAATGGTATCTGGCACACTGGAAAGAAGACTCTGTGATAAATACATCTAGCACTTTAGACATCTAGCACTTTAGATTCCTCTGGGACTCACATCTTTGAGTGATCACTGCATCGTCAAGCTGTGCACTGTAGGTTAATTGGAAAGTTTGCTAATGCAATAATTGTACCAAGGCTGTGGAAGAAGAGCACTGTTTCTTTGCACCAGGTGCTCCAACCCTTCCTTTCACAAAGAAAACCCACTGGTGTCTGAAAGCTCAAACAAAGTATCATACTTGTTGGTCTATTCTGATACCTAGAAGGAATGGTTTCCAAAATAGGTTATGGATTTTAGGAGTTCTTTATTTTTTATTCTGATTAATTAAACAGATCAAAAGCCCATCAAATTAGGTGAGAATTAAACATGAGTTTCTTCTCTGCAAAGAAGGAAAAGACAATAGAACTGAGGTCAATAGTAATTCAAATCACAGGTGAAAACTAAGATGCTGTCCTTAGGGGATTTTCTTTATGTATTAAGCAGCCAAATGGTTTTAACAAGTTCTGACATGCCTGTTAGTGCCAGGTACCTGCACAGCTGGCATGCCTGCAAACAAGCAGGTTCTTTTCTTCCACTGGGTTCATTTCATAAGAAAAGAAAAAGAGCATACTTTCGGGCTTGAGCTTTTGAGGTGCAAAGAACCAACAAATGATGATGCAAGAGAGGTTCTACACTTCTCTATGGTGAGTGGCTTTCCTGTCACTGGAGTTCAGCTGCTGTAAGAGAGCACAGGTTCCTCCAGCTAGCTCAGCACAGCAGTGCAGAATGCTACTTTCTAGCATGTCAGGAGCCAGAGGGTTTGTTCTGCCCGTTCTGACAATAATTATCATAAGTGTATAAGTGTAAATGTAATGAAATTTGACCAGTATGCAAGAAAAAGAGAGTGTTTGATTCAGAAATAAGTCTTTATTTAGACCCACCTCGACTGCAAAAATGATTACCTGAGCATGAAACAGCTAATTTTCTGGGCTCTGATTATTACAGAGGCTGAAAAGTGCACTTTGAAAAATATTAAATTGCAAGACCATACAATAGTAATCCTGTTTCCATTTTAATGTAAAAAATGTGGTTGAAGGCAAGGAGCAGACATCATCATATCTACCAGACTCTTACTGTAGACTCTCAGGCTATTATTTGAAGCTGTGAAGTCTTAAATGTCTTCCGTGAAGGACAAAAAACCTGAATGTCTGTAGGCATCAAATTCCTCACTTTGTAGGAAAGATAGATTTATCTGGAGGAGATTTTCATGTCAAATGTGACTGATAGCATGTCAAATAGGCATAGCACACTGGCCAAAAAGCAGTGAAAATCAAAGCTCCCTCCCTGGCAGTGGTATGCAACAGTCTCCTCTCTGCTCTCATTCCTACACGGTAAACCAGGACTCTGCTTAGCAAGACATTTTGGAATTTTATAACAAACTTGTTGTACAATGAAATGGAATGTCCCTTTCACAGTAATGCTTCCTTCTTCCAGTCATTACTCTACAGCCTGAAAGCATTTTCATCAGGGATAGCTCAAAGGCCTCTGGCCGCAGGCACTGCAAGGGAGGGAGGAGAGAGTGAATACAGAGGCTCCTTTTCCACAGCTGTGTCTGTGACAATGGCATCAGTGGATATACCTGGACTGCCCACATATCCCAGCCTTGCTTCTCATTCCCATTGCTTTGGTGCACACAAGGATTGATCAGTAGAATACCTTAGCTGAGGGGTTGGTGCAGAACTTTGTTTCTGACAGCGTTCGCAAAACCAGGCAGTTCCTCACAAGCGTGTGCTGAGAGCAGGGAGTCCAAACCTGCCCCGGGCAGCAGAGAGGCCCTGGGAAGGTCCTTCCCAACTGTGCACAATGTATGGGGAAAGCTCAATCCTTCCCTCTGACTTCTGAAATTGTGCATATGGAAGAGAACCAGGTTTTAATTGTAATGTATCACAGCTGTCAAAACATCTGGCCAATTAAGTCTGGGATCCCTGCTGTAAATAATAGCAGGAACTTTATGTACCTCTTTCTTATTTAAGTATCTAAAAATACAATGCAGGCTCTGGCCTGTTCCATCCCCTTTGGGCTCCTGCAAAGAGCAGACACTGAAAAATGGACCAGCTTCTCTGGAGAAGGGTCTCACCACAGGCAGCTTGCAGTGGGCATAAAGGTCCTGTAGCTTACCTACAGCACAACATCTGTACCTGAGACTGGGAAAACAGGATGAGGCTGTGCTGCACACCAGGAAAGCCTCACTGGCATCAAATATGAGCAGAAGTATTTCTGTTTTATACCTGAAACCAGTCCTGCATCCTGTGGGCAGAAAGAAGAGAGGCCAGTTGGAAAAAAACCAGCTACCTCATCTTCTAGATTCAATTTGCTAAGTTATTTGTTTTGGTAATTATATAAAAATTAAATATTATAGTAATTATGATAGTTATTGCTTTAAAATAACTATATTTTGTTATCACTATTGATTTTTTTGTTTTTATTGTAGAAAGAGAACACTGTTAATGTCCTTGATTGCTCATTTTTGTGCTCAGAGCTTTTTAAAAAGTGATAAAGCAAATAAGGTTTCTATTTATAGTTTTAGCTGTCTCCTATCTAAGGTAATAAATTAATTAGGATTTTGAGTGGGAAAACATAATTTTTATATATATATATGTATTCAAATATAAGTCATTTCAGCAACCATCTCACTCTATTCTTATTTTTCATTACTCTACCAGTAAAAAGGCTGAAAATTTATTACAAGAAACATGTGAAAGCAATAAAATAAAGTGAAATGATCATAAAAACAATCACATATTTTATAGAAAATAGGAGTATAAAATCACTTTGTGTGAGACTTCTTTACCACCAAGCAATTTATCATTTAAGAAAAGACAACATTCTGCTGTGTTTAAGCATCTACTGTGTTCAGCTTCTTGCGACCCATACGGGACTGGGAATAGGTTTTACTATATTCAATTCAAAAAACTTTACTCATCACTGGTCATGCCAGCACAATCTTTTAGTGCCAGGGGTAGAGTAATTTGTTGGTTCTGATAAGTTTATGAGTGTTCTCTCTTTCCTTTTACATTCTGCAGTTTCAGGCTTTTTGCATATTCCTTCCTTTAGCTGAAAAAAATCTCAATTTCTTAATACTCTAGGGCTACTTTATTGACCAAAGTTTTGGGATGTGCTCAAACTTAATGCATAAGCCCCACAATTTAAGAAGGTAAAAAACAAATTTAATGCTACACTGCTTTGGAGAGACTTTCAATATATTTGACCAAGATAATATCTCAGATGTTTCCCCGTAAGATAAAACTTGGAGCTCATACTCCTCAAAAAATACTGTGTGTGACCTCGGCTCCTTTTATTCACCTTTTATTATCCTTGATATATAGCATTATTTGATTCACATTACAGGGAGGATCTCTGAGCATCTTTGGGCAGTAAATTCAAATTAGATCAGCCACATTTTTCCAGTTTATTTCCCGTTTCATTAAAGGATATCAAACAATGCAGACATTATAACCTGGCACCCCTATGCCTCATCCTGTAACTCCATCCTAAAAGTATGTTTGCTAACCCAAGTGGAATTCTTCTGGAGGCATGTGCATAAGCTCTGTGAAGTGCAGCATCTTCAGAGGACACTGCACCCTTCTGAGTCATTTTTGTGCAATATAGTCGAAGAGAATTTTTTCTGTCCAAGCTCTACTCTTGTAATAGCATATGTTGTTATTTTAAAAACACATATAACCATTCATCTTGGCAGGCTAATAAAGTGCAGAGCTAAAACCCCCTTGAATTTTTTAAATTTTACTCTTTTCAGTGGACTACAATTCTGTTTATTACTAAGCTAATTGTACATTATTTTCCCCAGTTAGGGAATAGCTTAGTAATAAGCAGTACTGCAGACCACCCATTGTACATTTCATTTTTAAAGTTGCAGTCTGTGACAAAATATAAGGAAGGAGTTGTCACTCTTAATTTGCATTCAGTACTCTTAGACTGCTGTAAAACAGTTACTGGGATGGGAGAGAAGTGTGCACAGGAGGAATTACAGCAAAAGGAACCAGGGGTGCATAACCTTTCATTTCTTATCAAAAAGAAGTAACTTGTATGTTGCTCACATAAAAGCAGGCTGCTTTAAGGATATGAATATCAGTCCCAAGAAAATTGTAAAAATATCAGGCTGGAGCATACCTTCTCCAAAGCTCAACATTTACAGAATGTGTTTTCTCCCTTCGCTAATTTTCTTAGCTCTTGGCTGTCTTCCCAGGCAGTAGTTTCTCAGGCTGGTGTGTTGTGATCAAAATGCTAGGCTGGGTTATAAGCTAACTTGAAATGCAAAGTACAAACCAGTGCTTTAAAGTCAGCCTTTCCTACCTATTAAATGTACTGTTTCTCTTAAACAATCTGTGAATTTTCTCACAGCAGTCACCCTGTTTCCCTGTGCCATTACTCTGCTGGTGTTCTAAGAAACCTCTGTGCAGTGCTGAGATCCTTCACTCCTCACCAAACTCCCTGTTGGCATCTCTGGAAATTTTACTTTTTTAAGGACTGTTGGTTCAAAACCCTCACAGTCAGTTTTTTCTCCCTCCCAAACTATCATGTCTGATAACCTGAATACAATTTCTTCCAGACAGTCTCAGGAGAGTTTAAGCAAGTGCCTGCTTGTCTTTTTTGTCTTCTTTTTTTTTTTTTTTTCTCATAGAAATAGTCATAATAAAACACCATAGTAAATCTGGACTTATTCCACTGCCTTTGAAGGAGCTAATCTGCATTTACCCCTGTATTACTGAGTTGAAATCCAGCTCGGTGGGACTACTTGCGTGCAAAATTTGGTCCTTGTAAAATCTCATAAAATTGTTTAACAGCTACAACATAAATAGGAATGAAAACATAATCCTGAGCTGAAATCTAAGCAATTGATGATTTTTTTAGCATCATGCTGTAGAGCAGGAAAAGGATTTCATGATAGTAACTGGATCAGCTCTCAAAAATATAGTTTAAGCTTTGGTTTCCCACACTAATCAAGCTGTATTAGCATAAATGACCGCTGGTCTCTCCCCCCTCCCCCTTCCCCCAGGCCTGGTATAATGATGGAGCAAAAAGACATAATGAATTGGACTGTCTGGTATAAACAAACTAAATAACAGATGCCTCTGCAAAGGTTTGAAAGGGACTTTGCTTCATCTTCCTCAACAGAGAGAGCACAGCTCCAAAAACAGATCAAAGGATTTGGTGGAAAGTTCAAAGGGAAAAGACGATGATTTTTCTCCATTAATTTTTACCTTTTAATCCTTCCTTCTTTCTTTATACTGCAATCTCTCTTTTCTCTCTATCAGTGAGTTTGTTCTGGAAAAATGCCCTTCTCTTGAGGTCTTAACTGAAGGACAAAACCTGACAAGTCAGAGGTCAAAACTCATTCAGCTCTCTCCTTATCAAGTCTTTTTTCTGGAACCAAAAATATTATTTTCCTAGTGTTTGAGAGTCTAACTGTTGTCTCTTCCAACAGTTTCTGGGACACTTGTATTTTGGATGCTTGCCAAAACCTGCTTCTCTCTCTTGCAACTGAGAGCATGGCAGTTCCCAAGCCTTGCAGATGGGGACATGTATTCAATGTCACCTGCAAAATTTTAAGTAGGTAAGAAAGCTCCTATATCACTGTTGTGGTGAGTTTTCAGCAGCACCAGGTAAAAGGAACAGGGAACTAATGACAGCACAAGCTGGGAATGGCAATTAGAGGTCTTAGAAAAGAAATAGGAGACAGCAGTAACATAGGTAAAAAATGGATATAGGACCAGAGCCCCTTAACAAGCCTGACAGTTACACCTCTGCTTGTAAATAACAAACCAATTATTCAGAACAGCCATTAAGAGAACAGCTAAAAGCTTAGAACTTACTGAGAAAGGCAGAGGATGATAAACTATTTTAGTCTTGGAAAGCAGACTCCTCTTTATTTCAGTGTCAGTCAGACTTACTCCTTTGCTCAGAGAATACTGAAAACAAAACAAAAGGTTTCAACACCTTGATCAGGAACTACTGGGATTAGAAACGTAAGAGGAGATTAAATTACCACAAAGCAGCAAGAGAAAGCTTTTTTTTCTTTTCTGATTTTTTCTGTTTTATTTTTTGTGATTTTTTTTTTTAATCCGTGTAACACTACAATGTAAATTAAAAAAAAAATTACCTGGATTCACAGGCTGAGCATAGGATGTTTAAGGACATTTCTAGGTAGGGAGCAAACTACCTTATATCCTTTTTCCAGTAGGTGGTAGGCCTCGTCATCAAGCCAAGTCTTGCAGGAATGCTTAAGGGAGAGCAGTTAGTTGGGATCCCTGTCTGGTGACCAGAGGAAGAAACACAAAGGAAAGTCTGTGAGCAGCAGACAGCAATGAAATGGGACAGTCTGAGGCTTCAGGTGTCCTGTGTGGTGTTTGGGGTGGCATGAGGGATCATTTCTTTGAGCCCTAGAAGAGTTGTCCACAAGAGAATAAGGAGGCTTTGGGGTAGGAGTTTCCATGCCTGTTTAGGTCAGTACCAGCATGAGTTCCCATGGCTGGTCTATGGGACAGCCTGTGGTGTCAGATGTTGGTCACCATCGGCCCACAAGAGCTGCCTCAGTGATCTCCTTGGTTTGCTGGTTTTTCTGAAGTCACTGACATCCCTCAGTAGAAAGGTGACTTCTGCCTCATGTGCACTGCAGGAAGGTTTCTTTTGGTTAAGCTGACTAAGGGCTCAGCATTGAGTCAAATCTGTCCTGAGCTGTGGCTCTGAAAGTAAAAGGAAAGCAAGGCCAAAGAGGAAGGAGACAAAATGCCACAGCTCGTACTGCTTTCAGAGAACAAGAAGTACATCCATTTGTGCTAATGCTAACCAGGTGCTGAGCAAATACAGACACATATTAAAATCTAATGGTGTCCTTTAATACCCTCTTTGCACTGTCAATAAAAAGAGTGGAGCAATGGTGACCTGGATCTCTCTTCTCCACGGAGACTACAGTGAACAAAACAGTCTCCATTTACCTAAGCTCTCTCAAAAGATTTCAGCTAATAAAAGCTCTCGGCAGTCTGTGTTTGTATTTATTTCTTCACACTCCCTAAAATCCTCCAATTTATGGAATAGGAGGCTGCTAGTTGCAGCACACATCTCCCCTTACAGTCTGCTCTGCACAAGGCTATTTCAGTAAATAATACAAAAAAGAGAAGATCCCTTCTCTTAGTGGCTGTTTGGGCCCAGATTAACTGTATAAAACATACAAGCCCACCACAGAAAGTAAAATCAGAAACAGGCTGCCCCCCTGAATTATGAATTATTTTTCCTACAGTCACTTTGTTAAGAGCAATCAGTTCTTCAAATGAAAGTCTTGTTACTTAACAGGGGAGAAAGAAGCATTTATCTACTATTGTCAAATAATGAAGATTTGAGAACAAAACTGGACTATACAAAGATGCTAAATATGCAGATAATCTTGACAGCCCCCTACTTATTCTCCTTCCTAAAATTTACTGCTAAGAATGTGATTATGTTCTAGGTACATGAGCATTGCAGGAGGAGAAATACTGTTGCCTGTAAGCTATAAAAATCCAGGGATTTTTATGCTTAACAGAGAAAGTAAATGCTATTGACTTATGTACCAGCTGAGAAGAGGGGAGTGAGTCAGTGCATTGGAGGAATGGACCTCCACTCTCCATCATTCTGTGCCTGAGGATGATGGGTGCAAGGTTTGAAATAAGCAAAAGTTCCTCATTTCTTGCCTCTGTAGAAGGAAGGCAGTCCTGTAGCTCACTTAGGAGCTATTACTAATAAAAACACCTCTGTGAAAGAGCAGAGTATTCAGTCATGACAATCTATGTACTTCAACAGAGTACGGAAATTACTGTAGTAGAGAAGATTTTAAATAAAATGAAAAACCTTATTATAAATAATAGTTAAAAGTTTTGGAGGGGAAAAAAATGATGCTCAAAAAACAGTCCTTGCTGTTTACATTCCAAGGAGCCAGAATTAGTTACCTTCCCTGTAGGCAGTTTAAGTTGAAAGGACAAGGATTCCATAAACATTGTGGCTGAACTGCCCTTTAACGTCTCAGCGATGGTGACTGAGCATAAGGGCATGTGGAAAGAAGTGTTGAGGGGACGTGAATGTTTTCACTGCCTCTGTGGGGTATCTACTCTGAATAAAGGAATTCAGTCTCAAAGCCTGCTACCACCATTTTTTATTAACTTTGGTGAATGACTGAATACAACATTTATCAATCTGAAATGGAGAAAAGCATGAAAATGCACACTGGTGCTATTGCCTGCTGACACATTCAGGCACTATGGCCCCAATTTTCAGTGCCTGCATGTAGCTTCCTACTGTTTTGTTCTTTCTTCTTAGGCCAGCCATGTCACACATTCCTCAATGACCTTTTAGAGCAGTTTTCAGACTCTCCTAGCACCAAGCAGCAGCTAAAAGCATCACCAGAAACAAGGACAGGCATGCCCATCTGTGCCATGCTGCACTCTGTTGCACACCTGGAGTACAAGAAGTGGCAGCAAAGCTATGGTACCTGTCCTAAACCACGGAGAAGTCATGTCCTCTACAGCCAATAAGTTCTTGGAACAACTCCTGCCCATTATGCAGGATCTAGCAGGCAAATATACTAATTTAGTAGCCTAATTTCAGTAAGTGACCCTAAACTGATTGCCTTTTCACCCCTATGATCTAATTTAGGATTTAGGCAGTGCCACCATCACAGAATTGGCAGGATCAGCTGGAAAGGACAAGCTGTGAAGTAAGAGACATGGGTGCAAGAGCTTGTGCAGCAATACACCCATGGCAGACTCGTGGCACTGTGGTGATGCCAGGGGGCCAGCCTGGTGCCTGAGGGTGGAGGAAAGAGGGACAAGGTTGACCTGGCAGCCAGCTGGGAAAGCTCAGTGGCTTTGGCTTTCCCATCAGAAATGACTAAAACTTTAAATATTTTAGTTTGCTGTTAAGGGAAGGAGGATACATCCCAGAAGCCAGGGTGCAGAGTACCCATTGCACCAGGAAATGACTGGCTGACATGAGCCTGTCTTTTTCCAGCAGGATCTAAAAGCACGTTTGATTTTAACTCCCTATCTGATCATTCAGTTGTCATATTATAAATGCATGAACTCCTGTGAGGTGGGCAATGCTAGCCTGACCCAAGCTGAACTGAGCTGTATCTCGACATGCTTGTAAATACCCTTTCTGAACTGCATTATCCAGGGTCACATGTCAGAGAGGTCCTCTGAGAGTGCCAAGTAAAATTCTTACATGTTCGTCATCCACTTTGTTCATGGAAGGCCTTTAAAGTATCTGGAGAGGCAGGTCATGCTTACTTCTGCATTTAAAAGAGAAATAAATGCAAGTAACAATTCAGCCAATGCTCCCAGACAGGCCAGTGCCCCTCAAAAGGGCATCCTGATCTGTCATATTAATGTGCACCTATGCTCAGTGAGAAAGAGCAGCCACTGCCAACAGTCATGGTGGTGCTCTTTGTGATATTATTAGAACAGGGAAGAGACCCTTAAGCTGTTATTTTGATTTAGGCTGATGACCAAGGCCAACTTTTCACCAGATTCCCTGTCAATCAGATGAAAACGCTGCTGTACCTTGAAAATGGTGCTGCATCTCAAATCCTCCCCCATTTTGCTCTCCAGAAACAGAGGACTTTTGCTATACCTACCAGATAAGAAGCCAATAGCTTCAAAATCAGAGCTTCCTCTGCCTTTGTACCTAGTGTACCTGTTGGGGCAAAAACTCTAAAACCTTGACCATCAAAGAAGAAAATCAATGCCATTCTGCATCAGAGAAAGGATGGAGGAGGAAGCACTTTTTACACACTCCCAACAATATTTAAAAGGCTCTTTTTACATTTACACATCCTTATTACTGTGACCTCTATAATAACTTACATTCCAGTTCTTCCAATTTCAGCAGGAATGAAACATGCCAAAGGAAACAGAGGTTTCAGGAAGTGATTCATAAATTGATATTATTAGTTGTATCTGTTGAGGCTTGTTCTTTAAAGCTGTATGTTTGTTTTTTGAAATCCAGCATATAAATATCTGCTAAGTGTCATCTCACTTTACCAAGTTTACCATGGCTGGAAAACACAAGGGAGGGGGAAATGGTGGGTTCATTGTGCTGCATTTCTAAACAGTAAGAGGTACCTGAAGCTTTCTGCAGTTCAGAAGACATGACCCAGATTGAATGGCCTTACATTCAATAAGCAAACTTGTAGATTTAAAAAAAATATATTTTTAGAATATTTCCTTTTTCCCTTTGCTGTTTTCAATCCTTTTTAAACCTCCTGGTTCTCTGGTTATGTTAGATGTCAGCCAGCCTCACTAGAATTCTTGACATGTTTCTCTAAAGTGACCTTTATCTTACAGTGAACAAAAAGCTGCAGAGAGTAAATATAAGGTTTTCCTTACCATTTCCATGTTTATCTTGCTGCAGGCTGCATCTGATCACAAAACTGACACCACCCCCACTTCACAGGAATTTTTCTTATTTAGAGAAAAAGCAAGTAAAATAACCCAACAGAATCAAGTCATAACAGATACTGATTGCACAGTGTCTCCCTCAGTCAGTAATGAATCACTTCCTTGGTGTTGTGAGAAAGGGACATCAAGTTGCTGAAGGTGCCTGATTTCAAAAGAAACAAACTAAGGGATGTGTTGAAATTGTATTTGCTGAAAAAGACACAGAAAGGAAAAAAAAAAAAAAAAACAACAAACCAAACCAAAAAAATACTCCATCAAAACCAAAACTAAAAACAAAACAAAAAAAACCCTGCCAAAACCAAAACAAACACAACAACCACCCCCTCCCCCCAAAACAAAACCAAAACCAAAAACCCAATCCAAACCAAACTAAAAAACCCCAGGAACTTGTCTGGCTAGTCATTGCTTTTGGGTTTTGCAGAGTGTAGGCCATTTTGGAGGCTAGAAATTAAAGCTAGAATAACTGAGGGCAAATGATCAACTACTACAGCTTCCAGAGGATCATCCCATATGACACCTGCAGACCAAGGACCTTAGAAACCCTGCAGAGCCAGGCATAAGGGCTTTACTTTTGTGCTAGTTCACCTCCCTGGGGCTCTCTCAGCATGCAGGTGCTGATAGGAAAGCTCTGGCAGGCCACAAAGCTTGGGCTCATGCCCCACAAATTGCTTTTGCAGCGGGATTCCCTCGGCCTGTAGGTCAGACAGTAACCAAGGGAAGAGAAAGCATTTGTCCCAGAGTCTTAAACCATCTACTGTCCTTTATTTTTGGAGCAATGTGATGAAGTGGAACTGCTGGATCTTACAGCGTGTCAGACGTGGAGGGGCTGCAGTACAGTGGGAGATTATTTGTGCCACACATGTAGCTTGCAAAGTTCTGCAAAAGGCCTGTTCTTGCACTAGCTAAAGCGATGACTCCTTCACAGCAGAGCAGCAGGATGGAGACCAGGCTCTCTGCTTGTAACTTTTGGATTCCTCCTGCTGAAATAGGCCACGTACAGGCAGTGTTGTCATTTTTTATTAATCACAGGTAACATAATTCTGGTCACTGCTATAGGCTGTTTTGTCGCTATATATAATCTTGCAACTTTCACACAATTTTTGCAAAGCAAAATGAGAATGAGGAACTAATCCCCTTCAAAACGTCTTAGGGCTTTGAGGAAGAGAGCTTTATCTATGTGTCTAGAGGCTAATTGTTCAAGTCCCAGCTGTTCTGCCAACTGTGGTTAATATTTCTCTGCCCTTCACAACCCAAGACATTACATCCAAATGCACAGTAACTATTATTCCCCAGTTCTGCAGAAAAAGTAATTCTAAAAGTGATTTGGACAGCACTGAAACCAGGACTCACAGGCCACAACGGGCTCCTACACAGACTGAGAGGCCAATTCAGATGCTTCTAGAATAATTTTCTTCCTGTGTATTAAATTAGTATATGACTTCAAGATTTGTGTTAATATATGTTTTACTGCTGTATATTTTTTACATTGAAAGCATCCAGCTCTTTGAGGACGAGCTGTGGCAGCCTCCGGGCTCCACTGGGATTGTGTTTCTCAGGCTGCAGCATATCCTTCAGTGGTGCACAACCTCAAACCAGTACACAAACTGCAGTCCTTACTGCTGCTACTGGCAAGGCAAGTGGCAAGAATAAAGGAATAACACTAAGCACCCTTTGGACTGGGCAGCTTCCCTTGTATTCCCAGAAAGGAAGGTGATTGAGTCTGTGCAAAACCAAAAAAAAAGATAAGGACTTAATATAATAAGCCTGTTCCCAGAACACAAAATGTGGAAAATGAATGATACAGCCTGTCACCTCTTGATACCAAACAAACCTCTGCCTGGCTCAAGGAGGGATTAAAATTTATTCCCAGCTAATTGATGTTTGGAGTCAGCACACTAGATTAATTAGTCTCAGCTCCAGATTCGTGTGCTTGCCTGCATGGCTTTGAGGTAGTTTTTTAGGTCAGACACAAACTCTCACTGTGTGTTTGTGCAATGCCAAGCACAAGAGAGTGCAGAGTGCCCCAGAAAGCTCCTGGTAGTAAATCCACCATTGGGACTCCAACCAACTCGGTCTGAATTCAGAATACTGGCAAACTTATTAAAATTTTACCTCATAGGGTCAGGCTGATGGGAGTGCACAGAGCAGCAGACAGACAAAAAACCAGGGATTATTATCATTTAATGCTGTGGACTTTTGTTTAATTTTGTGATAATCAACATTTTCCTGCTGCTTTTGTTGTAAAATAGTAGGCTATCATGATCAAGTACATTGTTTGTCCCAAAGCACAGTAAAATCAAATGTAATCCCAACTGATCAAAACTGTAGAAAAGGGAATAAATTTAAAGAGGCATTCCAGAGAATTTCAGTAGCTGTTATTCCTACCCATTTCCATATTTCTTCTTTCTGAAGTAGTGGTGACTGGAAAATGAAGTGGTTTAATTCCAAGCTTGAAGAAAAAGGCATATTGTGATTTTTTTCAATTAATCAAAATTTTTGTAACATGAGTCCACAGTCAAAGCATGTCAATAAATTATAAATGTTTCCATTCTGCTAATTTATGCAAAGACTTTTAAAATAGGAGCAAAACCCAAGGCACTGCATTCTGCAGCTGTTCAACAAGACATTTAAATGTTTTCCAAAATAATTTTCCTCACTTTAAAATAAAGTTTCTTCAAAGTAGAAGATAAAATGGGGATGGGAGAAGAACTATCAGACATAAATTTTTCTCCTTACAAAAACTGCCTAAATAGAACATTTTTTTATTAGCTCTGAGTACACATGCTTCTTTAAAATTATCTGGAGAAAAAAAGATGGACGTCAGAAGGACGGAATGATATTAGAATAAAATTCCAGTTAAATAAGTACAACGAGAAGTTCTTCTGATTTAGTTAGTACCATTCTTCCCTTTGGGGGACTGCTTACCCCCAACCAAAACAACCGTCTCAGCTCATGAGAAATTCAAGACGAGCTGCTATAACAAACTGCCAATTGCAATTCAGCTGGGATTTCATCCTACTCCAAAAAGCAGCAATCATAAAAGTTTTACATTGGAAAATACATCCTGTTACTGTACTTTAGGGTTTCATACCATTCCAGCTATCTCTTCCATTACCAGCCCTCAGTCCACCAATTCTGTCTCAACAGCCTGCAAGTAAAGTCCCTTTCAGAATATCTCCATCTTGTACTCAAAGTGTTTCCAAAGCAAAAATTCTGTCATTCTGGGCATGGAATCTGTGAATTGTTTCTCCCTGCACAATTCCATCTTTGGCCATTACACATACCTGTTCCCAAGCTTCCTTTAACATAGCAGAGGAAGCCAGTTATGATGACAGGGACAACTGATACCATCTGAAGCCACCCTGCCATGTCGTCAGAAGGTCACTGTACTCAAAAGACACACTTGAATTGTGTCCTCAGACATTCTTTGCATTCACAAGGATTATATTTATCCTGTAACATTTCCATGTGAATATTGCCAGCTTTATCTCACTGTATAACTCAAGAAGATGGGGCTGTAGGCACACATCTGTACTGTGTGTGCCATAATCCTACAGGCACCACATAAAGGTGGTCCCAGCAGCACAGCTGGCTTTGTAAAGGACGCTTGGCAGGGAAGTATTCAGTAGAGGTTTAGTTTTCTGAATTGGAAGCAGGAAAATGTGACTGTAGGCAACTGCAGATAAGCTGGACTGGATGGGTCACGGACTAAGAATTATTGGCAGAGACCAAAAATAAATTTGATGGAGCAGTACTCGAAGGTTTACAAACTGCCTCATAAAACTTTAATTTTTAGACTCACTGTCTTCACTACACTTGAAAACATACGAAGGACAAGAAGAAAGGGTGAAGTTTTGTTGCAGTCTCTCAATCTGTGGAGCCAAGTGCAAATATTTTTCTCCACTCTTTTGAGGTCAGGAAAGGGAGAAAGGGGTATTTGTGCATTCTCGCTCCAGTACCAGCTTTTCTAACAGCTAATGCATAATACAAAGTTTATCCTGACAAGCCATTTGAATATTGCTCTCTGAAAGCATGAAGTACTGCAGTTAAACCTACAGCACCGATAACATTGCTGTGTGCACTGGAGCCAATTCCCAGCTGCCAGAAGCTCTTCCAGGAGGTGCTCCTTCACAGTATTTATAAACACCTACACACACCATTGAAGAGGATTACACAGATTTATGAAAGGGGAAAAAAGGCCTACAAAACTGAGAATTTTCTTATTAGATATGGTAGGGTGTTTTCCTTCTGGGGTTTTCATTTCTGGCAGAAACAGAAATAGAAATATGATAAACATGCTTTCTTGGTTAATTGATTTGCAGCTGCTGGCAGATAAACTCACTTTATTTCACCTGTCTGTTCTATCACCTCTTATGCTTAGAACAGCTATGTCCCATATGATTTAAAGATGTTTCAATATATTTTCTTATACTGATTTTTTGTACTTCACATTTTGCTGGTAAAACTGCAACATGGAACATTGGTTAATAAGTACCGTGCAATTTTCAAATGGATTTAGTAAACCCCTCTTCTACTATGGTCTTTCAGCAGACAAAAATAGAAAGAACGAGGGAAACTACACAAGACATTTGTAATAAAATCATCCAAATTACTATCATTTAAAATGCTTATATAATACTAATGCAGCATTTGATCATGAGAGATAAAGAAAAAATGAGTTGGAACAAAAAAAACTTCAAGCGATCACAAGAATGATCCTTTGTATACACAAGTCTAACCACACCACACAAAAGTGATTGTAGAGGTAAAAAGAAATGCACAACAGCTGATTTTTTCCATATGTATGCTATTTGTCACTAAGCACTCTATCAACACCTTATGATAATATCAAACTGCTGCAGGATTGGGACTTAACTGCTATATGTTTATATCTACATTTACAGAACAAAAAGTAGTCACCATTTCACCCAAAACCTTGCTGCCAGGCCAGTCCTGGAGGCTTCTGACATAGGGTCAGGATCTTCCTGTTGGAGGAGAGGCTCCTATCATCAAGGTATTTTCCACTTGCACTCACATACATTGAATCTGGATTTGCTAAATAGCAGGGTTTCAATTTGTTGCGGGTTGATTTAGTTGCCCGGCCAACACACCAATCAGTGTGGTGGGTTTATTTTTCTTCTGTCAGATAGTATTAAAAGAAAAACCAAAACAGGTCTAAACTTGAAACGATATGAAGAAAACTTTATTAACAGAATTAAAAGAAAAAAATAATAAGAAAATTAGAATAAACTTTTAGAACACTTCTCTTACACTCTTCTCTTTCTTTCACACTGACAATGTAAAGATAAAACTTGCAACTTTCAGTCAGTTTACTACCCCTAAAATAGTCTTTGTCCAGTTCACTGAGAACCAGTGAGTAGCCAGTCTTAGATACTGACACATAATTGAGCCAATGCGGGGTGGATACACCTTTTTTAAACACACATTTTAAGACAGAAAAGCCAAGGGTGGCTCTCTTGGCTTCCGGCCTTGGAGGGAGATGGCGGGCTGGGGCCAGGCCGGAAGGAGCTGAGGGAGAAGAGTTTCTTTTGCCATGCTCAGGAGACTTTTCTACAAGATAACAGTTTTCTTGTGGCTTTAACATCACAACAAATCAGCTGTCCAGANCTCAAGGCATCTCTTCAATTCCCTCATCTAGAATTTAACTTCTTCTTTGCTGACCTTGAAGTCAGGCTTTATCATCAATTGAAACAGTTTTTATAGAATTTTGCAACTCTGAAAAGTTAATCTGGTCCGAGCTTTGCATTGGGAACATGGCTCACCATGCCTCTCTGTTGGCTACATTATTTCTGCCAGCTCTGTGCGAGCCATGCTGGTCTGGCTCTGCTGAGGTGCTGAAATAAAGAAAAGCTGCAGCCGATGCTTTTGTCCTTCTGTCCGCAGCAAAGCTGGCTCAAAGCAACTTAGCAAATAAAGTTCATTGCGAGCCATGCCGAGGTGGCCATGGCTGCATGGCACCGCCCTGGCCTCTTCCAATCCTGGCTACGTGGCCGCTTCCAGTCTGAAGTGGTGGCGGCCACACGGCTGCTCCTGGCCTTGGGGCCACCCCTGGCACCAACCACGGGCCCACTCTCGGTGCTGGTTTCTGCTGCATGGCTGTTCTCAGTGCTGATACAGCCTTTAGCTGGCATGGCTCGGTGGCTCTGCTAGAAAAAAGAGCAGCAGGCTCTGCCAGGAAGGGCCNGCGGGGGCGGCCGCCAAACGGCTGCTCCTGGCCTTGGGGCCACCCCTGGCACCAACCACGGGCCCACTCTCGGTGCTGGTTTCTGCTGCATGGCTGTTCTCAGTGCTGATACAGCCTTTAGCTGGCATGGCTCGGTGGCTCTGCTAGAAAAAAGAGCAGCAGGCTCTGCCAGGAAGGGCCCGGCCCCCCAAGACAGGGCCTGGCAGGCTCCCCGGTGAGGGGCTCAGCAGCCCCCTCCACCACCTCCCCAGGAACAGAAAATCTCAGCTGGGCTGGGGGGACCAGCCCAGGCCTGGCCACACAGGCTGAGCAGGCCCAGCCTGGCCCCAGCCCGCCATCTCCTCCAAGGCTGGAAGCCAAGAGAGCCACCCTCGGCTTTTCTGTCTTAAAATGAGTGTTCAAAAAAGGCTCAAAACCCCCCACTGGCTCAATTATGTGTCAGTATCTAAGACTGGCTACTGACTGGTTCTCTGCTGTGTCACAGGAAGCTCAAATAGGAAACTCCTTCACATCAAAAATTGAATCAATGCCGAACTAGGGCACAATTACTGTTTATTAAAGAAAAATAAAACTGTATCAAAAAATAATTCTGTACAACTCTCTACTTCTCTCTTGTGTCTTCTGCTTGGGAACCTCACTGTCTTAAAGCATCACCTTCGGGCCCAGGTTAATAGGAACCATTTCAAATGACACACCAAATGTTAAATTTACAAACACCCAGCTACTCTTTCACATAAAAGAGACCTTCAAGATTTGTTCAACATGGCAATTATCCACAAGAGCCTCTGAAACATGTGCAGAGCTAGTTGATTTCAATATGAACCTAACTCATTGTCTCAGATATATACCAGATGTGCTAGTTTATGAATTAAAAATATTTCTCATTCTCTACCCCCTCTTTTCTGCTGCCACCAGAATTACAGATCCTTTGGACAGGATTATGATATTTTAGTTAGGTTAATCCTTATGCACTTTGACCAGTATATGGGGCTTGAAGGCCAAAACATCTTTCATGGAAAGTTGATAGGACAAGGAGAAGCAGGTGCACTGCACTTTTCTCTGCTGAGGTTCAAAGCCATGTGTTGTTTGTGCTCTTAGAAATGAAATGGCATGAGCAGCACTTGATTTTATTTACTTTTAATGGAAGACACGACACCAATTGACTCATGTATTATAAAAATGCACACACTCCCTTTTGATTTTATAGCACTCACTGGCAGAGATATGCTAAAGGAAATTCATTTTTTATATCAGATATACAAAAACAGTATCTTTGGTTTGCTATAACAAAGAACTGTAGAAACATTACTCTTTCCCACTATAAAAATGTGTCTACTTTGCCAATGTTAAATAATTTCTGGCTTGGTTCTCTGAAAAAGTGATTACAAAAATAGTCCCTACTTCAGCAACAAATCCACTCTTGAAGTGTGATCAGAGCCACATTTTAGTGATAAAAGCAAATTTTTTTCTTGTCAGACTCTAGAGCTGTATCAGGGAAGAGCCCATGCGCAGAAATCCAAGGACACAAGTCAGATATATTGTTAAATGAAATAGCAAAAGAGTGGTGCCTGCAGGGTGCCAAGATCCCTGTATTCCCAGTCCATGGCAGTGGCAGTGCAGGGGCTCAGTGGTGCAGGGTGTCACTCAGAGACTTTATATCTTTGACTGTCATTTGTTATCAAGCAGAGATATGTGCAGCTGAGATGTTGTTAACGAGGTAGGAAGGCTACTTCTCGACACAGTCTCAGGATCAAAGTATCCTTGTTTATCTCTGATTTTATGTGCTATTTTTCTGGCTGCCAGTCATGGCTGTTAATCAAACACAGCCGCTCCTGTCTATGCAAAGAGGGGAACTAGAGCTCCAGGGCTAAATGTGCATGCATTTTAGCAGCTTCTAAAAAAAGCATGTAAGAACTTCCCTTCATAAGACAACAATTACAGTACAGGACTGCATGGCCTTCCTAAAACAATCAACAGCAGCAAGGGAGAAAGGAACCCTCTCTAGCAAGAGGGAACTCTGGAGGGACCATAAGGCCTCTTCATTTAATGCTTCTTAGCCTCCAAAATTCCCTTAATTACAAACTGAAGAAGAATGAAAGAAGTCATAGAAGCTATGGCAAATATCCCTGCCCCTAGACACTAATCCTCTTACTGTCCTATCAGCTGGCTAGTCAGGTGAGACAAAATATTCACCAGTACTTGTAAAATCTCAGCAGAACACTCACTGGTTTTGACAGGTTCTGGGTTAAGTTTTGACCACAAATCTCAATATCTGGTCTTAGGATGACCCAACTATACAACTTGGAAAGCATAATAATCAGGACAGCTCTTGACTAGCTTTTGAGTCATCACGAGATGGGCACTGATACCCTTCCTTACTCAAATAAAGTTGGACCCTCAGTTTCTGTGCCAAGTCACAGAAATAAATGTTTTGCATTGACCCTCTTGGCTTTTCCTTCTGTGAATGTGGTGGCCAGCCCAGCCCTGCTAGAAGTCCTACCTGGTGGGGACTGCCCTGAAACATCCTTTACATCCAACAGAAAGGACACGAGCACATGGGTCTGGATGAGCGTACACCTTCCTTTCAGAAAATCTTCTGCTGGTAATAGAAATGGGGCATCACCCTGAGGAGGGGAAATGACAGCTCAGTTTCACTGCCTCTACAGTGATGGCACCAGTTACTGGTTAACCACTAAACCATAAACACAGACACAGAACCATAAATATAAATATCTGCCAGAAATACTACATTGGAGTTTCATATTGGTAACCGTCATTTGTATTCAATTAAGTCATTAAAACTACTTCTCATAGTCATTTCCCACTGCTTTCAATGCCATCATCCCTCACTCAGGACAAGGGAAGTAATTGCCACATGGATGGCAATGCTGTCACAGTTTGGATGGCACAGAGACTTTTCCTATAAGGAAGAAAGGAACTCTACATGAATAAGATAGAGAAGGCACAAGGGAAAGGAAAGAGGGAAGTGATTTAGCAGAACACTTCAAATGTTTTAATAAATCATAAATTTACACTGAAATGTCACTTTAGTGAGTTTCCCTTACAATGATCACTGACGACAATATCGTCTTTGTCTGCCATGAACGTGAAAGGGTGGAATGTGCTGTTACATTTGCACAGCATTTCTAAGGAAAAATACTGATTGGAGCATAAATAATTTCAATTTTTACCACTACAGGTCTTTTCATATAGTCTCTCTTAGATCAGCATATTTTAGGAAGAAAAATGCAATGGTACAAACATAAAATGCAAGCAGAGATCTCATTCAGAGTCCTTAAACATATGAAATCCAGAAAATCCCAGGTTCCTATTATTTTGAAAATGGAAGAACTTTATGCTCTACTGATTTTTTAATGCAGCAGATCTTGGAGAGAAGATGTAAGTTGATGCCATGCAGAGATGCAAGAAAATATTTTTTGAAGTGGAAGAATCAGATAAATCATGAATCACCAGTGTCACTGCTAAATCTGCGCATGTTCTCAGTGCTATTTTTAGATCACTGACCACCATCCTACCATCCTTGCCCAAGGATTTTAAGCACTGTTTTCAGAGACTCTTAAGCAAATGAGACAATCAAACATGAGAAATCAACATAATCACCACATTGCATTCTTACTTTCTATTCTGCTCTGAACTGCAATTTTCCATTTAGAGCATTATTGCATCCCAAAATTTAGAGTTTTAAGCCAGAAATGATTTGCAGATTCAGTTACAAAGCAAGTGATTGATGAATGGATGTAAAAATCAATAGGAATGGATATAAGTCACCAAGCTAAAGCTGACTATCAAAGTTACTAAAAAACTCCATCTAATTTTTCTTCCACAGAAAATATTCAACCATGCCAAAAGCAGATATTGTAATTAGTACCTTTGCTCTTGTTTTACAGATAACTCTCTTTGGAAGACAGATTCTAAATGGTCTATCCTTATGCATATTTCTGCTACATTTCAAAATTGTATTCCTATACATCTATCTCTTAACAGAGTTAAACTCAACAAGATTCAAGAAAATGCAAGCTAAGAAGAACAAACACTTTGAAAAAAAACTCCTTTTTTAAAATGTGCTGCTATTGCACTGCTGCAAGCATTGTAAATCTGAGTCACTTGGACACAGCAGCACTTGCTTAAATATTCTGTAACAGCCCAAGACAAAATAAGAACCTAAGAAAACTGTTTACAGTAGAGAGCAAAAATAGCATTGTCTTTTTCCCTTTATACCCTCCCTTTCTACGTTCTCACCCCAACTTATAATCTCTTTATAACCACAGAATCAGAGAGATATAGGTTAGAAGGGACCTCTGGAGGTCATTTTGTCCATTGCACTAAGTATCACCAATTCTAAGTCAGATCCAGCTTCAAAACAGGATGAAATTTCTGAGGGTTATGGCCAGTCCAGTGCTGAATATTTCTGAGGATAGATTGCACAACCTTCCTGGGCAGCCTGATTGAATAATTGTCCAACCTAACTGTTTTCCTAGAGTTTATCTGGAATTTCCCTTGTTATAAGTGATGCCTTCTTTAAGTCCACACCCTCTCTCAGTTCTCCTCGACAGTGATGGAGGCAAAATCTGGATACGACACAACCACTTCTGTTGCTTTAGACAGCTATGGTGTTGCAACAGTCCTTGCTGATTGCATTCAGAATTTCTTCCAAAATACATTTTTCAAATGCTAATGCTAATTTAGGGCTTTAATTCACCTGAGGCTTTGCTAACATGGGTTTCATGATGGCATGTTGGAATCTTTGATCAGTCTACTGCAAGACACATACCTGCTTGGCAGAGAAACAAGTTCTCATTGCTAATACTGAGATCTACATCATTTAGCCTGATTTTTTTAGCAAAGGGAAGATTATGATATCTTAGTCAGCATGAAGTCCTTGGAAAGAAGTTCTTGAAAGAAGTTAATGCCTCTCTCAGAGAAAAAGAAGAAAAAACACTGGCTGAGAGATGCCAATTTGTCTTCTGCATAAAGTTCATATAGCCCAAGGGAGAATATGGGACAGCAGAAAAAGGGGATGACTGTTTTTAAAAGAAAATATAGCTGAAGTAGTATTTCATATAACTGAGATTATAGTAATAAGTGGGTAAGTGCAGGTCTTCTCAGATGTTACTGTGGCAAAGAAGCATTGAAATAACTGAAAGAGTTAAGGGAAACTCATAGAGATGTGATTGCTACTTCATTGATGTTTGTCACCTGGTATACACAGCAATAGGATTGACAGCTGAATGAGAGTTGTCCTTCACATTCTTTTTTTCCATTGAATGTTTGGTTGGGTGTATCTGTAGGTGAGCAAAAAATGAATTCCAGGTATTGACAGCTTGACATAACAGTTTAGATTAGCCATTGCACTTTGTAAAATAATTAGTCTGGAAATGAAGAATCAAGCTCAGGAATGTGTTAAATGGAGCAATCATCCAGCAAAGTGAACAGAAAAAGGATTTTGTAGTTACAGTGAAAGAATCATCGAAATATCCATCTGTCCAGTACATAAATGCAATAAAGGAGGCAAATGAAATAATATTTTTTCACATGTTCTTCTGTGTTGATCAGAATCAAAACAGGAGAGCTTACAGGATGTACTACTGTATTAGTTCCAGTGCCTGCTTTATGGGGCACCATGGCTTGTGAGAGCTACTAAAGCAATAAAAATAATATCAGACCTCAACAGTATAAAAAAATTTCTATATAACAGGAAATGTAAGTAAAAAGAAGACTGCATTGTGGCCTAACAGAACTGAAAATTGTGGGAAGGACTAGTAAAAGTGATACAAATAAAGTTTTAATACTAGCAAGACATTTACAAGAATGGAGAGAGAGCTCCAGGAAGCCTTCTCATTGTTTGACTAATGAACTCAGACAGTTATTCCACTCAAACACCAGCAGTCATACAGAATAAATTACCAAATAACCCAAACAAACATAAAATGAATTCAAAGACTGCAAGTGATGGTTTGTTTACTTTGGTGAGAAGGCAGAAAACACACCTAATAAAAAAGTAATCTGCACATGCAGACCTCTGGCTGTAGCCAATACATCCCAGGGCAGAACTGAAAGGACTCAATTTTGTCATGAAATAATCAGCAAGCTGATTAGCAGGAGACAAAGGTGGCATTTAAAAAAAGAACAGTTTAATGATTTATGATCATACACTCATCAGTGTAACCTCAAGCACACTCAGTAAACAGTATTATGCTGGGGACACCCTAATCTAAGGCTCTCTTCTGCTAATGGGAAGGATCTAACCAGGTTTTCTTCAAGCGTTCTCCCCTATACTAATGCAACGCCTGCGCTAACGTGGCTGCAATCCGGAGCATCCAAGTGAGCTCCTGGTGCGCGGTACAGCTCCACCTACTGATGCGAGCATCCCCAAAGCCACAGGACGGCTCTGCTGCCTGGGTTTAAGCAAACATTTCTGGTTCAGTAGAGTGCGGGTATCACTATAAGGCATTCAAGGACAAGAGCACAAGGAGCAGGGCGTGCAGGGACACGACGCTAAGAAACCTGAAAAACTCTAGCTCAGGTTTACACAGATGCCAGAAGAAGCTGCTCAGAACTTCTTCAGAAGCAGCATGACACAAAATTCTGAGTAGCCCAAGCCAAAGGCAAAAATCCCTCTCTCGAGCAAACTCTCTCCAAGTCACACCAGGGATGAATTTGACCCCGAGTGGAATGGGACTATAATCAAATTACATTCATGGAAAGGGCTTTAATTAATAATACTTTACTATTGTTGTATTATTTTCATTGTACTACCGCATTTTTGTTATGTATGACTTACTCTTCATCAGGTGTTATTATGGTAATATTCCCCAAGCTGTGTAAGATTTTATTAGCACTTTGTCTTATTTGATGGCTTTATTCATGCACCTACTCACGAGATTTTATAATTATATTATAATACTAGTAATTACTAATACATTCCTGGATGAATACTGGAATAAGACATTACAACAATATAACTGAAGGAAAAGGAACCTAATTTCTCTTAGTACTTCAGAGGTGACTCACTTCCAGCAAGTATGAAGAATATTGTACCTCAGAACCTCCTATGGAAACAGAAAATTTTTCAGTCCTCTGCTAAAGCTCACATTTCAAATTAACCTCAATAGAGAAGGAACAACTTTTAATGAATTTGATGATCATGTTAAGGCCCACCAGTATTCTCCAGGGGAAGATTCAGCTGCCCTGGGGAGCTACCTCAACGTTTTCCTGTTAACCAAGAAAAAACTATTTGCACTCATCTCTAACCTCTGCTCTTGGAATAAGGCTCACGTGCAGTGCCTGCTGTGGGGAACTGCTATTCTGGCACCATACATTCAAGCTGGCAGTTGTTAGCTCACAACGAAAACACCTGTATCTTCAAAGCTCCTGGGCTGAAACACACACCAGAGGAGAGTGGGCTACTGCTTTTAGCAGCAACCCACACAAAAGCAGACAGGTAGATAAACAAACCAAGGTACTGCTAAAAGAAGACAGTTGGCAAATGGAAGTTTACAATCAGGCTGTTTTTCCTCAGGTGCAACAACACTGACACCTATTTGTGGACACAGGGTGGAAGGGGAAGATGTGTGTCTTGGCTTTGGCAACATCAGTTCTTCCAAAAGTTTCCAAAGGTACAGCCAGACCCTATGCTGATAAACCCCAGAGGCAGTGGGAGCACTCCTTCTCTTACAGATCCTTGGAGAACAGAGTCCACAGAGTGAAGACTCGTTCACTCCCACAATGCACTCTACTAAGCGCTAAAGCCCAGACTGCCAAAACATCGAATTCTGTTTTCCATCATTCTTTCATCTGTTCTTTGAGGAACAATCATTCCAGTTTTGCCTCAAAGATTTTCTCCTTCTTTCTCCTATGGAGATATTTTACCTTTGTACAGGAAATTACCTGCCTGCTTTGTACAGTTTACTCTTCCACTCTTGTCTTTCCTGTTCATGCACTCTGGTTGGCTTTTACATCCCTACAGAGGTCTCCAGGTGATGACGCTGCTAAGCAGGTGAGCCTCCTGGAAACCCTTCCTAAAGTTCCCCCTCAGGAGATCTGGAGCTCCATTTGGAGCTTTCTCTAGTCAATTCCTTGTCTCCTCTATGGCTTCTAGGTCACACATTTTGCTCCTGATTTTGAAACACATTTCCACATTGGCCATATTTTACTTGGGGAATTCAGATAGCTGCCAGCTAGAACTGAATTACACACATCAAAAATTTTCAAGCCACACCTTTTAAAGGAAGATAAAATGTATTTTCTTTATGTAATGTTTCCCTGTAATTATTATTAGCAGCAAAGAACAGTTACATTAATGCAATCAAGCTGAATGAGCAGGTTGTTTTAAGTTTCTCTAGGAGAAAAAAAGGACATGAGTCTATCTCTCAGTGATGGATGTTTGTTTTTTAAATGTCACTGTGATTTTTCAAGCCTTATTCTCTGAGCGAGTCTTTTTGAGTACAGCAAGAGTTGTCTACTCCCTTAGGAATGGGAGCTGGGGGCAGTGAGGGGAACCCACAGGGGTCTGTCAGGGCAGGGTCTGGCACAGCTGTGCGGGGCTAGAGACCAGCCCAGCTGGGATATTGCTGGAGCAGGGCTGTCCTTTCCATGGAATAGCCCATCTTCCTCAGTCACCCAGTGCTCCTGTGCAGTCTGACAGTGGAGACAAACCAGCTGATGGACACAGACAGGCAGACAGAGAGACAGACTGCCCTCAGCCCCCCACAGCCAGGTCTCCTGTGTCAGCTCATGTTGTGCTACAGTGTCTGTGGGCAGTCTGCAGAGATGGAAAAGAGAGGGAGAAAGACAAACCTCTTTCCACATGGGGAAATGAAGTATGGTGAATACTCAGACCAAACCCAGACTGAGATGAGAGAAGACTCAGCTTGACAAATGAAACGTCATCAGTGCTCTAGATGAACACATTCATCAGCAGAGGCATGTTTTTGCCAGCTGGTTGTTCACCAGACTTCGGGGGAAAGCAAGGGGAACTGAATGACAAATATGAAAACCAGTGGGTGTTCCATGGCTTTGAAGTGCTGGCAACATGCAGACATCTGACTGCAGGACCAACCATACCACTGGCCAGCTTAAAACTGGAACTGTGGCAGCTCTCATTTTGCGATTTTAAAACATGCAACCAGCTTCCTGGTACTGTTTTGGACAATGTTATATTCCTACCGAGCAGAGGTGCAATGGAAAATCAGGGATATCCTGACCTGCTCCACTACTCCTCAGCCACTCTGGAGAGGGATTTCTGAAGACAGCATGTGCTGGATCAGAATGAGAGAAGCACAATGAACTGAAAAAGCTCACAGCTGCATGGCTGCAGCAGGAGACAGTGTGCCATTAACTAACTGGTGGATACGCTACATTGCCCAGTGTCTAAATTTCCCTTCCTCAGACGGGCAAGTACCTGCATCAAGTAAAAATCTTAGTGAATATATTAGATACTGGAAATAACATAACAATAATGTTTATAACACACGGGGACATGGCCTCATTATTTCAAGTAGTCCGTGGCTTTTCTTCTAAAGCCTTCTTTCTTCTTTTGTGGCTGCTACAATTTCTAATTCCCACACTACATCTGAGTTAAATTATTATAAGTCTCAAAAACTCATGAAATTAATTGGAGGAGTTCACGGCATCAAAAATGTGTTTTACATGTCTAGACAAATCTGATTATCATCATGCCCTTCAGAAATATGTTATATATTCCCATCATATCAGATTTTACATAGCATTACCATTAAATGTGGTCTAACTTCAGCTGACAAACCAGAGAATGATTAGGATGGTAATTTACTTCAGTTTTAAGAGATTAATTATGTAAACATCAAGTAAGATAAGATATTCGACAAGGGCATCAGGACAGCTCTGAATAAAAACCCCCTTCATTTTATGTTAAATGCGTTTTTAAACCATATTTTAAAACCATTTTCGGTACCACAAGTAATGTAAAATAAAAATCAAAGTTTTCATTGCATTAATTTTGCCAATGAGTAGTGTGAAAAAGGCAGATCTAAATAAATAAAACCAGATAGAAGCTCAGGTTATCACTTGCTGTTTCCCTGTTTTGCATCTAAAACCAGCATGCACAAAGCCACGCCAGAGGTATTATAATCCCTAATTCTCAGTTCCATATAAAAAGCTACAGTACAGAAGCCTTAAATATATGCTACTGGTTACACAAATGAGACCAGAATGTTCGTGGCCTGTGGGCAGTGAGTTCCTGCCACAGGTAACCAGGAATGCAGGGAGGAAATTGTGAACCAGCAGCTGGAATAGGAACATTTTACCCATGCAACCTCTTAGGTTCAAGGCAATGAGCTCTGCAGTCAGTAATTGTCCCAAGTCCTGCAATATTACACTCACCTGTGTTGGTCAATGCCATTCAGAGGATACTTTGTTGGCTGCAAGAACATGAAAAGAATTATGTTTCACATAAAAAGAGTTGTGCTATTGTGTATGCCCTAAGCTTTGTCCTGTCTCAGTTTTAATTAACACTACTCAAGGCTTTGCAAGGACAGAAGTAAAGCTGCTCTTCTTTTGAATTCCTTCTTTCTGTAAATCTTTCCTCTTCCAGTTAAGCTAATCAACATTCTCACAATGCTTTTTCATATGAAACTGTCATTATTCTTTAAAAGTGCTACTATCTACCAATTACCATTTTTTACCGCTTATAACACTTCTTTCTTTTTCATTAGCACTTCAAAATATTCCCACGTTCTACAATATCTCATTAGACTGGAATCCTGATTATTTCTATTGTGCTAGCAAGTATGTCTCTGGCACTGTAATGGTCTTTTTCTATTTTGACTATCCAAATGAAGCAAAAATCAGTTTCATTTTATTCTTTCCAGACAAATCCCAACTGCTTTTATTTAAGCATCTGTATTTGTATTATACAATCCCAATTTATATTTCCAATGCTACCCTGTTCTGTAATGAAACATCTTTTCATGGCATGTCCTGTCAGGATAGAAGCATGCATACTAAAGCAAAATTATGAATAAGATTTTGGTAATTTCCACCTCATTTTGGAGCTCTTCTTAGTACTGCAGTGGCAACCAGTCCCTGGTAGGTGGGTTTCCCTACTTATAGTTGGGTAGAGGAACATCTGTTCATGCAATACTCACTTGCTTTTTCCCTGCCGTGTAAAGTTGGAGCAATATTGCTTTGGGATTGCTGGAAATGCTCATTGTGAAGCAAGCTATGCCCCAGCAAATGCTGGAAAATCACAAAATGGGAAGAGCAGTCCAGCTCTTGAGCATTGCTGATGTAAATGTGGGCCAAGAGAGAAGAGATAACAAATAGATGGAGCATGAAGGTGACTGTGGTTATTCAGGCCAGTAAAAACAAGGAATGATCACAGAAAGCAGACTGCACTTTTTCTATATCATATCAAGACAAATTTGACAAAGAGTAACAAAAAGTGAATGAGATGGTTTTGCAGGTATTTATAAAGTGAGATAGAGCTACATGAGGAAAAATGTTAAGGTGTTTACAGAGGTGGATTTTCAAAAGCATCTCAGAAATTTCAGAACACACATCCTACTGGGTTTTAGTAAGGCTGATACTCATAAAGCACTTTGAAACTGCAAATGTAATTTCTTTTCCTCCTGATCCACTTTTAAAATACAGACAAATTACTGTCCAAACAAAAATAAATTCATTTACTTAATAAGGTCCAGTATAATTCTCTGAGAGACCCAGGTTCTGAAAAATCATTATGTGACCTTTGGTGAATGATTTAGACTGTCTAAAGTGATGTCTATTTCACAAGCAACTTGTGGGCTACAATTAATCTTTTGCAAGGGTTCTATGAGGGAGTCAGGAAGGTAAACTTTAAATGACTAAGAACTGAAAGCTTTTTACCTTCAAAAGCACTGGTATTTGTGAAGTACTGGTAGAAAGCAGCATGGCAAACTGTAGACAGAAGACTGTAGAAGACTCTAGAGATAACTTCTTAAGCCAGGTAATAGCCAGCCCTACCAGAGGGAACATGACACTGGATTTGATGATCACCAACATAAGAGAGATAATTGGGGATATCAGGATTAGAGGTAGCCTAGGTTGCAGCAATCATGCATTGGTGGAGTTTGCAGTCTTGAGGAATATAGGTCAATATCATGGTTTAACAACAGGTGTCTGCTAAGGAAGGTCCTCCCTCTAAATTGTTATAATTTTGAAATTAAGGGGGCTCTCAGGCTAAGATGTGGGAATAGGAATAACAGTTCTTAATTAGGAGAGCTAAAATAAAACAAGCATGCATTATTACAAAAAACCAAACCCACTGACAGAGTCAGAATACAACCTGACAGCCTATGGGTCAGGGTGTTGGTAGCAGTCCCATTAAATGGTGGCTGCAGCCCTCCTGGATGTGGCTCTGTTGGAGCAGTAATCCTGTAGAAAGGTGCAGCACTCCACTGAAGGTCCAGTGGAGAGAGATGGGCCTGGTTTTCCTCTGGGAGTCCAGTGGAAAAGGCTGCCTTGGTGTCCCAAATCTCAGGTTTTTATCCAGGTAGGGGTGCTTGGCTCCTCCCCCTGGATGGAGCATTTCCCAGTGGGATGATGGAATTTTATCAGTGAGATACACTGGTCCATTAGCAGAAGATCTCTCCCTGGAGGGAGGATGGGTCATGGAAGAGATAAAGGAACTGCTCTCCCTGGTTTCTTATCAGCTGGCCCAGTGACAGAAGATTACACCACCCCCTGCCCCAGTTCCAACAGGTGATGATGGAATACACACCTTTTTTTGGTTACATTTTGCACTGCAACCTATGACAGTCAAGTGAGGAGTAAAGTCAGGCTTCTGAATTCTAGGAAGGCAGACTTGCAGCTCTTCGAGAGATTGTCAAAGGGGTCCCCTGGGAGACTACCCTTGGTGACAAGAGAGTGGAACAGAACTGGCAAATCTTTAAAGAAATCTTCAATAGAGCAAAAGAGCTAGAGATTCCCAGGAGAAAGAAATCATGCAATGAAGTCAAAAGACCAGAATGGCTGAGTAGGGACCTGCTGGTCAAACAAAGGGAAAGAAACAAATGCAGAGGCGGTGGAAACTAGGACAGGTAACCTGGGAAGAGTATAAAGATGATCTGGAAAAAGTATATGTGAAGAGAGGGTGTGAGGAAGACCAAGACAAAACTGGAACTGAACCTGTCAAGGGACACAATGAACGACAGGAAGGGCTTCTACAGGTATGTTAATCAGAAAAGGAAGGTCAAAAAAGGTGAAATCCCTCTGATAAAAAACGCTGGTGAACAGGTACAATTCATGAGGGGAAGACTGAAGTAGAAGAATCCACGACTTTTTAACCTCAATCTTCAATGGCAACCTCTCTTCCCACACTTCTTGAGTGGATGAATGGAAGGATAGGGACTGAGAAAGCAAAGTCTCTCCAACTGTAGATGAAGTTCATGACCATCCAAGGAACCTGAATGCACATATGGGATCTCATAAGAGGCGCCTCAGAGTCCTAAAGGAATTGGTGGATGTAGTTGCCAAACCAGTCTCCATGGCATTTAGAAAGTCATGGCAGTCACAGGTTACTGCAAAAAGGGAAATATTGCACCCATCTTTCAATAGGGAAGAAAGGATGACCCCTGGAACTATGAACCTGTCAGCCTCCCCTCTGTCCCTGGGAAGACCATGGAGCAGACCCTTCCAGAAGCTCTGCAAAGGCACAAGGAGGACAGGGAGGTCATTCAGGAGAGTCAGCATGGCTTCACCATGGGCAAGTCCTGCCTGACCAGCACAGGGGCCTTCTATGATAGGGTGACTACATCAAGGGACAAGGGAAGGGTTACAGAAGGCATTTATCTGGATTCTGTAAAGCCTGTGGCATGGTTCCCCACAACATCCTTTTCTGATTGGGAATTGGTTGGATGGTCACATCCAGAGGATCGTGGTCAAGGGCTCAGAGTCCCAGAGGACACTGGTGACAAGCACGGCCCCTCAGGGGTCTGTTCTGGACCAGTGTGATTTAAGTCTTCATTGATGACACAGACAGAGGGATCAAGGCACCCTCAGCACATTTGCAGATGACACCAAGCTGAGTGGTGCTGCTGACACAGCTGAAGGATGGGACATATCCAGAGGGACCTGGACACGCTGGAGAAGTGGCCCATGGGAATCTCAAGAGATGTAACAAGACCAAGTGCAAGGTTTTACATGTGGCTGGGGCAACCCCCAGTATCAGTCCAGGCTGGGGGTGAGCAGATGGAGAGCAGCCCTGCCCAAAAGGACTTGGGGTGCTGGTGGGTGAGAGGCTGGACGTGACCCAGCAATGTGCACTTGCAGCTCAGGAAGGACTGGAAGGTGACTGGTCTAAAGGAACAAAAACAGTAACAAGTACTTTTGAGCCTTCCCCATGGGATCATCTTAAGCCAGATCTTTGTTGAAAAGCTAGAATGGTAATTCTTCTTTTAGAAAGAACATTCCATACGTATGTTAGGCGTCTGATTTACGTTAAGCTAAATGAACATTAACAAACCAAGAGCAACTTATAGCCACTTAGATAAAAATTATTTTCTTCTCTGTTATCCACATTTTCCTACAGTAATTTAAGACACTATAAACCTTCTATGATCCTTTAATTGCTTTAAATCTTTCTAGGAAAATGAAGATACTCAAACATATGTAACAAATTCATGAAAAAAAGGTGTCCATCTTCTTTTCATTTGGCTAAATGGTATATCAAGCTGCCAGTATACACCAGGTCATTTTTTAAAAGATGAGGCTGGATCTGCCTCATTTTTTAGAATGTTTTGGCCACAAGTAGTGAGTTTTCATTTTTTCATATTGTAGGTAATACGTAGTAGATAATTTCATCTTCAATCAATAAAAATAACAATTTTTCTATATGTATTTATGCTTTGCATGAAATTTACTTTAAATAGGTCCTCTCCCAGAAGAATGAGATCATTGAAATCAGGAGAGAAAAGTCCATGGTACACCCTGACACATGATTCAACATAAATAAGCTCTATAGGTTTAGTATATTTGTGTAATCATATGTTATTTATAACATTGAACATTTGCTTCTACGCTGCACCCCTCAAAGCATTTTCTTTCCAACCAATTTTAGTGCATACAGAGCATCAGAAAAAGACTATACTTCACTCTGATTAAAAGAAATCTGATACTGAAACTGGAACTGATTGAGACTGTGCCCAACTGTTCAGAGAACCAATTATTTTACACATTAACCTAAGCTCCCCTCAGCAGCTACTCTAAGAGAAGAACATGTCAGATCCAGGTTTCAGATGGAGACAAAATACCACCACTATTGAATTATCACAAGCTCCATCTGTGCTGAAATTCAAAATGGAATCAAAATAAAAATGTATTTACAAAATTTCACATTTCACAGTATAATTTTGACCCTGCATTGCTTTTCTGTACTCCATAATAGTTATTCTCATGGATCTTAAATAGGCTTGAGGTACAGAAAATTTTCTTAGTGATCCAAATTTTTACAAAGAATTCAGCTGTTCAACCCAGAAGATTGTTACCACTCATCTTGTTGTTATGCATTTCAGTTAGTGCATCCAATACCACACACAAGGTATCAAGATATGGACAAGCTGGCTTATTTTTGAAGATTATCACAGATTCCAAAGCAAAATATTCTGAATTAAGATACAAGGCTTTGTTGCTAAGAAATCTTCAGAGGATTTGAATTCTGTGGCTGAATTAAAAAAGCAAAAAATTCCACAATCTACTAGGTAAATGAAACCGCAATTGTGCAAACCCTTCAAAAAATTCACTAAATTGCATTGACATTTCTGGCAGAAGATAGAAACTAATTGTACATTCTGATTACCAGTGTGATTATCCTGTGTCTTAGGGCTAAATTACTCCTTGTGATCTGCTCACTTAAGTGTGAAATCTTTGAGGATGTCTGTACAAGGCCGACATGATGCATTTCTTATGCTGCCCTAGTCTTGGAGGATATAAGCTAGTGGTTCTGCATCTGACTTCTGTTTCATTAAACATGCTTGCACATTTGCCCAAAATACTCTTTATTTTCTCTTCCTCATTATTGTCCAGATCTGCTGTGTTCCTCATTCCACAACACTTCACTTGCTAGGTGAATTTATTCAGTGTATGATCTCTCTAGCGTTTTGGGATTCCTTGAGCTGAAAGTCAGACCCTTTTTCTTAGATTTACAAGGAAAGGAGGCATATGTTGTCGTGTCCCTGTGTCTGACCTCCTCTTCCTCATCATAAGCATTAGGATAAAATGCTGATTTCACTTGGATTTTACAAGAGGTACAGATTTCAGAGGTGTAATATTTTGACCCTGATGGTAGGCTCTGAAACCCAATGAGTTATCTGATGAAACAGACTTTCTCTGGGCAATGAAGGACCTACCTACCTCCTAGCAAAGGATACTGCAGAGATACCTGAACTCGTGGCAGCTGAATTCCAGTGCCAGAAGTAGCAGCAGTTCAGCTGTGCCTCCATGAATTGCTTTGCTTTTTACTGCATTACTTATTATTTGTGGCAGGGCCCAGACACACGGGCTCAGGCTGGGACAAAGCTGGGTGTCTCGATCATTCGCAGTAGGTTAGATGCAGTCACAAGGATGACTGAGGATTAAAGGGATCTCTGTGACATTTTTAACACAGAGTGTTTACTGAATAAGTCAGAATATCATGAGCATAACCAAGCAGCATACTTTTAAATGGAGACAATTAAAAAAAAAAAAAAAAAGATGCCAAGAGATATTTGTGACTGATATACAACTGTCTGGGGTTGCAGTGCAAGATGTAACCAGAAGTATTTATTCTATCACCATCAGTTGAAACCAGGTAGAGTAGTGCTTGTTATCTCTTCAGTGGCCCATCCCTCATAATTCCGGGGGAGATATCCTCTGTTATGGGCCAGCTGTTAAGAAACCAGGTGAAGCAGTTTTCTTTAACTCTTCCATGACCCATCCTCCCTCCAGGGAGAGATCTTCTGCTCATGGGCCATTGAGTCTCGCTGATAAAATTCCATCATCGCATTGGGAAATGCTCCATCCAGGGGGAGGAGCCAAGCATTCCTCCCTGGATATAATCTGAGATGTAGATTACTGCAGTCAGCTGTTTCTCTGCTGGATACCCAGAGGAAGACCAGGCCCATCTACACCACCACTGGACTTTCAGAGGAAAACTACAGCCTTCTACAGGATCACTACTTCAACCGAGCCACATCTGCCACTGCAGGAGGGCTGCAGCCACCATTTAATGGCACTGCTACCAACACCCTGACCCACAGGCTGTCAGGCTGTATTCTGACTCTTTCAGTGGGTTTGTTTTCTATTACTGCATTTTTATTCTAATTCTGTTAATAAAGAACTGTTACTCCTATTCCCATATCTTAGCCTGAAAGCCCCTTAATTATAATGATTCAGAGAGAGAGAGTTTACATTTTCCATTTCAAGAGAAGATCCTGCCTTCCTTAGCAGACACCTGTCTTTACAAACCAAAACAACAACTGATAAACCCATTGATGGCTTTAGCGGAGAAAGGAAAATCATGGTTATTACCTGGAACAAAATTCTCAGAAGCTGGGAAAACAAATGCTTAATCTTTGGCAAAATAACCAGAACAAATTAAGTCGTACAGCCCATGAAATGGATGAAGCCTGACCAGTGGTAATAACAGCACTATGGAAGTAAGAAAATACAGACTCTATGTTACCAAAAAATTCAACAAACGAACAAACATACAATAAACACCATTACCCTCCCCCCCACAAAAAAACCCCAAAAAAATCCACCAATGATGCAAGGCACAGTAGATTACTCCACTTTGAAGGAGTCTGCACACATAGTAGAACAGCAAAGGCCCAGGCAATGATGACCAGTTGGGCCTTACAGAAGCCCCACTGGAAATAATGGTATTTCTTTTGTGCCACATTATCTGCATATACTGAAACATTTTTTTTCATTAGCTCAGGGCAAAGGGTTCCATACATGCCAAAATGCTGGATTAGTGAGAGAAGTGCTGTAAATGTAAGGTAACAACTAGCAAAGGTACACAGAGATCCTCACAGGATTCATTGATATTGTAATACTGGAAGATCGATGGAATCTAACAAGGTGAATCTTTTAAAATACACACAAATCAAGCCATGGGCAAATCTCTCAGGAATAAAGCTTTTATTCTGTGAAACTTTACTTTCTTTTTTTTTTTTTTCTGGTTTCCCTATGTACTGTTTGGCTTGTTTTAAATGATAATGTGCATTCAGTCCTCAATTATTCTGCCAAATGTCATCCATAAAATATATAACCAGAAGATGTGATAGCAACTTTGATATTTGGTCTTGGACAAATTACATCCTTTTATGGTATCCTTTACAATACATATAGATAATATATGAAGAAGGAGACAGCAGAAATCTGTAAGCTTGAAAGGTGATTTGCACTCCTCATACAAAGAAACAGCAATAAAAATAGGAGATTTATGATACAATTTACTCCTTCATTAAGCAGCAGACATTGTGTGTGTCAGCCAACAGCTATAAGGATTTCAGTATTGGTTCTGCCAAGTGTCTCATTAAAAAGTGATAAAAGAAACCCCAGTCTAACTTAAACTAAACCTGCTACTTTTCCAAGTGAAGTATGCTGCCACATTTTTACAAATTAGAATATGTATCTATTTGGATGCCTGTGTGACTACTGAACATTTCACAAACATTTTAGAACTATCACATCATGAAAAACCTGTTAAGTCAGTTGTGCATGCTATGCAAGGAAGTAGAATCCTTAATATTTTCTTCACCTACTGAGTCTCCTCTTTCTTGAGAAAGGTGTGATATTTGACACCTCTTTTGCAGAGGATTCAATCAAGTATGCATTGTTCTCTGTCATAGCCTCACAGCTGACTTCCACAGTCCATATTCTGTCTAATTTCTGAGTCATGATGACCTTGCAGGCAATCAGCTTTTATTACTTTCTGTCCGATAGCTGGGTTGATGTATAACTCTATTTCTATAAACAGGCTATTTCCTCAGCAGGTATCTGAATTTTATCAAATGTATCATTTATCAAATGAAGCCTCTTCATAGAGGCTTGCTTTTCTGGCTTTAAGAGCAGTTTGTGCTTGAAAGAGACAATCACCATTACAAATTTTTCCCTGAAAATAGTATGTATCATTGCACATAAATTCCTACAAAATGCCACATTTTCATACGAACACACTCAAGTTGCATTTGTATTGCAAATTTATGTATGCAAAGTAAGCATTTGCACAAGTAAAATAAATAAAGGATTGCACAAATTTGAGGGGTTTTGGCACAACTTAGTCTGATTCTCTACATTTAAACATCGAGGCTCACATCTAGCTCACACAGGAGTTTATGTCAGCTTTAAAATCTGGGACATTTATCGAGAACATTTTGTGCAATGCCAGAGGAAGGAGATATGGAGCCACCAAAAGTTCACTTTTTACATTCTCAGGGCTTGGAAAAGTTATGCACTTCACACTGGTGAAACACAAAGCTGGCATATGGATTGCCTCTGGGTTATAGCTGTGCTTGTCTAGAGACCTTAAACCTTCCCAACTACCGTGAGACTTTACCGATATAATTCTAAATCTCACAAAGTGACGAACAAGGAGACTCGAATGCACAGCTGAGTTTCCAATTGTCCAAATATCAATCTAACCACCAGTGATTCACCATGGCTAGTACATTCACTTTCTTTAGGGTGTGCATTGAGACAGACATCAGTGAGAAAATTATATTTGGTAACAAGCAGTATTATTTATTCATGCAAGGGAGATTTGAGAGAAAGATGTGTAAAGATTTGCCAGTTACCCTTTTGAGTAAAAGGAAGAAATACAAAATACACTCACCACAGTGGATCGGCTGAACCCGTTACTGAGACGGAGTGAAGAAGGTGGATTTATCTGCCAAAGAAGCCTGAGTCAAGACACAGTTTTTCAGGCAAAAAATATCTGAGCCATGCTGAATCACAGGGATGCTTCTTATTCCCGGAAATTTGCAGTGGCCGATATTGTCTATTGTTTTATCTCACGTGGATATGCTTGCCTTTTAAAATCTCACCTTTCTGGCCCCAAAATCCACCTTGTATGTGTTTAAGGCCTGACCTGACACTCCTTTAACTTTCTTCATGCCTCAGCCTAATACTGTGGCGGATTATTGCCACATAAATGTTAAGGAGCTGCCTAGATCTCCCACCATAGCTGGACTTCAGCCTTTAATCACGGCTGTTAATAGCCAGTTCCTTGTCTGAAGGTACAGATGCTCCTCGCTTTCAAGGCAATTACTGCACAGGTCTTGAATACCAAATGCAATCCCTGCAACAGCTCTCTTTTACAACAGAGAAAAACTAATACAGAACTAGAAATAAAGCCACATTCAGTCAGATGTTGCTCCTTGACGTGGCAAATATATTTATATTATATATGCAAAACTGAATCATGACAGATTGTACCTGCAGGAGGCAAAACAGCTCTGTCAAATCAAAGCTTCTCTCCTCAAAAATAAATAATTGCATCATGATAACAGGTTTCAGTAAGACACTGGGGCTGCATGCTGTGCTGTCTTGATTTTTGGATAAATAAATGCCTGCCTTGTTGTTTATCAGCTGAACGAACCTTTGAGACATGTGACGGTGTACAACTAGAACATGATGATTCAACACTCAGGCCTTTCTAATCAACACTTTCAAACTTAAACCACTTAATTAATAGTTAGCAAATATTATCTAATTGAACCTTACAGCACTCTAGCACCTAGCTACCACTCTTTGTACCTGACAGATACCAACCCTGCAGTTCATTCAGCTGCCTGCAGCCACCACTGGTGTTGATATGGAGGCCACAAGTTGCACTCAGGAGCTCCTGACTCATGGTGCAGTTTCATGTTACGGTGACACTTTGAAGAGCAAGCTGTGACTGAAAACAGAAGCCTGCTCCTCATCTCCCTCGGTCCCCTGTTGCCTGTCTTACACTACATTTAGCAGTCATGCAAGCACACAGCCAAGCTACGTGATGCTCTCTGTAAGAGGCCCTGAACCTACTGCAGACATGTGGGATCCTGCCTCTCAGGGAGACTGACCTCGCTGGACATGCTGGATACTTCTGTACAGCAGCAGGAAGTCCAGCGTGTCAGACTGGTTCACGTGGGTGGCATAAGGAATGGGCAGACGTTGTATCCACAGCCTCATGAGCCTTTAGGATGGCTCCCTTATCCATGAAATGTTCTGCTAGAAAGAATTCATCTCATGCACGAGGCTGATAGGATATTTTTAATCCAGGATTCTTACTAAAAAGTTTCATTTTTGCTTTCCTGTCTTTAAGATTGTTGAGTTATCACTGAGATGCCACCATGGTTAACCTTCTGCTTCTATTTGTGCTTTTTCACAGTAAGGGTAATTAGTATTTAACAGGAATCGTTACTTTTCATGAAACACAAGAGGGTCTTTTACTTACTTTACCAGAGAAAGTATCTAAAGATATATTTTGTTCACTGAAGAGTGAATTTATTCTTAATTTTGTCGCATTTAGCAATATTCTTATATACAGGAGTCAGATTTCACTGTAAACAGAGGAACAGTCAGTGTTCTAAAATTTAGCTCGTAATTATAGATTGGTAATTGCGTATCTAACAGTAAGGTTGTAATTAGGACAATTCCCACTGTTCAGGTTAGTCTTAGCTCTGAGGTCAAAGGCAACTCAGTGACTCAACCAACATTGTAACACTTTGCCACTTGTTTTTCATTGCTGGCTCTATTACTTGAAATGCAATCATTAAATAAGGACTATGCATACTTGGTCATCTGCAAGCAAATAAGATTACTATTTTCAAGGTTCTCTGCTAGAATTATCTTGCTCTCTTTCCAACTACACACCTCCAGCTATCAATTTTAATTTTTATGGGGGCTGTAGATTTTCAGACCTTCCTGGGGCTTTTGGGAAGAACCTGCTCTATCTACACAGTGACTGCTGTGACTGGGCTGCTGGACAGAATAGTCTCAGGCTGTCAGGAAGACTGTTCCCCTATCCCAAGCAGTGGGCACTGCCTCCCCTCCCATCCGCACTGCTATGTAAACAAAGGGCAAAGCACTGAAAATCTGCTGAGGCCTCTGATCTCCCAGCTCACAGGAGCCTCTGATCCTGCTAATCTGCAGCTGCTCATGCTTTCAGCATTCCCCATATCTCCATGCTCCTGAAAATCATCCATATGTCTCTAGGTTTTCAAATGGCTGTTCTGGCTCTTCCACATTTGCTTCCCTATTTGTGGCAACTGCTTCACTCATCATCTTGCTCCTACCCCATCATATGCCCCACGAGCCTGTCATACCACCTGCTTTTCTCCCTTTCTTCTCCTTTATTCTCTTTCACTTGAGCACCTTTGCAGCTTCTCACACTTCCAAACTTCCTTTTCCCTTCCATTCTCCATGATTCTCTGCCCAGATAAGGTCTCACTTTATCCCTTTTCATGCACGTGTCACTCGCAACTTGATTTCAGTGCTTCTTTCAGAGTTCTGTTTCAGATCCTGAGCGGACTCCTCCTCTCCTCTTCTGGCTTCAGAACTCACCATAAACAGTGCTAGGAAAAAAATAAATTTTAAAAAGTTCATACCAGTAAACATAAGAAAACGAAAACACTCCTAGTCCAGATCACAGAAGGCAAAGCATTAAGTTCCACAGGTATACAAGCCACACAATGTAGCCCCATCTTGAAGGTTACTTTTTAATGTATGTTTACATCAAAGTCCTTCTGAAAAAAAAATAGTTAATTTAGGTATCATTCTAATACAGTACACTATACAAACACAATTGAGATAGTCAAGATGTTGGTGGTAACAGCCTCTGACCTTTGAAAAGTTATTGTAAAAAAAGCCCTTGATCCACACACTTTATACTGGACTGTAATGACTCAGTAATTGCACAGTGGTTTTTAGAACCAGATTTTACTTCTCTGAGCAGCAGACAGAAAACTGAAGGACAGAGGAGCAAAGTTCAAGTCATCTAAGCTGTTTAACTGAGCATTTGAAATATTTTATCAACAGGGAGTTAAATTTTCAGGCCATCTCTGAACTTCTTGGCTTCATGTTTTGTTATTTGACAGCTGTAGTATCTTACAGCTGTCCCTGGAGGGTCTTTTTTCTTACTCTTAAATGAACAGTATCTGTTGTCAGCCTAAGCTCCAGCTCAGATTCTGCACCTGTTCCACTTCAAATACTACCAGGGATTAATTAGCCTCATTTTCCATACACTCCTGATGCTGAATTACTCAACCACACAGCATGAAGGTATTGCTCAACCACACAGCATGAAGATGTTTGTTTTGAGCAACAGCGAACCAAGGCTTTGCCAGGATACCCGGCTTATGTCACCAGCAGGCTGGCCTAAAGGATTTTATTTGAGTGAGTGGAGTTTGGTCTCCTGTTTGTTTACTGGCAATGATGGTTTTAATTCCATTTGTGGCTTCTCTTGTTACCTAGTACTCAAAGAGATTATATGGACAAGGTGGATGGAGCTCTGAGAAAGGTGATGTAGTGAGTGGCATTCCTGCCCATGGCAGGGGGGACTGGAACTAGATCCCTTTGAGATCCCTTCCAAGCCAAACCATTCCCTGATTCCATGACTGTATGATAATATTCAGTCTTCATCATTTGCAGAATTTTTTTTTTTTTTCACTTATTCTGAGAATGTATTGTGGTGTGAAAATGCAAGGTACATTAACAAGATTTGATTGTTGGAAACTGGAGCTAAACTGGGTCAGAAATTGTAATAAATGCATATTATTAAGTTGGCTTTTTGGAACTATTCAGAGGAGTGTTGTACATATAAGGTTGTTATAAATACATATTATAGTATTGTTTTTTTGTTTTTTCTTTCTTCTCACACCCATATAGGGTAGATATTAGATGTGTGGTGTGGAAATGGTTTTAAAGATATAGTTTTCTTTAGAAGTAAAGTAAGTTGATAAGGTATCTTTGTAGTGAGTGGACTGACTGCCTGGTCAGGATAGCACCCAGTGAAGACCCCTGCTATTGATCTGAAGAGATATGCTGCTGATATCCCAGCTACCAGCACTGACCATCTGTAGAAATTATAGACCAAGGCCAAATTAAGACTGATAAGAAGAATTAATGAAAACCACAGCCAAGAAACACGCATGCTCTAAAAAGCCAGGACCAAGGAGTGGCCATGCAAAACGGCTCCCAGAAACATGGAAATAAGTTCGTAGAAAAGTTCAAATATACATATTTAAAGGGGGAGTTCTCTGGGACAGGTGTGCTCTTGGCTCTAGGCCAGAGACACTCCGGCCGTGTATTTTACTTTATTGTCTTGTCCTTATTGTCTTTTATTAAACCTTTTAAATCCTACCAATAAGGTGAACTTTGTTTTTCACAGAAATGAAGGATTTCCGGGCTTAAATAAGAATGGGAACACCCTCACAACAAGCCCGTGCGTGTCGGCATTAACTGCTGCTCTATTGGAGCAGAGCGCTGCTGAGCGAAGGCTTCTCCGAGGAAGTTCTGCTGGTCACAAGCACACCTGTAACTAGCATCCAAAAAAGGGCAATAACTAAAGCAAGGATGCGCAGTAACTCAAGCAATAAATACATATGCCAGGAGGAGCTGACGGGCTGTGCACGCAGACCGAGGGCGGGAGGGGGCGTCCCCGTAAGAGCGCACAGAGCGGGCCGCCGGGACCTTGCCTACGCAGGGGAGCAAGTGACGATAGAACAGCCTCCGCCGGCTCTGAACTGCGCGGCTCCTCAGAGCTTCCTCAGAGCCTCCTCAGAGCCTCCGCCGGCCCCCCTGCCCCTCCCGGGCGGCCGCTCCGAGCCTTTCCCGCCCCGCCGTCCCTGCGTGCCCTCACGGCCGGGCCC
>VYXF01006162.1:93612-161601 GCA_013397295.1 Polioptila caerulea | reverse complement strand
CGGCACCCGGCTGGTGCTGCAGGGCCCGGACCCCTTCCAGCGGCAGGTGGGGCGGCAGGGGCTGGACGCCTACGGCCGCTTCCACCGCGCCGAGTTCGAGGCGTTCTTCAACCGCGGGCTCGTCCTCGGGCTCCTGCAGCGCGGCTACGGCGAGCTGAGCAACCGCGACCCCGCCATCCTCGACTACATCCAGGCGGGGCTGCGCCTCATCATGAGCTGTCCCTCGGTGCTGGAGCTCTTCGAGCTGCTGCAGGTGGAGGCGCTGCGCCTGGTGTGCGAGCGGCCCGCGCCGCCGCTCTGCGCCCGCCTCTGCCAGCTGCTGGGCGACTTCCCGCAGTGCCTGCCCCGCGGCAGGAAGCTCTCGCTTGCCTTCTGCCAGCAGCTGGTGCGCAGCATCGCCCACTTCCAGAGCCAGGGCACCCGGGAGGCCGAGCTGCGCCTCTACGTCTCGCAGGTGACCCAGGTCAGCGCGCTGCTCAGGAGCGTCTGGAAGGCCGAGCCCGACACGCTGCTGCCGTCCCTGCAGGAGCTCTTCGCGGTCATCTCCGCCGCGGGTGAGCGGGAGCGGCGCGGAGTAACGGGGTGTAGGTTATCCAGAGAAAAGGAAAAGCCTTAGCGCAGGCAGTGGGTGCACTGCAGGCATCACCTGGGAACTACTGCTTTCTCACCCAGATTCTAAAATTCAACTTCCTGACTGTCGAGAAAGCAAAGCCTTTTTTATTTCCTTTCTACCCTCCAAAAGCTAGAGGGGGAATAGTGATGTATTTTGCTGCAGAGCAGGATGGTGTTTGGAAACACTCCTGGTGCAATGCTTTAAATGATATACTGAAATGAAGTTTTGGGTGCCCTGTTAAGAAAGATTTAAAATTATCAGTTGTAAAATGCATATATATTTATCTCAAATGCTATTGCCAAGAAGTTGATGTCAGACTCTTTGGTGGTGCCCAGTAACATCACAAGGAACAAAGGCCATAAAGAAAAACACAAGTTTCACCTTAACATGAGGAAGAACTTGTTTAGATTGAGGGTGGTGGAGCACTGGAACAGGCTGCCCGTGGGGTCGTGGAGTCTCTTTTCTCTGGATACATTCCAAACCCCCTTGGGTATGTGCCTGTGTTACCTGCTCCAGGTGACCCTGCCTTGGCAGAGGGATGAGGCTACATGATCTCCAGAGGTCCCTTCCAACACAGTTCTGTGGTTCAGTTTAAAGCTGCTCTTCCTTCTTGCTGCTTAGAACTGTTTAACAGATTACAGTTTATTAATACATATAAGTGATATATGTAAAAGTAATTTATAAAATTTTAGGAAGCATCCAGTGCCTGAATAATGGAAATGTGATTGTAAATAGGTCTTTTCTGACTTCTGAAATCTGTGAAATACTATAATAATTTCCACTGGAAGGTGCCTTTGCTGTTGAGGCACCTGTGAAACTTAACATTGCATTTTGCCAGAAGTGGTATGGTTAGCAGAGAGCTGTTGAGAAAGGATATGGGGAATACCAGCTGCACTAAGTTCCTAGGATTAATGTGAAGTATAATAACCAGCTTATGGTACTTCTTTTTAGAAAAATACAAAACCTACTTCTCAATTCCACTTAGGGTGGAAGAGGAGGAAGTTGGCAGATTGTCACTTTCTTGCATGGATATGAATGAACTACAGGAGTTTGTAATTCACTGCTGTTCATGTCCTTCATTCATTGGTACATTTTCATTTTGGTTTGTGATAATAGAATGCAAGATGTAGGACATATTTCTTGTCACTTTAAAACTATAAAAAAGTAGTAGGGTAGAACACAAAGGCTCCTTTTTTCTGTGGGGGTTTTCTTTTTAGTTCCTTACATTATGTCATGTTCAATCAATACAGATACTTCGTTTGAACCTTCTGTTGCACTGGCAAGCCTTGTGCAGCACATACCACTGCAGATGATTACAGTACTCATCAGGAGCCTTACTACAGATCCCAATGTGAAAGATGCAAGTATGACTCAAGCTCTGTGCAGGTAATGTATTTCATTGTCAAGGAGAAGAGTCTCTTAATCTTGCCTTTCTTGAAGTTATTGGTTACTTAGATTCCAGTAAAAAATCAAACAACGAAACAAAAGAGTAAAAAACGAGGAACTTTTGAGATTGTATTCCAAGTCATGTTTCTTGCAATGTTAAGGTTTTTATATATATATATATGATGTTGTGGATGTTACTGGTGGCTTTAGTTTATTGCCTTCATTGCTATTGTGGCTTCATTCTCTGGCCCTGCTGGGGTGGATGAAGAGGATTAAATAGAAACTAAGAGGAAACACCTGTGTTCCTCTTAGATGACATCTTAAGTGAGATCTCCTGTCTTACTGAAGATGGCATAAGTAGGAAACTTCTTGGGGTTTACAGTCAAGCTGAGAAACAAGGCCTTGTTTTCAGAAGATGAACCTTTCTGCTTTTCCAAGAAGCCAGGGTATCATTGTCATGTGATGGTATTAACCATCATCTCCTGCTCTGAAGAGAAAAGACAGTTCAAAATGAGTTTTTCTGCTTAATATTGAGGGTTTTTTTCTGCTTTGATATCTTCATGATTTTTTAGTAGGATTCACAGAGAACAGCCTCTATTACCCTTTTCACTCAAACTCTCATAGGTTTTTGGGNTTTTTTTTTTTTTTTTTTTTTCTTTTTAAACCCTATTGAAGAAGCTGTTATTGAGCACTGAAGGAAAGGAAAATGAGTAATGCAGTTAAACAGGGGACTCTTAGAAGTTTGTATTGTTTAAACAAAAGCTTTTAAGAAGCCTTAAACTGGAGTTCAGTGTCTGCAATATTATTACTCTTAAGTACATCTGTTTGAGTGTAGTGTAATACTTAGGCGTTCCTGTAGTGTAGTGCTTGAGTATCTTGGTGGAATACTGAGGGCTCTCTACACTGAAAATAGTCCTTGTGTTTACAGTAAGTTCAGAAGGTGTATTTCAGTCAAAAACATAATGAAAATAAGTAACATTAGTAATACAGTTTGGGGTAAGACATTGTTTAGGGACTTTAAAAGAACCTCCTTGACTGAAGAGATTTCAGCAAAGGTGTGTGCCCAGTCTAAAAGGTAAATTCAGGATTTGGTCATGCTGATAATTTGCCAGTAATGAGTTGGTGTTTAATTTTCAAGTTAGTGTAGTTTTAATATTTGTTTTACATTGCTGCATCCAGCCAGTGTGATCATGTAACTGTAGCTTGAGAAGGGCTTCTCTGTGTACCTCTGCTTAGGGAAGTAATGCAGTGCTGAGCTTTGGTTACAGTGGGAGCTGTTATTATCAAATGAGTGCTCTTTTTTGGTGCCAGCCATGTAGTGGATGAGTTTTTCTCTTGTTTTTGAATGGGAAGGGCAATCTTACTTTGTTTGCTCATTCTTTGAGGTAATACTCTCTCAAGAGCCTCTACTTTTGTTCCATGGAACCTTGATGGTTTTGTTTCTGGTTACTCTCATGTCAACACTGCATCCAGTTTCTTTTTCTACCTCTGGCAACCCTTTGCAGTTATTACTCTCTTCTGGTTTATTGGAGCAATTGTTAAGAGGTTAATGCAGCTGGAATGTCTGGAGACCAAATGATAATGCTGTCATCAGGCTTGCAGCATTCCCAGGAGATGCAGAACTCCAGGCACAACAAGGTCTGATGAGAGTCAGCAGAGCTTTAGTGACTGTAAATTAGAGACCTTGTTGCTCACTTCCTAAGTATAACTTCTGTGGCATTGCAGAGTATGTCTGAAGTTGGACACAGAGTAGTAAATAATTTCTATTTAACAGACTCATAAATTGAGTTTGTTCATAGGAGGCGGTACATTAGACACAAGATCATGTTAGAAAGGGTTTTTGGCTTTTGGCTTGAGCTGGTTCTGATTGACTCAGCTGTCTCATGAAATCTTACCTGAAGCATCAGTGAGGAAAAGCAGAAAATTGTTGAATCTCTCTGAGACTATATGGCTACTTTAAGAGTCTACTTCAGAGCTCTGGGAGGAAATGGACTGGCTGTACTCAGGATCCTGACAAGTGTAATGCTTCTTTGCTCTTCAACCCAAGTATCTTTGTTAAGAGAAACTGAAAATTTTGCTAAGAAAAACTCCACATATAACAAGGTGCTCTGTTCTATTGGAAAAAATGTAAAATACTGTAATTTGATGTAAAAGACTTGTAATTTATTTGAGGAGGCAGGTAGTCTGAGGATCTTCTGTTGCTATTTTGGGGTTTTTTTTCTAATCTGATGGTTTCATTCTGGATGGAGCTGCCAGATTCTTTGATGTGGTGAAGAAGATACTTTGTGAAAGAAGTTACTGTCTGAGATTGCACAAATAATTTTTTTTCTATTCAAAGATACCTGTCCTTACTAGCTCATACATGGGTAAAACACCTGCTGATTTTAGGGTGGTGTGAGGCAGAAGGTCCTCTTGAGGCTTTTAGGGTTCTCTTAATCTGGTCAAACCCAAAAAAGCATCCTCTGTTTATATTCATGGTCATCATTACTCATACTAGTATCTGCCTTTGTATTAAAAATGCAGTCATTGATTGCAACAGAGCAGAAGTCAAGTAAATGGAGCCAAAGTGCCTCATCTTCACCTACCAGGTCTAACATTTGATGCTTTTTGGGACAATCTCAGGTCTGCAAGTTTGCTTTTGTTTCTCCTCTCAAAATCATTAACCCTCAGACTAACAGTCAGATGTTTTAGAATAGTGGTTCTGATGTAGGGCTCTAGAGAATACTTGTCTAAACAGTTAAGAAAACAAAATGTATTGTCATTAGGCTTAAATTAGCTATGCAAATGTTTCTGACACTGCTGAAGAATATCCAGCCTACATACAAATCAGGGAGGGGAGGATTTGAAGATGATTAGACTATGAGTTGCGGGGTCTTTTTTTAGCTTAAGGTTATTTCTTTGCAGACAAAACCAGTTTGAGCTTGTGTTTTTGATTCTCTATTTTAGAAGATATATTGAATTTTATATGTGCAGATTTGACATAATTCTAAGATACTTTGTAACTTTCCTCAATATCTGTCCACTCTTGTGGTAGAAAGTTTTCCCTTCCACCTAATTAGTGCTGCCTCATCTTGTTTGAAGAAAGCAATTTTGTGGACAATATAAGGAAATTCATAACATTGCTGAGTAAAATCTCAGAAGAATGAAACCTACATTTCATGTTTTAGCTGGCACTCCCTTACGATATTGTCTGTGTCTTAGAATTGCTTCAATTCATTTGCTTGTCTGCCTTAAGGAGCAGTATAAATTGACTATTAATTTAAGAGGATTGAATACTTCTGTTTTCTGTTCCTGCTATTTCACTGTACTTTCTAGGCACAGGGGGTCACTTCACTTTTTCTTAGCTCAAGCAAAATTCTCCCTTTTGAGATGTATGTGGGACCCCAGACTGCTCAATGTATTTAAAATTACTAGATTTTACCATTAATTTAGAGTGTTTGAGTTGGCTGCCAGGAGTGTAGTTCTAAGTTGAAGAGGCTTCCTTAGTAGTCAGTTTTGGTCTGCTTTGGGGTAAAAGGTGCTAGAGGGGAGGTTGCCAGGTACAGGCACTTTTTCAGCAGTAAGTTTTTGCCAGATGTTATCTCAATGCCTCTAAAATCAGGGTGCATTTTCTAGACTAGAACAAGAAAAAGTACAAAATACTGACTTTTTTATGCTTATATATTTTTGGGTATGCCTATTTATTTCAAATGTATTAAATAAATCATTATTAATTTCAGAGTTAAATTACCTGAGGTATAATCAAAATTATTTTACCACTTGCCTGCATTACTTATTGTGAGTCTTGTTATACAAGCATGTAGCAAGGTAAAATAGGGTATCTTTTTTGTTGAGATTAAAGTTTGTGACATATTGTTTTTTTATATTTTTTTTGTTCTCCTATTGCCTTGTAGAATGATTGACTGGCTATCCTGGCCTCTGGCTCAGCACGTGGAAACATGGGTGATAGCACTGCTGAAAGGATTGGCTGCAGTCCAGAAATTTACCATCCTCATTGATGTCACTCTGCTTAAGATCGAATTGGTATGTGGGAAAAGAGCATTCAAGACTGAGGGAGGGGGAAAGGAATTGCTACCAGCTATGCAATTGTGTGGCATCTTTTTTGTGGTAGCATACAGTATCTTCTTATTCTGCAAATATGATGTAAATGCATCTGTAGCTGTCACTTGCATGTGATGATTTTGTCTTCTTCAAATGGTTGTGTGTTTGAAGATATGTTTTTATGTTTAGTGAAATTTTACTTTGCAGCTTCACTGAAATAAATGTGGGTTTTTTTAGGTCTTTAATCGACTTTGGTTTCCTCTAGTGAGGCCTGGTGCCCTTGCTGTCCTTTCCCATATGTTACTTAGTTTCCAGCATTCTCCAGAAGCTTTTCATTTGGTGAGTTACTAAATAACTGTTTTTCAGTGCTTTGAAATGTCACTTGCTTGCTGTGTGATTTCTGAAATGGGTGTAGAGAGCAGCAGAATTGATGCGCTTGGGTTTTTTCTGTTGGAAGGTCCTAGAATCAGGTTCCTGTGGTCACAGGAGGGCTTTTTAGCTTCCAAATTGAACCACTTCATATATAACTGTAAGCAAGCATTGTCCTTTCTTGTATGTACCTGTTTCTGGCAGGACTATCTGGGCACCACATTTTGACTGCATGCTTCTGGAAATCCATTTTATGTGTGTGAAGTTGTGTGTGTGTGAAATTGACTGATAAAGTTGGGCAGCAAGTAGGTTTTTGAGGACAGCTGTTTGAGGAAAACAGAGATAATCTGCTCTGTATAACTTGGTCACCCTGAATAGGCTCCTGAGACCAAGTACTTCACTTCCAGAAAGCTGTGCTGTCTGTGTTTGTTTGAATGCTGTTTGTTCATGGCCAAATTAAAGATCACTGTTCTTAATGCCCCCTTTTCAAAACGCATTTCATTAGTTGAGGCCGTAGATTGGAGGGCATGACAGTGACTGTATTAATACAGCAAGGTGTTACCACACTTGGTGTTCAGCTTAAAGTTTCGGAGAAATGTCTGAGGTTTAATAGTTACAGCCTGGCACGTTGTTTCTGAGCTGTCCCCGAGGCTCTGAAGGGATGTTGTACCCTTTGTTTAATGTCAGAGTCATTGCCTTATGCCCGTTACTTTGCTTTTTAATGAGAGATGGCTGAAGTTTCTCCACTGCCCTAATCTCATCTTAGGATAGAAATTTGAGTCACAACTGAATGCTTTGAATATGCTCAAAACATAAATATTTCATATATTTGCTGTCTTGCTTTTCTTCTTTTTTTCCTGAGAGAGACAAAACATTAGAAAAAATGTAGAATATGAGATAGCTTATTCTAGGAAGAGGAATTTGATTCAACAAAGAATTTCTATTGGAGACTGCATACTGTACTGCATAAATAACCCCCTTTCATGACCATTTTTGCTGCATTTTAAACAATTTTTTTCTCTATAATTTTTTGTGCTACTACCATTTATTATTTTGTTATGTCTTCCTTCACTTTAAGTGCTTGTTTACTTTTGAAATAACAAATGGTCTGATTATAAAAGGGTCAAATGCACATTTGATAAGTAGAAATTAATTTACTTGGTAATGCATCTGAAATTACATTCCTTCTTACACTTGAACATCATTAGCATAAATTTGTTTGGTATTTTTGTAGCACAAGCAGTGTACTTGTACTTATGATGTAGAACTTAGGATCATCGAAATTCTACTGATGTATAGAAATTTAAGCAACCTCAAGCCAGAAGAGGTAATTCTGGGTGTATTCCAAGTGTAACTTTCAGTATTATCCAGCCTGCAGAATTTGACTCTGTTTGACAGAACTGAGAACCTGTATTTTTTCTGTTCTTCCCTTGTGCTTTGTCTGTGCAGGATTATCTTATCTCAGGTCTACTTGATCCAAATCTCCTTGGATCCCATTAGTTGCTTTCTCGTTGCTGTACCCACATTTATAAAGTGGAAGATGGAATTTTTTTATTGCAATACATTTCACTGTTGACTTGTGGTACAGTGAACACTTAATCTTTGTGTTTTCTGTTTAGACAGTGAATGTCTTGCTTACCTATAGAGCAGAGTTTGTTTATCAGAGATGTAAAAATATTTTTTGTACCCAAAAGATAACCAATATTTGAAAAAGTGGCAAATCGGTATTTTGCACCTTGCCCCTTTTACTTTGGTATTTTGAACTATATCAGTTCTTGTAATTGGTTTACCTTCCTCAGATTCCTATATTCTTATAATTCCTGTTCTCTATTTCATGTCTTTAGCTTACAAATTGTTTGGTAGTAATTAATGATAAGCAATTATTCTATCAACTTCTTTCCCAGTTAATCAATTTTGATCACTTGTAAATTGAGAAATGTGTCTAAAATACTTTGGTTCACAGTGAGAAGTCCCTGCTTTTTGTAAACTGCTTTGAAGTCAATTTCTGCTTGATTTCTTAAGGCTAATGTCTTTTGCATTCAAAAGTAGAGAGCTGTGCTGAAGAAAAGAGATGAAGTAAACATTTCTGATTCTAATCTGACCCAATTTCAAGTAGTCCTGAATCTGAACTAAGTCTCAAATCGATTACCACAGCTGTAGTAAACTTTCAGCTCATAGTAAATGACGTGGTTGTGGTCTATGGAGCTGAGCTGCCTCACTAGGTGGTGCTATGGGCCAGTTTCCTTCTCGTAGGAATAACAGGAATGTATTCTTCAGCTTGTGAGTCCAAGCATTAGATTTTGTTAAAGGAAAATTGAGAGGTTTGTTTTAAAAATCTGTGATACCAGAACAAGATATTAAACTGTTCAGGGTGGCACAAAAGCAAAATGTTTGCAGTTGGTATCCTTAATAAGATGAGTACTTCTGAACACTTGACTGTTTAAAACCCTAGCATGCACCTTCTAAGTTCATAAAGTTCCTTTTAAAACTTGCTATGTGAGCTAAAGAGAGCATTGAGTAATTAATTGTGCTGCTTAATAATTGTCATGTGGAAAGAATATGTTTTTCAAGTCATTGTTTCTCAACCACTTCTTATTTTATAACAAAAGATCCCCTATCATTTGGCATGTATAAACCAGTGAAGTTCAATGAAGTTTTTTGTAGGAAAAAAAAAAAAAAGGGAGAAAATGCAGTTAACACCTTTTTGTTTCTTTGTTTTCCCATTCAGATTGTCCCACATGTGGTCAGTTTGGTTCACTCCTTCAAAAGAGATGGATTGCCTTCCAGTACAGCCTTTTTGATGCAGTTGACTGAGTTGATACACTGTATGATGTATCATTATTCAGGATTTCCAGAGCTCTATGAACCCATTCTGGAAGCTATTAAGGTACATTAGGAATGTTAAGAGCATGGAATGTTTTTTTGGTTTCCCAGATGTGAAGCTGTGGTTCCACAGATCCAAATTCTTTAGAGGTTCCACATGGAGAAAAGAGCTAACCACATAATCTCATGTCAATCCTGTGTTTGAAATCTAAAATAAATATAAAGCTTTGAAGGAGAAGGTTGAGGGAAGGGAGGGGAACAAGGGTGGAGTATGTTGCATCTCCTGGGAGTTCAGGGACAGCAGCAAGACCTTGAAGGAGAATTGGGGAACAGGGTAAGATACAATACTGCTGAATGGTGGGATCTGTTATAGAAACAAATACAAAAACTACTAAGTGTGTTAAATGTTTCTCTTGTAGGATATGCCCAAACCCACTGAAGAGAAGATTAAGTTGATTCTCAGTCAGAGTGCCTGGACTTCTCAATCCAGTTCTTTGCCATCTTGTTTATCTAGACTTTCTGGAAAATCTGAAACTGGGAAGACAGGCCTAATAAATCTAGGAAATACTTGCTACATGAACAGTGTTATTCAAGCACTTTTTATGGCGACAGAGTAAGTGCTTTTTAACAGCCCTTTTCATTGGAAATAATTCTTGCAGTTACTGCATTCTTGATATTTACAGAATAGTAACATGTCCTGGAATCTCTCAGCTTGCTAGAGCTGAGTGGGGCTTTTTTCCTCACTGTCCTCGCTCACTGCTGTATTGTAAAAATTTTTGCTGATGCTTTTGTTATAATCTGGAAGGGTATTAAAAAAAAGTCTGTCTGTATGTCATTCCTACACATTTAAATGCTTAAAGACTTGGGTATTTTGCAGTGTTAATTCTGACCATACAGTAATCTTATATCTGCACTAGAGCAGAGTGCCAGTATTAAAGGGAAGTGTTACCTGTTTTGCTTTCTTTCAATTTGAAGTAATTATCTGAGCTGGAATGAAAACTGCATTGTTAGAAGTCTAGCAAGGAAACTGATGTCTCTCTCTTTCATTTCAGTTTCAGGAGACATGTTTTGTCTCTGAATCTAAATGGCTGTAATTCCCTAATGAGAAAATTACAGCATCTTTTTGCTTTTTTGGCCCATACCCAGGTATGTCAGTTTTCCATCTGCTTTTCTTTAAGCCTAGATCTGTATAACAAAATTGAGAAACAAACATGATGCCATGAGAGTCCTCTTGAGTATATCAAGTATAAGTATTATAGTTTTCTATGGGAATGAGTCTGCCTTTAAATGCTCAGATGGTGTGGATGGACTTATGAAATAGACATTTCTCAAAGTGGAAGATGTTGACATTTTGGTATTTTTATAAAGAAGCAATGATAGGTACTCTATGAGAAACAAGAATGAGAAAATTCAAATAAGACCTGAGTTGATATACAAGCTGATTCTATGTATCTTTTTAGGGTAAACTATTACCTTCTTCAGTGATTTTTACACTAAATTTTATTGTAGTTCAAATTGTAATGAGAATTTATTAGCTGTTCAAAACTTTTTGCTAGTGCTGGAAAGGCACGAGACACTCCTGTTCTCTTTGAATAATAGCAATAAACTGATGAAGGGGATGGGATGAGGCTGGATCAGCTTCTAAATGAATGGGTACTTATGAAGTACTGGTGTTCTGAAGAAAGCAAACAGGTTTTTTAACTCACCAGCAAGAACAGTAGCTGCTGTTATGCATAATACTGGCTTGCACTCACTAAACATTAATATTTGCCAGCAGGATAAACTATTTTTATCTTTGTACTAGAGGTGATTGCTTCAAAATTAATGGCTCTCCCTTTGTATGATTAAGTTGTTTAAATGTTTGTGTACCATGTGTTTCATTCAGCTTCTCTGGGATAATGTAGTCCAAAGTTCAGCTGTTAATATTAAAATAATATAACCAATTTTTTAAAGTAGTTCCTATGTAACCTTGCCTGTTCTCTCACTTGACCAGAGGGAGGCATATGCTCCTAGAATTTTCTTTGAAGCTTCCAGACCTCCCTGGTTCACCCCTCGATCCCAGCAGGATTGCTCAGAATATCTCAGATTCCTGCTGGACAGGTATGGTTATGGTGCCTTTAGTGGGAATGAATCTACAGCCTTACCACATAACACTGAACTCCTTAGCAGCAGTTGTGTAACAGCTCCACTGCATGAGTGGGGATCAGGAATTTTCCACCTCATCCTGTCCTTCTCTGGTTTTCTGTATGGTCTGTGAACTACTTTTCTTGGTGAGTTTAGTCTGTGGTGGAGTCTGGATGCCATCTTAAATCCATATAATTGAAAACAGGTTGTGGTGGTAACAATGTGCCACTTTTCTAAATCTAAACATGGGTGTTATGTTCAAGTTGTGGTCCTGTTAAATTAACGTGGCTGCTGAAAGCAGTTTAGCTGTGCTTCTGGAATTTCATGCTGGTGGAGACAGCTGTATTTCATACAAGGCACATAAGTATCAAAGAGATACACATGTCTTTATAACCAGTTAATTAAGGAAGCAAAGTAACTGGGCAGAGATAAATTAGTAATACCTAAATTCATTAGTAACCCTATTTTTGGCTTGCTAAGATTGGACTTAGGCAATATTACTTTAAGACACATTCCACTTCTGGAGAAATTTATCTTAATAGTGAAATAGTGTTCTCTTATTTTTTTTCCCCATGTCTTGGGTTTCTCTTTTGGTTTGGATTTTCTTCCTATGGTTTCTTAACTTTTGTGGCTGCAGAATTCTGACATTTTCTTTGTAAATAGTCTGGCAGTAGACAAATAGTTACTTTTTCTCTTACAAAGTCTGACATACAGGACCAGTCAACTTGAGAGCTGATTTATTAATACAATGTAATGGTAAATAATATAAACATTGTTAGGTTTTTTTAATACTTGTCAGTTCTTTCAATATATCCACTGTGTTCAGTTATATGTAATGAAACCCACAATAGGTGCATTTGTGCCTCTCATACTCTGTTTTGGATAATACAGACCTCTATGGTTCAGCTTCCTTGTATAAAAAATAACAAACAGATTTTTTAGTGTAAGACACTTCTAGCATCTCAACCATCTGTATTTTTTAGCTGGAAAAAAATCTGAAATAGTGTGGTAATATTTGGAAAATAGCACGGTTACTTGGATTTGTTTTTCTTTGTCTTCAGGTTGCATGAAGAAGAGAGAACTTTGAAAGCATTGTCTTCAGCCAAGAGTTCTCAAAGTATGATGACTGATGAGTCCCAGGCACAAGAAGCTGTCCATAAAACACAAGTATTTACTGAAGCACCTTGTATGGGAAGTGAAGAAAGAACTCTGATAGAGAAGATGTTTGGAGGAAAATTGAAGACTAACATATGCTGTTTGAACTGCAAAAGTATGTCTCAAAAGGAAGAAGCTTTCACAGATCTCTCCTTGGCTTTCTGTCCTCCAACTTTCTTAGAGAATGTTGACCCAAAATGCATGGAACATTCTGAAGTGAAAGATGACTACATGGTGCAAAGTAATACTTTAGCAACCAGTCCTGCTGCAGAAACACCTGTCAGTAATATGGAAGTAAATCGTGGATGTGACCCAATAATGAATGAAGGAACCATAGAAGATTTTTCTAGTGAGCCAAGCTCTGAGAATTCCACAATTTCTGAACTCAAAGTTGAAAATAGTGGGGATATGTCTCAGAGTCTAGTAGGTAAAAATACCCTGTCAGTTACAGACTTACTCAATTATTTTCTGGCACCTGAGATCCTTAGTGGAGACAATAAATATTATTGTGAAAAGTGTGCCTCTCTACAGAATGCTGAAAAAACTATGCAAATCATTGAGGAACCTGAATACCTCATTCTCACTCTTTTGAGATTTTCATATGATCCAAAGTGTCATATAAGGCGCAAAATCTTGGACAATGTTTCTCTACCACTTGTTTTGGAACTGCCAGTGAAAAGAGCAACATCCCCTTTAGCTGTTGTTTCAGGAGGCTGGTCTGTTGGTGTGGAGATTTCTGATACTGGAGAAAACCTTGCTAAAAAACTGAAGCCCTCAGGTGCTGATGAGGTGACCTGCCCACAACTGGTGCCCTATGTGTTAAGCTCTGTGGTGGTGCATTCTGGTGTATCCTCTGAAAGTGGACATTATTATTCATATGCTAGAAATGTTACTGGGTCAGGGCCTTCAGGGCTCTGCCACCAGTCTACAGCTCTTTCTTTAGTTTCTCCTCAGGACAAGTTGTTTACAGAGGAGAGTCCTTGTGCTGTTGTAGAAAATGAGCTGGACACTGAGATGCCAAGAGAATGGTTTCTATTCAATGACAGCAGAGTGACATTTACCTCATTTCAGTCAGTCCAGAAAATCACCAGTAGATTTCCAAAGGACACTGCTTATGTTCTGTTTTACAAAAAGCAGAATAGCACCTGTGGCTTCAACACTAATCCAGCTAATGGCCTCTGGGTAAATGGAGACCCTCCTCTACAAAAAGACCTCATGGATGCAATTACAAAAGATAACAAACTGTACTTGCAGGTAAGATGGGAATTCTGTGTAAAGGGTGTCTCCTTAAGCCTCACAAGAGGCAGTCTAAAGGAAAGAACAAGGTAGTTTTTAAGTATTCTGCTATATTAACCTTATAAATCACCAGTCTGGCTTCATCTTGGTGTTGCAGGACAGGTTTTGTAGTAACGTTTTCACTGTTAGATGGGAAATGTCAAGGAAAATAGCATAAACTCATTTTAGTTTAAACTGTGAGTGGAGATGCTTGTATAGGTCGTTTAACCGCTTGTAATTCCAGACAGGAGAGGCTTCAAACAGCTCCAACTTTGATTTCCTTTACTAAATTACAAGAGTGGCTGAAGTTTACTTAAAAACTTCAAAGTGGTGTTCTTAGTAGTGCATTTTCATTTGTAGTGAAGTTTTGCTTACAAAACTGTGCTTATGGAAGAATGAACTGGAAGAACTGAAATGATGACCAGATATGGGTGACTGGATTCCATTTTCCCTTCGTTGTCTGTGCCCTATCCTCTGTGGGACTAGCACTGCCAGCAGCACACTCCCTGTGGTCTGAGAGCTTCACCTAGCTGCAGCAGCCTTTTTGTTTGCTGTCAAGAAAAAAGTGTTCTCCACACTTTTTTTGTTTTTCTTAAGAGCGTTGCTGCTATTTTTGGATGTTCTTGGAGTAAAATTACGTTTTACTGCGTGCCCTTTGATGGGTTAAGCTGTTTCTGTAAGGGTTATAGGCCAACTCAAGTTAGAAGAACTAAATTTAACTTAGAAAAAATGAGCTAAATCTCACTCTGGAAAATCTGCTGCAGGTGTTTTACAAACCTGAACAGGAAAACTGAGAGCTTAACTTGCAACTCTTTTGCTATTGTGGTGGTTAAAGCATTTATGTCCTGTCTGTCTTTGCTTATGTGTCATGCCTCATCTTGACTTTGTCTTTTCTTCTGTAGCAGCAATGTTTGATCACAGAATCACAGAATAGCTTGGATTGGAAGGGGCCTTTAAAGGCCATCTAGTCCAACCCCTGCCATAAGTAGGAACATTTTCAACTAGACCAGGTTACTCAAACTCCCATCCTGCTTGGCCCTGAGTGTTTCTGGGGATGAGCCATTTACCACCTCTTTGAGCATCTCCCAGTGATTCATCACCATCATAAAAAATTAATTCCTTTTCCCTAGTCTAACTCTACCCTCGTTTAGTTTAAAACCATTACTCTTTGTCCTATTTGGTGGGTTTTTTCTTATTTTTAATTATAACCATCTCAAAATGAAAAATATGTTTCCAAGCGTATTTATTTTTGTTTGCTTTCTAGTTTTTGTTTGTTTGTTTTAGTTCTTTACCTACCTTTCACTTTTGAATTCTTCAGTATTGGCTTTCTTTGTAGCATTTTATATATCTGAGTTTCTGTGTTCCTGACCTTTTCTCATTTTAATTGAGGCTCATTACAAGTGCTTGGTTACTATTTTTCTCAGATGAATGCCAATACAGTGATTCACTGGATTAGTTTATTCTAATTTTAAGATGCCATATTTCACTGTTGGTTCAGAGTTCTAAACTAATGTTATCCTGCTAAGTTAAGAACATATTTTTCTGTCCTGAGAAAACCTTTAATTTTTGAAGACGTATTAAAAAAAAAATCTGTATCTTACTGCTTTTGTTTTACTATTCTATATCAGTTTACCACATGGTAAACAAAGATGTTTTCAGTATAAATAACTAAGCCCCCAATATGGGTAGCTCCCACTCCACTTAAAACAAATTTAAAAACCCTTTCTGGGAACAAGTGGAAAGCAAGGAGGGATGCTCTGCATTATTCTGAGTCCAGAGAACTGTATTGACTATCAAGTTTTACTTACCTAATGTAGTATTTGTTGGGATAAATATAATAAATAAAACAATCTGAAGCATTCAGCATTTTTAGAAATAAGGTTATTGCTTGTAAAAATGCTGGGGCTGTAAACTAAAGAGTTTGATAGTGTAGTTTTTCAACTAAACAGGCTATTTATGCAAGATCTGCTATTTTAATAAAAGTCTGCAGTCACTACTAGTAAGTTTTTAATATTTCCTAGTTATTCCTAGTAAACTTACTTAGTTTTTGGTGTGTGGTAGAGTTAGCCAGATAGCTATGACTCCACATATTGCTGGAGATAGCATTCCTCCCTTCAGGAATATGGCCAGCACATCTGTGTAGACAGTGTCCTCCAAATATCTTATATAATTTTGAAAATCAGTATGCATTTCAGTCCTTAGTGTAGTGTGCAATGGTCTCAAGGGCAAAATAATTTAAACTCACAGCAACTGTGAAATTATTTGGACAAAGTATTTTCACAAATACTGTGAAAGTATTTGGACAAGACTTCAGTTTAGTGCCTTCATGGCAGCATAATACAGTCAGGGAGAATTGAAGGTGACCCCTGTAGTTACTAAAGACCTGTTCTAAAGTTTGGTCCCGCTGCCTTTAGGGTGGTGTGTGCTGGTGAAGTGCCATGTGAAGGCAGCTATCAGTACGAGCCTTAGCACTGGAATACTTTCAGTTTGTTGCCAGGTCCACTGTCTTTTCCTGTTAGCCTTTCAGAGCTAACACCTGCCTTCTCTCCCTCAGTTTTTGAAACTCTTGGCCAATTTGAGAAAGGTATACTAAAGAAAGAAAATTGCTGCAGGGTTTATTGAACTAGCTGGCCAGAGACAATATAGTGAGTGATATGTCTAATGAGGGAAAAGCCTGTGCTCATCCCCTTCTTAGATGTCTTAAGAATCCCCAGGAGCATTCAGCTGAAAAAGCAGCTGGCAAGAGGCAGAGCTTTCATGTTCCTTCCACTTGTGCAGGTACATTTTCCAGCAGTTGACTCTGATTTTTATGAAGTGAGTTGCAGAGACTTACTAAGTTATAACAGTTAGCATAGCAATAATACTTGAAGGCTGAAAAGCTGAAGTGAATAGAAACTAGATAGCTTGTCCATCTTTTGGCCTTTTATCTGAGTATATTGTTACTCTATGCAGTTGATTGAGTGGAATGAAAAAGTATCTTTAGAGCACTTAACATTGATTTAAAGGTTTTAGCTTTCAATTTGGCAACCCGGAACAAGACCATCTGAAAATTACTAGGATGAAAATTTCTATGAAACATATATCAAAATCTGTTTTATTAGCTTCTCATTAGCAGTCTCATTTTTTAGTGACATCCCATGTTGCTATAACATACAATTTTAGCATGAACTCAGATGGATTTAATTTAGTTTCACTTACGCTTACTGACAATCAGCAGAATTGTGCATCTTAGATTGGCTGTGGATGTTCAGCTTGAAAGTTCAGCAAAGCTGGTCACTAGAAATTAGTGATGCTGCTTTAAAAGCCATTTCAAGAGCTTGAGATTGTGGTTTATTTTATTTTTAATAGTCTTCATTCTTTCATTTCAGGAGCAAGAGCTTAGTGCTCGAACACAAGCCCTTCAAGCTGCCTCAGCCTCTTGCTCTTTCCGACCCAATGGATTTGATGACAACGATCCCCCAGGGAGCTGTGGGCCCACAGGTGGAGGAGGAGGGGGTGGGTTCAGTACCGTCGGTAGATTGGTCTTTTGACTAGGAAGACAACCTGGAGTACACTGGTTCCAAAGCAGCCTAGTACTGCTGAGGACAAATAAAATACTGAACTCTGTCAGATATTGTACCAGGCTTTGAGACTTGATCCTTGTCTAAAAGCAAATATTGGTGTTTTTTTGGTTATGTTTTATTTGAAATAAATAAGCGCATAATGGAAAAAACCTACCTCTTGAAAGTTCAGTTGCTTTCATAGTAAGATATGCTTGCCCAAAAAACAGAAAATCAGGATTTTTGAAGTAAATGCTAATGACATTGCATTAAACTGAACAAAATGCACTTACATCAGTTTCTCTTGTTCTCATCCACTGAATGAAGGAAGTTCATTTTTACTCTGATGGTATTGCTTTATGTGGAAACTCATTTTCAGATGGGCTAAACTGCATCTTTAGTCTCTCACCCACTGCTTGTTTTCAAATACAATACCTTTGTGGATTTTCAGAGATGATGCAATTTGTAATGAAGGCAATAACTTAAATGTGACATGATACAGTACTTTCCAGGTTAAAAATTATTCAGTCCATTTACAGTGTAAATGAAAAGAAAAAATTTATAAATATTTGCTAACTTGTTATCCAAAAAAGTGCATGTTGTGTAGGAGCAATGTTTTTAAATAGAAATTGTTAACTTTGTAGCATTTCTAATTGTTTTGAAGATTTTAAAATTATTTCAGGGAATATATCTGCTGAGTATTGGAAAGCAAGAGATTCTGTATGTGCCTTGCAGTACTGTAACTTAAACTCTGAGGCTGCAAAAGATGAGAAAAATGTCTTAGTAGTCAATTATTTTTAGTCAGCATTAGAAATCAAGACATTTATAGAAAGCTTTTAGGTTTCCAGAAGTCAAAATCTGTTCGTTTGCAATGCAGTAAGTGTTGCCCTTTATTTTTTGAATATGCATACCTAGTGATCTATAACTTTCATGGCCTGTACTGCTGAGAAAAAACTGGTCACAAAAATGGAGCTGTGTTTGTGAAATCACAGAAAAGCTGCCTGTATTGATCTTTGCTGAAGAGTCTCTTGAAGTTTTCCCTTTGGGTTTTGCTGATAGTGAGAACTTGCCAGTGAGTTCAGGATTTTGTTTGTGTGTCTGCAGAAACCCAAAGTGATTCTGCCTAAGTGTTTGATTGCTCATTAAGCCAGCAGAGATTGAGGATCCCCTCCTTTGAGTCTTGGCAGAAATAGCAACTTGGGTTTTGAAGTGCAATGAGGATAACAGAAGTAAAGGACTTAGATTGTTGAACCCAATGATTAACTCTTGAGTGATCTTAGAGTGAAAGATAAATTTATTTACAGTATTTTTATAAAATTCTGCACTGTTTTTGCTGTGTTTTTATATTCTATTAGGTGACAAAGTGTGTCCTTAAAAAGCATGTGGACCTGGCAGGTTTGAGCATAACTGTATAAAAATAAGCAAGTTTCTTAGAAAATGCTTTTAAAAAGCATAAGATAAGTTGAGAGAATTAAGTCTTTCTTGTTCATTTGATTCTAGATATATTGAGTTTAATCTGAAAGGTAACTTAGCTTGCAAGCTATTTTTATATTGTCACTAAACCTATTTACTATAGGTTCAGATGTTATACTCAAGAAAGCTAGAGCAGCTCACTTTGATATTTTCTTTTTGAAATACTTCCCAAGCTTTCTTGTGACAGTTTGTGATACCTTGGCTTTGGCCCACTCTTTTCATTGCTATCTCAGCTGTAGGTCTTTAAACCAGGGGTTCAGCCACAGAAACATGGAATGTTTTTAGACCAGCATGAGGAACATTCTCATTTCGTTGCACTTGGATGAGGTTTTTTTTTTTTTGAAAGTTCACTTTACTTTGAAATTCTGTAACTTTCAGTTTACGAGGATTTTTTATTTCCTTTCAGACTTCTCTGCCAGTTTACTCTGGTTTGAAAATGTTTTATAAGACAGGTTAATTTGGCTTTTCTCTCCCAAATTGAGGACACACTAAAAAGCTGTCTACTTTTTGCATTACCATGGGAATATTTTGTCTCTCTGTATCAATTTACTGTTCATTTTAAACTGCTAGTAAGTAGAAGAAGGGGCAAGTGGTCTTACTCTTTATGAAATCAAAATTTTGTGAAGGTCAGTTTTGGTTTTATGTTCTCACAGTAAAAATACAAATTATACAGCCTACGTAAAAATAATATGCAGTATGTCTTTCGTATACCTGTTGAACTATATTTATTTCATGAGCTCTTAGAAAGCTTTCTCTGCCCTTGTTTGCCTGTTCTAAATTAGGTGTTAAATATGGAAAATTTACGTGAGAGTAATGCCAATTAGGTTGGATCTTCTTAGGTGCAAAATGATGGATGTCTGAAACTGAAAATAACTTCTTTCACCTTGTTGACTTCTGTCAATGCATTTGCTTGGGGTTTTACAAGTGGATTTTAAAATTCAGGATACCTTTTTGCAAGTCTGCTTGCTGACTTGACAGCTGTCCTAGGCTGGTGACTCACAGATACCCACCTTGGAAGGTTTCAATAAACCTAGTGGAAGTGGAGAATTATGTCATGCTTTGAAATGTGCACCTTTTCTACTGTTTACAATAATGGTGTTGCATGCCGCTGTCTTCGGGACATGAGAGAAAAATGTACATATGGTGCTTTGATTTCTGTTGCTTGTGAATGAATGCTGGATGGTTTGTTTATTTATTTACCTTTCTGGCTCCATTCTTAATATGTTTTCTAAGTTGAATCAGTAGAAAGATACAAAATTCCTAAGATTGTTTCAGAAGTTTAGGGTTTTTGTTGTTTCCTTCTATGAAAGAGACACAATTGTACCAAACTCGAGGGTGGTATGTCTTTTAAAATCGTATTTGCTTCTACCAAGACAGACTGTGATTTTAATGGTCTTTGTTTTAATGGTCACTGGAGTTGTATTAACTTTCTTCTGTGCTGATAATTTTGTACACTTTTTTTCATGTGGAGCATCACAGTGGATTACTGTGGACCTCTCCCCTGTAACAAGTGATTACAATGTCTATGAGCCCATTTATCCAGGATGAGGAGACAGGAGGCTTCTTTGGATAACTAAACAAATCACACTTTCTGACTAGCACTTTAAATTTTTTTTTCTGTGTTCCCTTCTTTGGGAAGTTAAATATTTTATCTTCTCTATGCTCTGGAAGTTTAATTTTGTGGATAAGCCTTAATTTTTTTTTATTTTTTTTTTTATCTGTAGCAGTAGGTTTGTTCATTGAGTCAGAACACTTTTTTTGTATAAGTGACAGGCAAAGGGTGGAAGAAGCTCTGGGAGCTGAGAGTGTTGAAACAAAATCAAGTGGGTATAAACTTTCTGTAAATAAAATTTAGATTAGAAACAAAGTTCCTAATTCTGGAACAGCCTTCTGGGCAGCACCTTGCTTTGAAGGAAGAGCCAAGTATGTCTACGAAAGAAATTAAATGCAAAGTGGTGTCTGGATAGGAGGCACCTAGACCTGATAAATCAGAGGTCCCTTCTAGTCCTTTCCTAGAGTTTTGCTCTTTTGTTGGGTTTCCTGTCCTGCCACATTTCCAGTTTTGTTCTTAAGGCTCGAATATTCGAGGGTAAATAATGAGGCTATCAAACTGTGACATAACAACAAAAGTTAACTGCTCAATTTTGGGTGGTGTTGAGCTCTGATGTAGGGGAATGAAGCATACAAATTACCAAATCATGGCAAATGGAAGCTTGGGGGAGTTGTGATCTGAAGAAATGTGCTCAGTTTCTAACACAAGGCTGATTTCCCTGGGTAACAACCTACAATGAGATGTAATGAATTGTAGCACTTGATAGCTTCAGTAGGCTGTAATCAAATTAATGGGCATTTTCAAAGGGTTAGCAAATGATCTATGATGTAAACAAGATCAGAAGAGACAATCTTCAAGGCTTTCATGTTCCCTGCAGCCAGTCATCATAGGTCTGCCTAAATCTGAATTCAGGCCTCTGAGTAATAAGTTGTTGAATCACAGAGGTGTTGGGTCAAATGTGTGATAACCCAGACAGCACCACACAATTCTTGGTTATGTCCAACACGAGCTCTGGCTGTGGGATGTGGTGTGGCACTGCCTCAGTGCATGTGCTTTTGTGCTACAATGCACACACACATCCCCCAGTTCACTGGGAATCTGCTTGTGCTTGAATTAAGGCATCCAGATCAAAGGCACAACAACCAAAACTACCCAGAGTGAAGCACAGATGGACGTTTTTAATACGATATGCACTCCCCTTATTTAAAATGGAAAATCTTCTTCTAAACCTGCAGGATTCTAGATGGGAATGTGGATTCAGGATACACATTTCTTGTTCCCTCTTTTATTTTTCCAGTGCAGATAATATTTTTAGGAATCAGGTGTAAAAGTGCTTTAACAGACACATCAAAAGAGACAACACTGGTGGTTCCTCATGAAGTTGCTGTGGGACAGCAGGTGGTGAAGGAGAAGAGCTGGTACTGAACTGAAATGGGACAAATGCAGAAAGGACAGGATTGCTCCAATCTGTTTTAAAAGTTGCACATTTTAATTTCTCTGCTGTAACTTGATTCCACCAAAGCATACTTTGTCAACGACGCCTTGTGTTATCTGAGCCTGATCCTTCAAAAGTTTCCACTGTATCATTATATCCATTTATATTTTGAAGGAAAAGCATCTCAGCAGGCATATTGAAAATATGCTGCTGCAGAGTGTGTTTAGTTTGACATTAAAAATTTAATTCAGCAACAGGAAATGTGATTGTGCAAGCAGCTGTAGTACCATACAGCATCCTCGAGGCCAGTGGTCTCCAAACTTTGTTTGCACACCCATATCACTAAAAACTCTTATGTGTGCACACACTATATGTATATTTATTAATTTATAAATAATATATGTACTACTATACTAATATATTATGTACATACACAGAAGTAGAAATTGAAAAAGTATGAGAGAAGTGAAATAAAGACTATTTTTAAATTATTTAAAATTTTGTTTGTTAATTCTGCAAAATATACTTTCTTCTTGCACCCATATGGATTGTCTTGGGGTGCATGCACCTCACTTTGGATACCACTTCTTTAGGGTATAATCTTGGAAATGGTTTTAACTTGATGGGAACAGGTATCAAAAGTGACTAGTTTATTATGGGAGTTTCATTTACTCTGTGACTGTAGACTGTTGTCCTTAACTTTGTGCTGCATGACTCTGTTTTGGATCTCTGTTTATTCAGAGTTCTTACAAAATTTGGTCCAAGGGCTGTGAACTGTTTCGCCATTTGCTTTCCTGCAGTGTGCATTAAATGTCAAAACAAGAAGTGTCAGCCTTAAGTGGTTTGCAGAAATGCAAAGCCACTCCAGTTTGAAGGGGAGGGCGTATCCCCTGCCAAACACAGGGTTGTGTTGTTACTTGGCTTTAAAGGTTAGTACCATTTCTCAACTGACTTGCCCTTTCTCAAATGTTCACTAAAGAACTGCAATATTTAGTGCTCAGCTTCTCAGAAGAAAGTAATTCATTTTCTTGCTGTATCTTTCCTGGTGTTTGTTTTACTGAGGTACAGTTGAAACCATTTCTGCAGTATGCCTGTTCTTAAATCTTGTAAACTGGCATAAATTTTTAATAGTATTTGATATCAATTTTTAAAAACTGATGGGGCAAAATAACTGTGCATGTGTTGGGCACATAAAGAAGTCAAAATATATATATTTTAAATGCCTCAAAAGGTGTCTCAAAGTATGTAAGTTTTCATGTGTTTGACTGGAGAGGCAAGATAAATGTTCTAGTAAAATATAACAGTGATGATTTGGGTTTTTTTAATTGTATATTTTACCTGTAAATCTCAGCTTGAAGGATCTCACACAAAAACATGGAAAATAAGTCATCTGGGAACTCTTGATGGTTCAGCTGTATCTGGAGAATGAAGTAGCTGGATTTCCTGAGTATTTACCATGCAGTGATATGACAGTGTTTCATTTGAGTTGTCTTCTCAACTGGTGATCCTTCAATCTTCGAAGAAGATGAAATGCCTTCAACTTCTTGAAATAATAAAAGACATCATAGTTGGTTAAAATACAGCCTTTCTCAATGAACATGGAAATTACAGCACAAAAACATTTAGGCCTCCTGTAAATAAAGACATGATTCTCAAAAGCTGTCTTCAGCTTTTCTGTATTTTTCCTCAAGTTTCCCCAGACTAAAAGTTGAAAGAAGGCTTTTGGGTTTGGTTGTTTTTCTTGACTACAGGAATACCTAGGAAACTCAAACAATTAACAGGCCAGTTAATAATCTGTGAATTACTAGTGGGTGGTGAACTGTGTGAGAGGGAAGGGAAAGGTTTGGGTTGCCCTTAGAATATGTAGTTTGAAGTTGAGTCTTCTTGAGCTGGCTGCCCACAGCTCCCTCTGGCATTAGAAACAGCTGCCTTTATGTGGTCTCCGGATTAAGTTTTTGACTGCCTGTGAGGAGAAAATCGTGGGAACCTCCCCTTCATCCAAGTCCTATTCAGGCTAATTGAAGAATTATTCTTGACCTGAGCTGTTTCAATTTTGCTTTGATTAAGTAACTTGAATCTGCTAACTGCCAAGGGAAAGGACAGATCACACTTTAGCATAATAAAGAACCTAATACTATTTTTAAATTTTTTTTTAAGTAAGTGCTTTGGCTCCAATAGGAGCTGCTGGTTGTGTGCTATGCTTTAAACCTCTCAGGTTTGCAAGAGGCGTTTCCTACTGCCATGAAAACAGCAGCTATGAAGAATTCCTTAGGGAAGGGAATTGGCCGCAGTATAAACAAGCAGCTAGGTGGATGATTTCATCATTTGGATTGCTCTGCTGCTTTGGGGGTTTGATATGGAAGAAGATGTGTAAGGATGACCTTTTTTTAAAAGCAGTTGGGAACGTTTCTGCAGAAGGGTCAGTTCCTGGAGCAGAATCCTAGGCAGTGTCAGTGTGATCTTGCATAGCAGCCTCCAAGAGCAGTGCTGCTCCCTCAGCCTGTGTTACGGTGGAAAGACAAAAATGCCATCAGTCCACTAGGCCTGAAGTGCACTTTCTGTTCACAGATCACAGGCTTAAGGGTATTCATAGATGAAGACAGTTTCCTTTCATTGGAGATATCAAGCAGAGTGTTTCTGCAACTTCTCCTTTTCTTGGGAGCAAATCCAGTGTGGAGTTTGTGCATTGTGGTGAGTATTTCTGCAGTTGTGATTACACAGAATGAGCCTCAAGTCGGGAGGCACTTCAAGCACAAGGTTTTAACTGCTTATTTGACAAGGCTGCTTTTGAGCTCAAGTGAGCTCATCTGCAGCTTATTTGGTCTCCTTTGGTGCTAAGGATTTGCTGAGTGGGAAAAACCAAGATGAACTGTAGAGTGGCAACTCAACGTTCCCCAGCTCGTGTTCTGGGAATGGGCATGAATGCTCAGCTTCAGAGAAGATCTGATGAAAGGAAAACAAGCAGAGCGTTTTTAAAAAGAAGGAGAAGCTGGAAAGAAATGTAAGCAAGAACTTCAGAGTGTGTGGGTATGCAAAACTGTGGATTTCCTACTCTTTTTAGGACCAAAAAAGAGTTAGCTTTGTTTAAGCAGAGCCATGCCAACTTTACATGTCACGTATACATACGGAAAAAACGTGGGAAAAAGTATAGCAATTGCTTGGTCAAGCTAATTCTGACCTATTTATGTTTTTATTATTTGAGCTATAATAATGCCCAGCCTATCCCTCTACGTTTTATTTAAACAATTTTTTTTTTTTTTACACAAAGCCAAATATTTGGGGGTTTGTCTTTTCAACTTAAATCTCCTTTGGAAATAGCTGTTTAATTTTTCTGAACCGTTTTCTGCCTTGCATATTCTCCCCACTTTTTGGAAGGATCATGCACAATTCCTTACATAAAGAGTTGTGGGTGTGTGTAATGACAATAAATCTAATCTGCTGTGATAAGTATATTACTTTAGGTTGTAGATAGCATCCTCCCTGAAACCTTAACTCCAGATTTGTTTTTAGAAAGCATGTTATCCTTCAGATCACTAGGTCCCAGCAAGACTATTTTCTACCCTCCCCTCCTGCTTTTAAATGCCTCATGAAAAGCTAAGGGATGCAACCATGAGTCTGCCTGGCTAAGAGAAACTGTGGTGTTACAAGTTAGAGAAAGTTGTCATTTGGGGAGTTTTCTCAGCAGTTTCGTGTTTAATAGTGGTTTTAACCTATTTTGGCCCATCCACCTGGGAATTTCCTTTTATCTTACTCTCCCCTAAACAAATTTGGTGGAAATCATGCTTACAAAATGTTTCCTGCTATGTCTTCGGCAGTGTTGTGGTGTTTTTCCTCTTCACATCCACTCCCCCTCCTCATTCGTGTCACTGACTGATGCTAACCTCTCCAGGATACAGATCTGTCTTCTGCACTGCATTCAGGTCAGTACAAGGGTGCACCTAACATTGTTTCTTTCTTGGTTAGCTTCTAAACACTGCTGTGATAAACATAATTCCCAAATATATCAAACATGGGGTAACAAAAATGCAATTAGAAAACTTAGCGCTAACTGTTGCATCTGTATAAGGAGAAGTGATTTTCTGTACAGTCTCAGTTCTGCATTTCAAAATTCAGGCAAGTAGCAGTTACAGGAAAACGTTTTCTGTGTCTTCAGCACTTGTAAGAACTCCTGCTAAAAAAATCTGTATGGGCACTGATAGAAGGGGGTAGCATAGGGGTAGGTTTGTTTCAGGTATTTGTAGGGAATTGCAGTATCCAGAGATTCTCACAAAGGCCAATCTCTGCTCATTTTTATGCAAAGGTTTGTGGTTGCAGGTGCTCAAACCATTAACGATTCAGTGCCAATTTCAGTATTTTATGTTTGGCTCTGAATAATGTTGAACTCCAGGGCAGCACAACCATTCTGCTGGGCTTGGTGGTTCTGTGTTGGCTGGAGGGAATGGAAAATTACAGCAGTCTTCATTCAGATGGAGCCATGGACACTGGTGAGATGGTGAGGGGTAACAGAAACCTTCACTTGGTTTTGTTCATGTAGGAGTCAGTGAACTAAGTGACACCACTTAGTCTGATTGCCAAGTAGAAGCTTGCCCTGTATTAGCAGGGTATGAACAATGATGAAGCAAATTGTTTTATGACTTCCAAATACAGTACTGCTTTTGAGGGCAGAAGAATTTCTGAAATTGATTTTCACAGTTGTTAGCTGTAAATTAATCTGTGCATATGGATATAGCATGTGAACAACAGGAAGGAATATTTCTCATTAAAACTGCCCTGACTCAAGTATTCTTGTACAGTCTTGCTTAGTTTTGTCTCTAATTGTCCTCCTTCAGAGATCAGCATTGCAACTTCACCTGTGTTTTGTTTTCAAGGACTTCTGTACACCCTTTGTTGCGTCCTTATGTAAGGTTTTCACTTCCTTTGGTGGTGTAGATTTTAGAATTATATTCCAAGCGTTATCATTTAAATAGGAGTTTTACTCCACTTACTTGCTGGGGTCCCTGGTGTGCTGTATTAATTTTGGAGTAATTATGTGTTCATCCAGTAGAGAGCACTAATGACGCTGCTATGCATTAGCTGACATTCCCATCAAATTATTAGGTGTTGTCCTAAAGTTTTGTGCTATGGGGCACTGGGCTGGGCTTAGGAATGTAGTTTTTTCTAAGTTGCTTTGTGGCTGAAGCTCTGCTATAAATAGTTTTGGGGGGAAAGAATGTAAAGCAGAAGCCTGGAGGATAATGCTAAACTAATATTTAGCTGCAGTTTGGAGGCACAGCAGTACTGTAGTGTCTCCTTTGCACTAAAGAGTTAAGAGAAGGCCTTTAATGTGGAAGTTGATCAACATCCCTCTTGATGGGATAGTGCCAGGACTGTTGTGATAAATGCCTGAGTGCTGATGCTAAAAGTATCTCAAACATCTCAGTGGTATGGTATAATCAAGGTGGTTCCTGCCTCTTTTAGTATAACCAGAATCTTATCAGCAGTGGCTAAAAGACATTTTTCTTAATCGTCTTTGAGGATCTGCCTTTGCTTCACAGCCAAGCTGGACATGAGATTGTTTGCTGAAGCTGGAATTCTGGAGTCACCATGGGTGATAATGCATTAGCAAGGAACATTTGTCTTTGAGATGACAAATGGAGTTTGTGACCAGCAGCCTAGAAGTCCCTTTACTCACTTAGTGAGAAAATTAGATGAAGCCAATAAGAAAATAGAAACAGACACACTAATATGTTTCAGAATAAACAAGCGTATCTCAAATTTATGTCCTGGACTGCTGGGCAGTGTGATGAGTGACTCTTTGCCCAACTCAGTTCATTCTTACTAGCTCACTGAACTGTTAACCTTACATCTGCAGCGTGAAGGTGCTGCCTGTAGGAGAAAAAGGTGTTTCAATTCTCCCTTAGGATAACAAAAGAATTTTAATAATGTGACTAGTGTATATTAATCTTCCTAAATACCCAGGCAATCTGAAACATTCATACTGAGAGAAGCATGAGTTATAATAATTCATCTCAGTCTTGGATGAATTTTAGAATTACTGTCTGGAGGCAATGCCTTTATTATTATTAAATTATTTGTAAGGAGTTAAGGAAAAAAATCCAACAGCCACATTATGATGGTGAGCATGAACTTGTAGTATTACCTCTAGGCCTTTTGCATTAGCTTTGAATTAGGTTTGAATTTAGGAGACCACTGTATTACCTCAAGAACAACTCTCAATTTTTATCCTTGCTATTTGAACAGAATCTTTGCTGTTAGAATTAATGCGAAAAGAAAGGGGAAAAGGTCTAAGCCATGAATAAGATAGTGTATTTAAATAAACCATGTTAACATTAAAAATAGCATCTTTCTGTGCTTAGAAGTCAAGCTGATAAGGAAAATCTGCTTGCTTGGAGGAGAATGTTTCTGGATTAGAGGAATTTCAGTTCTTCTAAGTGAAAATGGGTACTTTTAAGAGGGCAGTCATAGGTGTTGCTGGGAGATAAATGTATTTTGTGTATTCGATTTTGGTACTATGAATGCAGTGCATTCATGTAGCTATTATAACAGTTAATTCTTTTCTGCTTTTAATTGCATTTGTCAGTTGGTCTTAAAAACTACCATATGGTAACAATCTGCATTAAAACCCTATCCAGCCTGAAATGAAATGGGAGTCTTGCCATGGACTTCAGCAAGTCCAGGATTTCACTCCGCTCTTCATCTTGCATGACTATTGCTATTCAGGGTGTGGCAAATACTCTATATTCTGCATCTTGATTTATGTGTGCATTTGCTGAGCAGATGTTAGGGAGCTAAACTTGTTCATTTTAGTCCATCTCTCCTATAGCAAGTGAAAAAGTGAGGTCAGCTTGGTCTCAGGTGTGATTCTGTTCACCTGGGGTGCTTGGAGAGATTAGTTCCTGACAGGTCAGAAACATCGTGCTGGATTTTTGAAATGCAGCTATAAACTGAATAAGGGGTTGAAGTAGGTGACCTCCAGGGGTCCCTTGGACCCCTAACTATTTTGGGGTGTGCTACTCCTGCTGTGGTAAGAAAGCTGACCAAGCCAAGGCTGCTGCAGTGCCCAGAGCAGAGCAGGGGGTGAGCAGAGGCTGGGCTGAAGGACTGTGGGCAGGTGGGTCTGCTGAGCTTCCCCTTCAGCTGCTGATGGGGTGACTTCCTTCTCCAGATCACCACCTCTCCCAGGCATGGAGCCACCACCTGAGTATCTGGGATGAGGGAGAGTACCTTTTTAAGCACTTGAGTTCCCATTTTCCGGAATAAATATTGGTCTAAAGGTCCGAAATAAAATTAACATTTACTGATTAGCTTTGATTAACAGTAAGAAAAACCTCCCTTGCCAATAATTTTGGTTTGCAGCTGCAAAATAATAACACTGTGCTTCATTAGTTAATAATGGTGGGAGGGTGTTTGTCAGAGCCCCAGTTTACAATGAAGATAAAATAAGAATGCATAACTGGCATATCTTAGCCAGAGCCCACTGTGGGAGTCACTCCCACAGTTATGTCTGGTGCTTGCCAACTCCTACTGAGCCTGGTATTTTCCCATTGCATTGTTTTTGCTGATAGCTTCCATTCAATAATAACAGGAATCTTTGCAAGAGTGAGAGATTATCGCTCTTTATAATTGAGTAAAGAAGTTTTAAGCGATTTCTACAGCCACTGAAGAATGTGTAGCCTATATGATAAAGTAATCTAAGGATTCGATCTCTTTTCTTTACTTAAAACAGTTGATGAGCATTTTCATTCTCATGTTCTGATGTAAAATAAGATCTTTCCTGTTATGAATCTCTTTTGGGGAGGAGCAGTAGATGAGGGGGGAAGGCTGCCAGAGATAATTACTAAAACGCCCAGCTCACTTATATATATATGGTGTCACAAGACTAAGCTGCAGTGTTTTGTGTCACAAAACATGGAGTACATTTTTATGAGCAGTAATAGTAAGGAAACAGAGCAGTCAGAATAATATTCTTTTCTCCTCCTGTCTTCCCAACAAAGACAAAAACTTTAAGTATTATTGCTGTTTAACTAGGAACTCCTGATATAATAATGGAGGACAAAAGCTGAGCTCAATTTCTTGCTGGAAAAGAGGAGTGTGCTCAAGATAACTTGCCTGCTCTGTAGTATTCTCCCACCACAGAGGGATGCTGTCAACCTCCAGCATTCAGACCCTTTTGACCCCCTCCACTCTGCGTGTGCAGAAGAACCACAATAATAAATGTTTCCATCTGCATCTGGTTAGGAGTTTGAGCCTTATCCTATCCTGCACAATGATCTATGCACTTGAGACATCCAGGCGTGATTATTTCCATTAGTGAGAACCAAGATCACACCCTGAAAAGCCCCATCTGGTCCAAACGTGCTGCAGATTGCCTGCTGGGCAGCACAGGTCCCTCTGAGATCATCACACTGCTGTCCTGTGTGCTGACAGGGTCCTCTTCCCAGCCCTTGGCTGTGCTGCTGTTCTGAGCCTGCCCTGGGGAGGTTGTCCTGTCCTGTGTGTGCCTGTGTGTGCAGCAGGTGTCTTACACTGTGGCCACACACCCCTGCAGCAAATGTAGGGGATTTGCACATCCAGAGTTTATGTGTGAGCTGGGCCTTGGCTTTGGGACTGTGTGTCAGAAGGATGACCACAGAATGCTTGTCATGAAGCATTCAGCTCCTCCAGGGAACTTTCCTTGGTTTCTGTGCTTCTGTTTCACTCCCCTTCAGCTCAGTCATCCAAGTCAGGTAATTTATGCCTGCCTGCCTGCAGGAAGGAAGGAAGGATGGAAGGATGGAAGGATGATTGATGGGATGGTTTTTGTTCTTGCAAGGTGCTCCAAGGCCATGGCAGGGGCTGCCAAGTGAGAACCAAAGCCTTTAAACACCTGCAAATCTTGGTCATGCCTCAACCATTTGTGAATTCTCAGGGAAGATTAAACACGTGAGAATAAAGCTTTTTACCATATCATCTCTTTTCCTGAGTCTGCTTAATATTTGATAAATGCAGAGATAGGAAGTTGCTGACTGTTTAGTTTAATAAGCACTTTAAATTTTGGGGCTGAAATATGCAGTTTACATAAAGCTTTTTGGTTTTGGGCGTGTGCCTTGTGAGCACTTTGTAAACTCTGCAGAGCAGGGACCACGTGTGTGTCAGTGTGTGGCCAATGCACCTTTATGTGTAGTTTTTAGGCCCTAGTTTTGTGTGTATAAAATTGTGTCATTGGAAAAATCAGTGCATAGCCTTGTAGTAATTTTTAAATTTTTTTTGTTGAAGCTAATGTGGGTGGTTTTTTTCCTAAATAGAAAATGGCCCTCGGACTGGCATGCCAGTACTTGTTTTAAGATTTCTGAATTCCAGTGTCTTTCAGTATGTTCTTCAGTCACTCTTTTCTTTGAAATGATCTCTAAGAATCTGTAGAAAATATTTCTTCTCAGTCTTTATCTGTATTCTCTCTATTTTCTCTCTCTCTCTGTCTCTCTCTCTCTGTCTGTGTCACGTATCCTTAAAATTAATCTGTAAGGATTAGAGTTGTCTCACTAACCAGAACCTGCTTGTGTTTCAGAAGGTGTAAGTTCATCAATACACTATGAAAAAATTTAATTCTTGTGTCATCTTAAGAATGTCTTATATTACAAGTAGAATTTGACTGTTTTTAAGATGCATAATAAATCCTTAATGTAATGCAATGACCAGACCTTTCTGCTGTTGAGCATTGATCAGCACAGTGAAGATGTGGAGAATTACTGTTACTTGTGTGTAGGAACTAATTAGACCAACTCAAATTAAAAATCAGACTAACTGGTAGTTTTAATGATTCTTAAGCCCACTCATGTGTCCTAGAGTCTTAAGATAAAGTTTCATAAGTGGATGAGCCAAATTAGCAACTGGCAGCTATCAGATGGAAGAGATACTATCCTCTCCCCTCCTCTCACCTTGAGCTGGCTTTGGCATTTGTGACTGCATTTAAATCACTTTAAAGCCCTTAAATTCCTTTCTGTTCTGCTGAATGTTCCCACAGATATTCTGGCTTGTTTTCAAAATGGTGTAGCGTGGGGTGTTGGGTCTTTTTGTTGTTTTTTGCTGGGGTTTCTTGAGTTCTGCTGGGATAATAAATTGCATCAACTTACTTCCCACTTGGACAAGTGCTGGTGTCAGCACAAGGCAGGGTGCACAGCTGGAGAGCAAAGGGAAAGGCTGAGAAGAGGATATTGCAGAAGGGGAGAGGGAAGCCTTCCATTTCTAGAAGGGCTGGTTGTTCATTGGACTCAGTTTTATCACAGTGCTATATCCTCATCCTTCACACGTTATAGATGTCCCCCTCAGCAAGCTGAAGGAGGACAAGGAAGAGAGTGGTGGGATGCAAAATCCTGTTAATTAATTCACTGAGGAGGTACATGTATCTTTGTCTCATACTAAGGTGTGAAGAAGATGTCAAAACTTGCATTAGCAGACAGAAGGCACCGTAATAACATTAAGAATGGAGCTGACCTGCTCTTGATTTATTAATAGCACTAGTGGAATTTGAACTGATTTATCAAGATGAGACTTAGTGCTTAGTACTTCTACACAAATAGCCCATAAATCATTCATCAATGGCGCCTCATTGAAAGTTATGTTTTGTTGTATTTTTTTCTCAAACACCTGTAGGCACAGAAAATTGTTTTGATCTGCGTTCACATGTAATAAAGCTCTTTCTTCCTCTTACAGTAATTTGGGTTTGGGCTTTTTTTTTTTTTTTAGAGATTAGGGATATACCACATTCATAATACGGTAGGATTAGTTTGAAAGGGCATGGGTTTGTGGTGCTCATACAGCATTAAAAGGCCATTTGTGGGTAGTCTGAGGTGCTCTGGGAAAGCCTGGCATCCTGGCTCACTTGGGGACTATTGTTCAAAATGGTGGGGGATTAAGGTTTTTCTGGATGGTTCCAGAGTAAGGGAATTCTGCAGCTTAAAGGTGAAAACTTGTCTATCCAATGTGACTCTGTTACCTGGCTTTGCATTTGGTGTCCCTGCAGTTGCCTTTTTCCCAGGTAACTGTGAGCTGCACACCCCTCACTCAGCTCCACTGGGGCTGGGGGTTGTTTTAGTTCAGCTCCTACCACACTCCTTCCTCCACGTACCTGTTCCATACACCTGCCTGAAGCTGCAGCCTTCATCTTTTGATCTGTATTTTCACCTACCCAGCCAGGCCTGAGGTCTGACACATTTCTCAGGGTTTCTTTGCTAACTCATCAACGTGTCTACGCTTTTTTCTCCTCCTTTTCAGAAGGTACCACATGGCCTCACTAATGCTCTCAGCCTCAGCTTTCCCCCAGGAGTGTGCAGTAGCTACTGCAGGCTGATCCACACCCAGTGCACGATTTGCCTCTGGGGTAGGAGCACAAGGAGGCACATTCCATGATTACACTCAGGGGGATGGAAAAGGGCCTCGTGGTCTGGTGTCTTGTGGGCCCTGAGGAGAGGAGAACAAACAGTGGCTTTGCACTGGGTTTTGTTGGGGGATTTTTTGTTTGGTTGTTTTTTTTTTCCCTCTGGACTATGCCTCATGGAAGAAACAAACAAAAGAGGAAGCACCCAGTTAGAAATGATCGACGCAGGGAAGGGAAATATTTTTTGCCAAGCAGATACATTTTAGGGGGAGAAAAGCGAGTAGAAGAAATAGAATAGCCAGTTCTGAATGGGTCTAAGAAGAAAACTGCAATTTATAAAAAGCTGTAGCCCAGGTATAAGATGTCTGAATGCACTAATTGAAACCAGAAATCTCTCTGGGAAGTGATGGAGAATTAGTGATGAAGACCAGAATTAGTAAAAGTACAAGCTAACAATACTAGGAGGGAAAGATTGCCTGGAGGGCTTTCATATCATAACTTTTAATACCTCAAGGCAAGCCAATGAGAAAGCTGTTCACATGAAGGGTGGATTGGCAGTGCTCTTTCCAAAATATTATTCTTGGGCTGCTCATCTCTAGTGCCTGGTGATGTGGCTTCAGGGAAGGAGACTGCACGTTTATATAGCATGTGAGTTCCTGAAACCATACTGAGCTCTGGGGGATTCTTTATGTGGTAACCAAAGCCAAGGCAGAGCTGCTAGTGAGGACGGTGTCCTCCAGGCAGTGCTTGTTTTTCAGCAAAAATACTGGGACATTTCAGTCTATTTAAGGTGTTTCCTTTCCTTGAACACTCTGTTCTGCTTGTCTGACCACGACCTAGGTAGTGGAAGCACTCAGATTTGTTGCTTGTGGTTGGACTGAAATGCTTTACTACATTCTGCCCAAGAAAGCTTAACCATTTTGTTTTGGAGCTCAGTCCCTCCTAGGATCTACTGGGAGGACTGGTGTGCCCTTTTATTCTGCATGTGTACCCTCCCATCCAAGCTCCTGTCAGCACTTTTAGAAAGTGTGTGCTGAGCATGTTATCTTTCTGAACTTGTAATTTCCTTTTTTGGGGCTTCTGTGAGAAAAGGTGAGAATAAACATTCAGTATAATGCATAAAATTGATATACATACACTGTATACAGAGTATGTAATCTAAGCAAGACAACTGTAACTGTGAAAGGAGAAAACCTGACAGCAATGGAGCCTTATCTGGCAAACTTGGAGTAGGGCTCAAGTTAACATGGACTTCCAGGGAAAGGAGGAAGAGGTCTTGCATTTCAGACCAGAGGCAGGAAGGAAAGGATTAGCTGTTGAGAAGGAAAATGGTTAGATATATGGATGAAGCTCCCAGAACAGAATCCCAGATCACCTTGCATAACACTTTGGGAAAGTTGCCCATGATAATTGATACACAGAAAACTCAGGAAGAATTAAAAGAAAACTAAGAAAACCATAATGTCTTAAGAAAATAAGGTAAATTTATAAAACCCACAAAATATATTTATTTAAAAGATTTCATAAAATAACTTGGGGGAGTGCTTAATGCAGACTAAAATAACCTTTAGTCAACAGGATGTAATTGGCTCTATTTCTCTTTATTTTGAGTATTTGTACCAACAAGTAGGCTTTGTAAAGGAGTTTTAAATTACAGTAACTGTAAAGCAGAAACTGGAAATGTGAAGAGAATCAAAGTACTCACTTTGCCTAATTTAGCAGAGGAGGTCATATTCCCCAGGCTTATTACACAGCTGATAGAGGAAGGGCTGGTCTAGTGGCTTTCCATGAAAATCTAAAGCTCACAGAAATTTAAACAGCTACCATAAATTTCCAGGCTTGACCTTAAAGAGGAATCTAGGTGAGCTATTTTTAGTGCCTGTATCAATGTAATTGTGTGTCGGTGAATTGTGCTGACCTAACAAGGTGATTAGAAAGTAAACTCTCTACTTGCTTGGTAGTAATTGAGATTGGTTGGTTTTGTGTGATTGGATTATATGTTGCTAGACTGAAATATGCTGCAAACATAGTTTGTGAAAATGTGACCACTGATCATTAATGATCTTGTTACCATAATCTGTCTCTTACTGGTTGTAGGTGAATAAATAACAAATGGCTGAAGGTTTTCTTAGGTTTCCATAACAGTTTTTTGGATCCTTTTCAAGTGAGAGCTTTGACAGCAGAGTCTAGGGGGAGGAAAAAGTGCCAGAAATACCAACCTGGTGTTGTCTCTGAGGAAGCTCTTACCTGTCTGGATCAATCTGTATGCTCTGCACGATCTGTGGCTCTCGCAGCGTTTAACTTGGCTTGGCTTTGGCAGGCGCTCGGTGGCAGGCGGGGACAGCACGGCCCCCTCCCTTGGCAAGAGCTCTGGAAAGAGACATGCTGCTCAGGATGGAGGAAAGGAGACTCCAGCAGAGCACAAATAAAACTCCAAAATGCTGGCTTTCATTTTCGAGCACTCGGGCAAGCGAACATCCAGGCACGTGGGTCCTGCTGGGGGCCCAGAAGTGACACAGGAGTGCAAGTGGCACTGCAGAGTTTTTGCCAGTGGTTGTGCAGTTTCTGTACAAAATCCCAGCTTCCTGGAGGCACAGCACTGACAGAAGCATGGCTAAGCTCTCTGTGATCAATCTAAGCAAGAAATAGTTTCTTGGCAGGAGATGCTGAGTCAGATCTTAAGTAGAGCATGGCCAACGTTACAATGGAACAGGAAAGAAGACATTACACACACCTCTTGTCCTGGGAAACTGGGATGGAAGGACCAGGCCAAAACTTTGTTGCTGTTGGTTAAGCTTGTATGTGTGCTCTCAACATTATGTCAGCTGCCCCATGAAGGATAAAGGGGAAAGTGTAAATTGCTTATTTACCACTTAGCAGGTAATTAATTATTTGGAAAAGAATTGCAATAAAAAAAGACCCTCGTGTGGGTGTAAAGGCAGGAGCTTTGAAGTCTGGCTGTGATTGTAAGTTATGCATACTTGTGGTTGGGGGAATCTTTCTGTCTATCATGTTTCCAAAGTCCAATTTTTCACAAGACAGCTATATTTAATTTTAAAAAGAAACTGTTCTGAATGCCTAAGCACATATGTCACTCTCCTCATTTAAAAGTGGATATTAAAAAAATATATATTAATATAGGAGAGTCAACTTGGACTGCTGGGCTTTTGGATCCCGCCTTTGATAATTTAAAACAAGGGACCAAATGGGAAAGCAAGCTAGAAGTGTGGGATTCTAGCTGAGCTTCTGAGTGAGCCAGCTCCCTCTCCTCTTCAGTCAGGAGAAAGGATTTGTATTCATTCCTGTATGAAAGTTGGGTGCAGACAGATATACAGGCAGAACTTCATATCTAACCAAGTAGATGAATATACAGAAATACATACTACTTTTTTTTTTTTTTTTTTTTTAATTTGACCTGAAAGTGCTATAGCAAAATTTTCCCAATTAAAGCCAATAGATTTCTTCCATCCTGCTAGAAGATTTGCTGGGGGTTGAACTTCTGTTAAAAGCTTGGGAATTTTGCACATGCTGAAAACTACAGAATTTTTTATTCTACCTGTCTTCCCCTTCCTAAGTTAAGGAAAGGATAAGAAACCATTCATAGTGAAAAACTCTGGGCTTTTGTGTTCTAAGGAGAGGCAGAAGATCAAGAGCTACTTGATCAGTGGAAGACCAGGAAAGTAGAAAGAGGTGAAAAGCCTCTGTGTTTGCTGATTGCATAGGTGGCAGAAGTATCAGGATTTACAGCTGCAGAAGAAAATCACATAACTGTCTCAAAACCTTCATAAACAGCAATGTGAATTAGGAAGGATTAGATCTCGTTAAAAAATGACATCTGAAATAAACTGTTTCCTGGAAAGTGAAGATTTCTTTTTCACAGACTCTGGAGTGGACAGAGTGTTTTGTTTTGCTGCCTTAGCTGGTTATCAGGGGAAGTCCTAGACTGTCCCCCCAGGTCCTGCTGCAGGACCCCCACCATGAGCCCAGAGAGGGGAGGAGAGTATCCAGCATGCTGTGGGAGAGCACAGAGCTCTCATGCTTGTAGTGGCATGATCCAGATCCAGGCCCTGGAGCTTCCATTACACAGGAGAGAGGAAATTTCACTGGGACTCACCATTTGGGGGTTCATAGTTTTGTTCTATTTGTACAGCTCTGTGTAACTCAGGCTGTACCTCCTTTAACCAGCTATAAAATAGCAAAGATATTTCATGTTACAAGATATTTCATCTTAGGGAGTGATGTAAATATACAAATGACTGAAGTATTACAGGGATTCAGAGATATCAGGGTGAAAATTAAGGAAATGAATTACCATAAATCCATGTTTCTTGTATGTACTACGTTCACAGAAACATATTTGTCTAATATTGGTTGTTCTGTTGATCTGAAACTAAAATCTTCTCACTTTTAAACCATAGTTCATCAGTTTACAACAGGATTGGTTACATGTTTCTCCTTTGGAGAAGAGATAAAATACTTTGCAAAGGCGTGTTACCTTGGCTTGTGTGCTGTGGACTGCAGGAACATGGACAAGGAAGATCCTTTAAGATTAAAATACAGTGATCCTAAAAACATATGCTACCTTTAGGTGCACTTTAAAATGTATTTCTCCTGTCTTCAGAGTCCATGAATAGAACAGAAATCCAAAAAATGAACATTTCTTACCAACAAGATTTAAAGACAGCATGTTCTCTTAAGTAAGCAACATGTTTTCAATAAATTGTTTCAAGCTGTACAAATGTGTTTGCCAATCCTCAAAGCAATCATTTGCAGCCAGTTTTTTGGATGATAATAAGATTAATGATAAAATAACACTGAAAACAATTTTAAAATAACCTTAGGGATTTAATATAAATCCGTAAATACAAGGAAATTCTGAGTTAAGACATTCAGGGTGTATTTAACTTAGTCTTGTTTTGCTCCCAACTACTACACACAGAATCACTCACTAGGAGAAAAAGGTCTAAGCACACTTGATAAAAGCTCTTTGCAAGAGCTGTAAGCACAGCAGCACTCAGAGGATGTTGTGTTTATCTTAATTACAAGTGGTTCTGTGTGTTTGTCATAATGTCTCAACAGTTTTAAAGAAAATATTGTGTTTTATTTCCTCTATTTGTTTTTTAATACTGTGTGATTAACATTACATGTAGTTGTCATCAACTTTTTCCAGTGCCCAAGTTGCCAGTGTTATAGTGATCTCTGTAACTAGACTTCCAAAATAAAAGCTATTAATTGTTCTATAATCCATCACAATGAATGGTTTGCTCTAATGAAATTGTTATTATCTTTGTATCTACATAACATCCTTGCTATACAAGTATCTGCCCTAATTACTGTGCAGTGGTTACACTTTTTCAAGATAAGATATGCTAATAATTTCAAAGTATTTTTGTTCATACAAACAAACATGAGAAAATCTCAGAGAGACCAAGCTGGTGTTGAAATAGGTCTGACCAAAGTCTTTTCAGGAAATGAATATGCCTATTTGCATCATTTGATCTTGGTGGGTAACTTTATAGAAATACTGTGCTAAAATGATATTACTGTGAGTCCTTGGTCAGGAAGTCCCTTCCCCCTCCTAGCTACAATCCTCCATGGAATTGCAAGGTCAGATAGGGATTGTGGGTGATCTCTTTCTTTTGCCCATGGTATTCACAGGCAGTCTTTATCTTGTACATCCCCTATTCTTTGAGACCTGAAACAGGTTTGCATGAGTCAGAGAACACACAGCTACAGCTGTGTCAAGCCATTTGCTCAGAAAAATTAAAAAATAAAATGAAAAAATTAAATTTTACTTCTTGGCTGGATACCCAAAAACCAGTGGATATATTTGGCTTTAAACATCACATATCTGAGATGCAAATCTGTATAATGGGATAATAATACTCACTTTGCATAGGTTTTATACTGTTGAGGTTTTTTTTAAAGGAGAGTTTTTGTGCCAAATTTCTTAAGCTTGTGAAAAGTGCAAACAAGTAAAATTCAACTGTGTAATTGTACTGACAGCAACAGGATTTATCAGTGGGCTCGAGACCTTAAATCTGCTGCATACACATACACCCCAATCTGAAGGAGCAATTATTCATGGTTTTGGGCTGGAAACCTTCCTGCCACAGAAGGCCTTGTGAAGTCAAGAGTGCTCATTGCAGGCAAGATCAAAAGTGATGTTACAAAGTTCTGGACATGTGCAAACTACTGTTTTTCCAGACTTCTTTTGCTTCACTTTTTTGCTTTTGATTTTCAAACAGCAATCCCTTAATTCTCCCTGCACCCTGAATTGCTACTCGCTACTCAGAGCTATGTGTGGGCCAGCATTTTCCTATGGAAGATTTAGTGTCAGGAAAACAGCATCTCTCTTTTCAGCTGTATTCTTGGAAACTAGCATAGGTTTTGGCAGCAAATTTCATTTAAGAAGAAAAAGACTAAAGAAGCCTCATGGGATGAAAGAAATCTGGTCATGGAGTTAAAACTGCCAAATTACAGACAATACAGAAAGGGGTTTTATAACGAGAAGACTTGGGCAGCTAGCATAATAATGATCCTACTATATTAGTCTGTAATTAGATCATTTCCTTCAGAGGTGGCCAAGGAATAATTCCCTATAAATATGAGCTTTTGTGACACCAATGATGAGATAATATGTCTTGCACAAGTCATTGGCTGAAATCCAAAAATGTATAGAAAAACAAATTACATTGTGCGAGCAGAAAGATGGAGGAGAAGTGATGGAGATGGAGGAGAAAGCAAATTCTCCTTTTCAGTGACTGTGAAATTTTGGTTCACCTTAGGTCTTTTGGGAAGCTATGATCCCAGATCAGAAACAAGGAACAGCATTTAGTCAGCTCAGACCTATGTGAACACACATCTTCTCAAGGGATGTGAATAGAGGGATTGGGGCTGATGATGCTTGGCAATTTCTTCTACTTCAAGACTTTTACACAGGATATATGTGGAAAGGATAACCCCCATCGTAAATCTTCTCCTGTTATGAACATACTTGTTCAATTCTATGTGGGCAGTGCATATCAGAATTCCTGTTCTTGATGCTGGCTTGTGACTGGGTCTTCAGACAAAACAAACTAACAAACAAACAAAAAAAAACCCCAGGAAATAACATCCAGAAAATATATCATTAGATGAAATATATTTAGGAAGCACTGAAATGCTCAAAAATTCTTGGGGTTGTTGTGAACATCCCTAATTTAGTCCTCTAGTGTTGTGTGTGTTGTGGTACCTTCCTCAGGAGCATGATCATTATTGTACCTGCAGCTTCCTCTCACATGCAGGAATGAGAGGTTCTGTGTAGGCTTCAGGTGGTGGATAATGAGCAAGTCACTGGCAAAATTGGGAAGACTAAATATCTTACAGCTATTGAGCTCCCTGAACAGGCAATTCTGGCCTAAGTGGCAGACTGTGCTGTAAAAGAATAATTTATATCCATAAAACTGAATTTACCCCAAAGCCTGCATGGAAGGGGGATGAGGAGCAGTTGTATAGGCAATCTAATTTTTGGCAATACCTGGCCTTGAGAGAGTGTGATATTTGCTGTCTTCATTGTGTGGGTGGGCCCTGCACAATTGCTTGTATGTCATTAACATTGCAGAAATTAATAACCATTCAAAAGGCCTTTCCTATGCACGTTGTGTTCTTTAGTCCATGAGGATTAACTCCTTTCTAGGCACAGCTTCAAAAGGGAAAATTATGTACTATTAAAATAACTCATTCTAGAGCTTCATATTTTCACTTAGATCTTAATCAAGCTATTATTATTATTAAAATATTCTGAAGTGAATTCAGATTTCATAAATAAGGAATTTTTTCATTGAGGTCCTTTTGCATGCAGAGCAAGTTAGAAACAGCCTCACAGCCTCTAAGGGGACTTGGGGGTGCCCATAGTGTTTGCTCACAGTTTTTTCAGTGACTCAGCTGGAGACCCCTGTGATCTCTGCAGTCTTCGTCAGATTTATTTCTCTGACATCTCATAAAGTCCCAATTGCAAAATGTCTCTTGCTAACTATTCTACATACAATCTTCTCAGGATTTTCAGAAAGGTACATTAAAAATCTGAATTAAATTGGCAACATAAAATGAAATAGCTTGGGATAAAGCTCCCATTGTATGCTTAAGTTCCCTCTTGCTGTGGCTAAGTATTACAACATTCTCTCAAGAGGGATGAATTGCACCTTTAGCATCTTTTTTTCCTTTTGTTTTATTTTGTTAGTTTAAAACCATCTTTTAGTGTTTACCTGGCATTTCTGGAATTTTTTCATGGAGCTTTATAATAAGCCTGTGTTCATAAGCCCAGAAATCCTGTACTGTGCAAAGCTGTGCATATACAGATACACAGCAGCCTTTTAACCCAAGCTCAAACAGAAATAACCATCTCCCCCCTTCCACGCTCTCTTAGGCCTTTCCTTCTCTTCAGCATTCCTTTTGCCCTTGACCCTTGGTTCCATTAAAGCACATTTGTGAAGAATGAGCCTGTAATATCTAATGTATTCAGGACATTATATGTCAGGCAATAAACCACAGGAGGAGGCTGCAATCACCAGGCTTTTCTCTTTGGGGTGTTCCAATTGCCTTCAGCCATCCAACAGGCTTCCACTGCTACGAACCATGGCTAAATATTCTCTTGTGTTAATGTTTGGTTTTCCTTGTCTGTCCCAATTACCTTTTCTCTGTTTTCCCTTGAGTGCCTTCTCATTTTCTTTCCTTTTTCCTTTTTTTTTAAAAAAGCAATACCCCTTCTAGTTAGCACAACAAGTAACAGGGTCGCAGGATGGGTCAGGTTGGAAGGAACCACCCTAAACCCAGTTTCAGCTCCCACTTACACCTTTTGAATCCGAGATAACTGACTCCTGATTTATAGGGATGCGGTGGGGAATGGAAATGGGCCAGCAGCTGAGAGCTCCTCTTGTTGGAGCTGTGACGTGTCAGCTATGGGGTTTCTTTTGGCAGAGACTTTTACAACTGCAGAGTTACTGGATATATCCAATTCACAGAAAGAAGTCACTCAAAAAAAATTACACAACAAGCTCACTGGAATTGCTGTTTAAGCAAAATGAAAATGCTGGAATAACTCTAAAATACTGGTTTTGCTGACTGAATGTAAAATGACTTTAGGAGATAGTTGAGGAAGATAAGCACTATGGTCATAAAAAGAACCAACACACTGGATTGGCTGGGGTGGAGTTAATCTTCTTTGTGGTAGCTTGTACAGTGCTCTCTCTTGGATTTGTGACCCAAGCAGTGCTGGTACCCACCCCTGTGCTCCAGCTATCGCTGAGCAGAGCTTGCACAGCATTGAGGGTTTCTGTTTCTCATGCTGCCCCACCAGTGTCTGCAGGGCACTGGGAGCTGGAGGGGACACAGCTGGGACCCATGATGTGCCCAACAATAAAACCTAGGAGAAAGGAGCAAGGGAGAGCTTTGGGGATAAGGTGTTTGCCTTCCCAAGTAGTGATTACGTGTGATGGAGCCCTGCTTTCCCAGCACTGACTGCACACCTGCCTGTCCACGGGAAGTGGTTAAGGAATTCCTAATTTTTGTTCTAATTGACACACACAGCTTTTGCTTTACCTGGTTGTTTGTATCACAAAACACAGGTTTTCCCACTTTTGCCTTTCCCATTCCACCCTGTCCCACCCAGGGAGAGGTGAGCAAGGTGTGGAGCTCGTATCTTCAAGGATGGAGACTCCACATGCTCCCTGATCCTTCTATAATGTTGTTTGGAAATAGTTAATTAAAAAAATTAAGAATACTAGATATAACATACTTGAACATACGTTTTCCCCAGAAATTTAGGTAGCATTGCTTTCTGTTTTTCTAAACAAAATTCCAACCTTAAACTTGCTTTCAGGAAGTTAAACCTTTCAGACTAATTATAGCTGATTTTGAAAGCATATATTACATGTAAAATGTTTTCTTATTCACTTGCTCCAATCAAGCTGCTCTAGAATACTTTTTCTTCATTTTCTCTATTTGTTATCTTTAGTGACCTTGAAAGCATAATGGCCCAAACTCTGTTCTGTCATACATGGGATTGGTGCCACTAAAAATATGTCTTTTTTCAGTGATCTTCACAGGGGCTTTGGTGCAGTTTCCCAGCAGTGCTGCAGAAGTCATGCACCTGCTCCCATCTCTGGTGCATCACAAACTCAGGTATAAATGTTCCATGGACAGCAAAAGTATTATCGCTTTCTAAATTAAAGCAAAAAAAAAAATAGCATTTCCTCTCTTTGACTGACAAAAAAGTACCTTCCAGATTGAAATGTGGTTGAAAAACTTTGCTTATAACCAATAATATGATTATGGAATATTTTGCCTATGAGTAATGGATTGGAACACATACTTAGTAGCCAGAAAGTTGATTTTGCTAAACTACACCACTGTAGCACTCCCAACACCCCTTTTATGGTGGAGGTCTTGTTATGCCATCACCAGAGGAAGATGCCTACCCTGCCTCTCCTAAATAATCCCTTGTGCTCTATAAATGAAACAAGCACAGGAAGGCCCCTAGAGATGTAAAATAAAGATTTTAAACAAGACATATGTCTTGCCATAACTCAATAGATTTGGATCCAGATTTTCTAGAATTCAGAATCATTTCAGAGCTGAGTGCTTAGCCCACAGCTACTTCTAATTTGGAAATTATTCTCCTCTGTGTTTTGTTCTCCCAAGGTTGTCTTAAGTATTTTTAGTCATTTTAAACTATGCACTGCCAGGTCTACCAGCAACTTTTCGTTTGCACATATTCCATTAATAACTTCTGCTTAAGGGAATAAACTATAAAAGCAATAAGTCCAAGCTTTCTTTCTCCCACTGTGCAGTCCACTCTCTTACACAGAGTTCAGCTCTAGGTCCAGACCACCCACATCATGAATGACTGCTCTGATCTTGCCCTCCAACCACCTGGAACTGGATAGCTGCCTCTTAAAATAGACTACACCCTCTTTTCATTCCTAATGTCTCAGGTATATTTTTCAGTACTTGAAGCCTTTGCAAACAAGACTAATATCCACTCTGCTGCTATAATTATTACTGCAATGTTTACCATGAGGGGAAAAAGGAAAAATACAGGATAAAAGCTATCAACACACAAAATTTTCACTAAACTCAAATTACACCTCATTATACGTTTCTGCACAAGAAAGTCAAGCTTTTGGTAGGGAAAATGAGGAATTAGGCTTGCACACCTCTAATTCCTGCTGTTCTGGAGCCTGCAGAAATTTGGGGGTGCATAACCTCTTGGCTCAGAACACTTAGGTGTTACTGGTTGGTGCCTGAGAAGAAACTGGTTCCTTCAATTTGGAAAAATATCTTGATTTTTGGTGACTTAAACTTCAAAAATCTGTTCTGGGGAACTGACATTTCTCAGGGGCTGTTGTTCTCATTCCTCTCTTAGATGCTGCAGCATTGTCGTTCTTAGGGCTTCTGCTCTGAGAGAGGTAGTGCTGCAGGGAATATCCAAGCTTGAAAGGCTGGGATGAGAGACCCAAAGAGCTGTGCCATGAGCAGGAGGATCAGGGAAATGTCTGTTTGTCTCACAGGTCTGTAGTCTGTCTAAATTCCCCACCCCTTGGCATACCCACTGGAGAGCAGGAAGCAGGCTAGAATCATACAACAGAATAATCAAAAGATACCTAAAAGGTCCATTCCCATCTGCCTAACATCTTCAGAGATGAGTGCTAGGAAGAAAATTACCATCTGTGCTCTGGGAAACAAAGAACAATAATCTGCTGGGAGTGGGCCTGGCTGCAGACAGCAAGAAGAGTCCTGCTCAAGGAACCACAAAATCCATGAAAAATGGCAATGATCCATGGAAATACCATTACAAGTTTCTTCCTAAGAGCCTCCATTCCTAGACACTGCCACAGCATCAGTGACCAGGATCATTCACCATGTCTCTACTTTCAACCTATGTGACAGGCAGAGAAAACAGCAGGTTTTTTAAGAAAGCAGTTTCTTCTGGTGTGGTGCAGAAAGGAGAGGATTAAGGAAAATAAATCTGATAAAGGCATCAGATGTGAAATACTGATCAACACCTCACTACATAAATAAAAGATCATTTACTGTAAATTATGGACTTTGATCTTGGAGTCAAAATTCAGCTGCAGTGTAACCTCAATCATTGACCCAAAGGATTTGCTTAGCTTTTATTTTTTAAATGTTCTCATCTTGTTTCTGGAAAAAAGATGTGATAACAGATTTGCAATGCGCCTGACCTACATTCTTCAAGTTTATAATGGCCCAGCCTAGTCCACATGCACATTCCAGTGTCTCCTCCTGGACAAACCGAGGCACCTTCCAGATGTGTTTGATGTACTGATTATACTTCTGCACAGCAAATGATATGCCGAGGTTTCTTAATCACAAGCATTAGATTTTATTTCATTTGGGATTTTGCCTTGCATTCAACTCATCTTTCCACAGTGACAAAGCCAGTTCTGCAAGGTGCAACCTGGAAGGAGCCCTTGGAGGTGGATTCCCTGCCAGGACGGGAGGAGTCAGTCCCCACTGTATTTGCATCAGCAGGAGATATGGGCTCAGAGGATTGCAGACCACCATCTGCCAAAGGAAGGGAGGAGGGAGAAACACAAATAAACCTGGAATTTTCCAAATTATTCCTTCATTGTAACCTGGCTTATCCGTTTTGTCTTTCAGATTAAAAATTCCATATTTTTATAACATGTACTTAACAGTTTCAAAGAAAAATTCAACTCCCCTTACAGTCAAGCATTAAGAAAATATGTTAGCTATTTGTAAGACTAATATTTTAAATTTGTTCCTGTCATTATTCATGCAGGAGGCTAAAAAGTATTTTAAAATGGGTTAATTACTACAGTTTTTGCTAATAAGTCTAAAAACATAACCTGTTTTCCCAGACTAGATAGATACTTATTGCAACACTGCATTTTAAGCTGCATTCCACTGCTTGCAAGACATGTACTTAGTCCTTTGGAAAAGATCTCTCAAGAAGTAAGAAATTAAAAAATGCTGGCCTCATCAATGTTTACAGCCAGAACACTTCCCTTTGCTTAATGGTTGCCAAGAGCTTTTATCCACTAAGAATATAGGCACTTACTTAGGCTCAATTTTCTTATACAGATTTCGAGATTCCCCACAGTTACCTGACTACAGAATGATTCTCTTACAAGACCATCCATGCAAATGGATGCTAACATATTGTCAGGCAAATTTAATCTGATAAAGTGGCTACTGAAGGGGGGAAAAAATAAAACATTTCTAAAATAATAAAAAATAATTTAAGCTACTGGATGTAAATTTGACGGCACTTATTCCCTTGCTTCTCTTTATGGCATGCCCCTTGCTTAGATATCAACCTGAGATGAGTCTGGAGATAAAATATCGTGATAATGATACCTTGAGAGGCTACCTAGAGCAGAGGCTAGGCAGGGTTAAAAGAATAATGTAGGAATTTATTAAAAAGGCCTTCAAAGGATACACCTTGGGCAGTACAAGAGCCCAGCCATGGCTACACCCAAGACAGACAGTGTGTCACGAGTTTTCACACTTTTCTAAGTTCTGGTCCATTTACATATTGGGGTTAATTGCCCAAGTACAGCTTCAGGTTATGCAGTCCCATCCTCCCAGATTGCTCCCCTCAATTTGCTGTTGTTTGCACTTTTTGGGCCTGAAGGTGCAAGGGTGTCCTTGGTTCTGGGGCTGGAGAAGGATTGTTCTGTCTGACTGAACTGTGAGGAGAGCTTGCTAACACTTTATATGAAGTTCAGAATTATATACTAATGCAGCACAGAACATGGGAAATATGAAAGCTAAAACTTAAGGCATCAATAGCATAGTACCTTCTTTTCTAATAATGGGTAATTCGTATTCTCTATGTTCACATTCAGATAGATGTTCCCTAAGTGTTTGCTTTTCCTTTCATATCCCCCAGACTTCCCTTATGCCCTTCTCCAGTACTCTGCTATGTCAGATTTCTGATTATAAGCATTATCAAACAAACTGCTTTCACTTCTTCTCCACTTGTCCCCTCCCACCTTGCTATGACAAACTTTTTATAGATATTTCCATTGCCATCTCTAAAACAACAAAAGTATACACCTGTGACTGTTCAGGTTTGGAAATGGTCTACTTTTCTGGCACTGTTGCTAACATTAGTGTTCTTTATTTTACTAACCAGAAGGCACACAAGGATTTTTGTCAGCACCGCATTTTGTATTACCCAATTTTCTTCCTTTCAACAGTATTAGCTTCTTGTAACTCACATTCAGGCCCTGTGGAAAAAGCAAGCCTTTTGACAGAGATTTTGAGATGTCATGTTTTTATTTTAACTCTAATTTTTGTAAGGGAACCAGATGAACACGTTGTTTTTCCCCACTTTCTTTGGAACATCATCCTTGGCTTGCCATATATGATTCCAAGCCAGCTGAATCTGCTATTGATAGTGACTTTTTCTTGCCTCCTACTTTTATTTAGAATAACTCACTTGAATTTTGGTTTTGCTGGATTTAGAGATAGCTCCTCACTATCTGATTTTATTGACTCAAATATTTGTTATGTTGTGCCAGTGATTGACAAAAACAAGAGTATGACATTTTAATGTCATAACTTGTCTCCTTGTCGGCTGCTGATGGCAGAGAAGGGATGAGGTCAGGGGACTCATGGAGATTGTGTTTTCTGAGGACAGTGCTGAATTGAAACTTGCTTCAGACCCCTCAGTAACACTCCCTGCCCTTTTTGGTGATACATTTGTTGTTCTGTAGCAGTCATTTGCTCATACTCAGGGATGGCAGTTTGGGTTCTCTTCACTTCATTTCACTTCACTTCACTTCACTTCACTTCACTTCACTTCACTTCACTTCACTTCACTTCACTTCACCTCATCCTGGTTACAGATCTCTCCACTGAACAGAAATTTGCACGCAGTATCAAAGATTTCATGCAGTTGTTACAAATCTGCTCATATTTCCTCAGGGAGAGCATCTCCTCTCATCCAGCCGGTTCACCAGTCCCCAGACACCTATGCAGCTGCATGGGTCCAGAAGAGATTAATTTTTTGTCTGCTGTTCACAGCAAACTTTCTGGTATGTTCCCTCTGCCTGGTGCTTTTCCAGGCTCCTTTTCAGAAGAGAAGATCCTGTTTGGAGGCTCTTGAGGCTGGGTCCAGAGGTGCTCCTGTTGGGGACTGAGCAGCCATAAGCTGTCCTTGTGTGATCCAGTGTGCAGTTTCCATCAGGAAATGGCAGGCTCAAAGTCCTCACAATGTCATTCCTCCTTCAAGGAACAGGGGCCTGCCCTCCAGATCCAGACTTTTTCTTCTGACCTCCCATACCATAAATGTTTCTACTGTGGCCATCAAAGTGACATCTCTGCAGCATCTCCAACTCTCCAATAGGATTCTAACACTAACTGAGTTCTTAGCAGAAATATGCTGTGTTTTCCAGTTGGATGTGACAAAAACAAGCTCTGTGCTCCGTTGTTCTTCTGGTGCTCCTCTGCATATCAACTAATTGAGAAGAAGAAACTCCCAGATATTCCATGCAAGTCTTCTGTTCTGCATCTGCACATCTATACATAGAACATCTATAAATATCAGCTTCCCTCATGCAGAAACTTCATACTGAATACTATGGCATTAATTATTTGCTTGCAGAAGTTCAGAAGAGTCCATATTTCGGTGCAGATGGCCCCAAAATTTCCTTCCCCACATGTTTGGTTCAGCACTGTTACAGCACAGCCTGCAGCCTGGCTGTGTGCCTTCCCCACTTCAATTTGTCATGCATTAGTCTTGCAAGGGGAAAGTCTCATTACCCAGTGACACACATAGATTATTTTGTTCTTAGGAGTGTGCTTTGGTTTGTTTTGTCCCAGTGGGGGAAAAAAAGACTTTGTATATCCCACTGTGTTAAGACCCCTTTTCTTCAGCAGTGCCTACTCCCACAATGGAGAGAAGGGACAATTCCTTTTGGTGCTCTTCTGCTGGATGCTACTTGAGGAAGTGTCATCCCCTCAGCATGACAGCCAGTTGATTTGACCACTTGGGAGTGGTTAAATGTGAGCACAAACTCACATTTCCCTGTTCATTTTTTCTCTGGAAAACTGACTTTAAAATAGGGTGTAGCCACACACCCGTGCAAAACACAGATGTCAGTTTTTAACAGCTTTTTTGCTTGTGCATTATGCTGAGGTTTGCTATTTAAACACAGACCTTATCTGGATGTTGTATCCTTTGAATCATACATGTTTGAAATGCTGACTATTACTCAGAATCATCAAAAATCTTCCTCTGGCTATTTTCAAGGGTTTAACCCGAGGGATTTTTTTCATGGGTTTCTAGTAGAAGATGCTGAGTGACCCCAGTTTAAGGCATGCCAAGAAACATTCCTTTGTCTCTGTGGGCCCTGCATGTGTCTGCTTTCTCTGGTGCAGAAGCAGAGATGTGAACCTCCCTTGCTGTTCCCTCATTGCTCAGTCTGGGAGTGTTTGCTCTGATGAAGGGGCAGAGGTGCTGGATTGCCCATCTCCATCCCTTGAATTGCCCTCCATCCATGAGGGGTTGTCTCTCCCTCTGCCCCCCAAACCAGCATGGCCAAGAAATGCTCATGCTCTGGGAGGAACAGGCAGTACAGGAGGTGGTACAGGAGCACAGAGAGGGTGCACTGGGGTGTGGCCCTTGCTGTGGAGCCGGCAGATTCACTCTGCAGCTGTCCTTGTGATGCCTTAGGTTTTGACTTTTATATTTTAGATCCTGTGCTGTTTTAGTGGGTAGCTTTAGGTTTCATATCAAGTGCTACTGAGTTCTCTTCACAGAGTAGAGAGACAAAACAATTCCTTCTCCAGCTCAATACCAAGGACAGCTTTCAGGCCCATGAACAAAGTAACGGTGAAGTGAGAAGGAAAAACCAGGAGGATGGAGCTTCATAACCTGAAGCTATGGTGGGACAATTGATTCTAATCTGCTGATGGACCAGAACTTGTAGAAGTGTGAGACCTTGTGATCGAGTGTCCATTTTGTGGCCATTCTGGGGCTTCTTAGGTGTGGTCCAGCTGGGCGCTTGTACAGCCCAAGTGAACCCATTGAAGTCTTTTGAGAAATATCTACTTAATCCTCTTGTTCTGTCTAGTCTGTGTTCCAGGTCAGCCTCCAGAAGGCAACACTTGCTTCCCCTCTGCCCAGAACAGAGCAGGCTTCAGAGTACAACATCATCAACTGGAATAAACAGATTAGTCCACTTTGTTTGGCTGTGATCGAGCATTTCCTTCCAGATTTGGCATGTTGGTTGTGCTTTCTGGGGGAGAAAACCCACCAAAAATAATCTTTCTTGGGCATGCACCATGCTTTCAGGTGGCAAACCCTCTAAAAAAGAATTATCTTTTCCATAGAACACAAATCCAGGATGAATTTGGATTTCCACCTCCTTGAGTAAGCCTGAAAGGAAAGATTTAACTGTCACCTGCCAGACAACAAAGGGAAGAAATCACATCTAAATCTGATTAGACCATGACTGCACACTTATTAACACAGTTCTTCTGGGCAGAGCTGCTAACTAAGGGGTTCATGAGCAGTTAGGAATACGAAACTAGTGACAGAAAGGAGGAAGTCAAAGGGAAGAGCAAAAAAAAAAAAAGACTTCACCAGAAGAAAATTTACTGCACAGAGAATGAAAAGTGAAGGTTGAACTCTGAATTTCTCTTCACAGTCCTAGGAAAATGAGGAGAGGCAATATGAACATAGGAGCAGCAAACTGAAAACTGAATAAGGGAAGATAATGATAGTCCTGTAGATATTTAGGGAATCTTCTGAAGTCTTTGAAATGCTGACAATGACCAAAGATACATTAAGTGACAAGTACTCTGCCCACACAGTCAGAAGCCTTTCTTTTGGATAACCATCCTGATCATCCCTTGAAAAATCCCAGAAAGCAGAGAGGCTTTCTAGACAGTTCTTATGTCTCATAGATAGGTATTTAATCAAAGAGAAAATTTAGTCTTTTGTAAAAAAAAGTCTGGCTTTACTCTCTGAAGGGTCAGTTGAAGAGGTTGGGGGAACCAGAGTTCAACCTGAGTACCACACACTTACTCTCCAGTCCAAAAGAGAGGAAAAATATGGGGTTATGCTTTTTTTGTTGTTGTTTGTCTTTTCTGTAAGAGGTTCAAGGAACATTCTATAACATCCCTTGGTGAAATCTTGTCTCTGCCATTTCACTAAGGGAGAAGAGTACACAGCTGATCTTTCTTCACTAGGGAAGGAGATCATTTTGAGATTAAGGGAGATAGCTACTGGAAAAAAAATCCTATTTAATAAAGGAACAAGTAACTCATTTGGCAGAGCAGACAAGAACAGCCTGACAAAGCAACAATAATAGCATTAACCTCAGGCTGTGTGTGGTCCACAGTTGAAGTGTTTTGAAAGCCACGGTTTGTCTGTCCTCACTGAGTGGGGAGAGAGAGAGAAAAACAACAAACTCTGCCATTGCTGCCTGTGAATTTTTCGCCTTGTTACAGGAAAGGCAAAGGAAACCATGAGGCCAAGTTTTTCCCTGCTTGAGACTGAACATCCTATTGTTGTGGTCATGGCAAAAATTAAGCAGTGGTTTGGGCTCAATAGACCCCACCCTGAGTTCTAGATTTCACCAAGAATACCCTAAGTTTAACGAATAATTTGTTCCTTTATTCATTGTTTTCCAAGGGAAATTTAATTTAAAAGTTATATTTATAACTGAGTGAAAGCCTAAGGTATGCAAACAAAACGATTATTGTTTGAAATAATTCCCGTCTTGTTGGGACAAGGTCCAGAAGTCATATTTTGTCAGAGCCAAGCTGCAATGGAGTGACCGGAATTCTCTTCCAAACCTCGTAATCCACAGCTTCAAGGGCCAAATCCTGCCTTCAGCTCCACCACTGTATGTTTAAAGCTACTCCACTGACTTCACGTTTGGCCCTAGATGTGGAAAACAAGATTTCACCTCCATGTCATGTTTTGCCCAATTTCTTCTTGGATTTCTCTTTGTCCATTTTGCTCCCAGATTTAAGAACAAGGTTTTAATCCATATAGCATGGGCCAAAAATCCAGTAGAATTTGGAATGTGCTGGTGCCTGGAACCAAGGTCCAAAGATATAAAACATCTTTTGCTCTGGTTGATGGGGAGCTGCGTGGGGTTTTTTGGGGTTTTTTGTTTTGTTTTTTTTTTGTTTTTTTTAGGAAAGGCAGAGAAGTCTAGTGCATGTTATTGCATGAACTAAAATATATTTTAATTAATTTCAGGCATCAGGGCCTGTCAGATTTAAGGTTCTTATTTCATCATGTTTTTCTGTAAATAGTTACCATGATTGATTCTGCTTTAGGTGCCAAACCTGGCCCTTATGTGTGTGAAGGCAATAAAGAGGAAGGAGTCTCCTTTACCAGTCTTTCCACTTGCATAGCTCACACAGAAGTGAAAGGAAATTTCACTCTGTGCCTTCCTCCCTTTCCTCCTTTCCACCCTAATTATGAAAGAGGAGGCACAGAAATGTGTGGGAAAATAACTTTGCTAACTTGAAGTATTTCAAAAAGCTGATTGAATGATAAATTATAAATCCATATGGGGCTTAGGAGTCATCTTTCTAAACTTTTGTCCATAACGAGGGAATCTCAGACCTTTTTGGAGAAGAGTGGAAGATGGGCAATCAAATGTCCACATGCTGACATGCCTCTGGAAGAACATAGAAGTATAAGATTAGGCAGCAAACACTGTTTTTGAGCTCCACACTGACGGGAACTGGGCAGACATACATGTGCAGGGGAAAAAATAGAAAATAGTCCTGTCCCAGAAAAGTAATTCCTTTCTGTGCATATGAATTCAGAAATCTATGACATGATTTATTGTTTCCTCAATGGAAATTAAGACTTGGATATATTATTACAAATATCTCTTTCAGGCAATAATGTTAGAGGTGCAGAAGCATTGCAGAGAATATTCAGTGATCAGCACTGATTGTTCAAGTAAATAACCCTTGGGAACTACCTAAGCAAAATATGTTTTCTTATGCGACATTGCCTCAGAGTTCACACCCTAACTCTGTTTTCTATTGAAAGTGCAGATATGTTTGATCAAAAATTTAGCAAGGCTGCCTTTCCATATCAGAAACATATTCCTCTCCATTAACTGCATTCCCATCTGCTTTTTATTCTGGCCTTGTTCTTTTCTGTCCTCTAAAGCTTTGGCTTGCTTTAAATAATTTCACTGAGTTGTGTGTGAAGGAGTTCCTATTTATTGTTGGTTTTGTCATTACTATTGTGACAAAATAGTAAAGGTACACTTATTTACAATAAATAAAAGGTACAATTTCATAGGGATTGGGGAAGCTGAGCTGAAGGAAAAGGGTGGGAAACAAATGACAAAGTAGTTGGCTGCTTTGCAACTCTTCCTATAGCATTATCTGTCCTGTCTCTTCCCACTTTTAGTCAAGAAACAGGAGTCAAAAAGTTTATCATGCCCCAGAGAAGATGTCTGCTGAGGTGCACTGTTGCACATGACTGCTCTGGGTTCCATCTAATGTACAAGTCACTGAAGGTTACCTTCCTCCCTTGGCTTCTTGTAGAAAAGCATTCATCTATAAATAGCTGACGAGAGAAACAAAAAACTTGGGGAGAAGAAAACTGCAGCGGACACAATTTTGTGGTCACTCTGCAGAATCTCAGGTTGTTTGACTGTAGAAACCCATTATTATTTTTATTATTACAGTATTTTCTGCTGAGATTTTCTTTGCTACAACATTGCTTCATTTCTTGTCACTACCACCACTTGTTTTTGTGCACAGAAGACTCAAGGGCCCATTTCTCTGTGCTCTCCTACACTCTTTTTTCTTCCTGGGGACATTCAGGAGCGCAGGGATGCCCAGGCAGGCCCAAGGCTGCTCGACACAAATGCAGCCAGGTTTCAAGTTCAGTTGGATGTAGGTGATAGATTGATCTGCTCCTGTTCCCCAGGTAAAAAGGTAATATGAGTCATTGTGTTTCAGTGAATTTACATGGAGGGAATTTGCCTAAAAAGCTCATACAAATCTTGTGCCATTTATGAGGCGCAATTTTTAAAGTGAGAAGAGGGTGTTACTAGCAGAGAAATGTCAGGTAGGGCTTTAAAAGGTATTGTTGCTTCTTCAGTGGTGTGTTTTAAATACACTTAATTAATGAGACTCCTAAATGTATTGCTGCTGATGAGGTCTCTAGTACAGATGGTACGAGATAGTCTCAAATGATCTCCCATCAGGAATACTTGCTAATTACTTTGTGTAGTTGTACTAAGCAGAAATTTCTGTGTTTAAAGGGCCTGAAAATTACTCTCCCCCTCACAGTAAATAAACTCTTCCAAAGTTTCCTCCAGGTGGTAACAGGAGAAAAAAGGCACTGTGAAGCCCTGAGATCCTGGCTAGTGCACTTCAGGAAGAAACAAGACAGCATTATTTTTTTGATTCCAATAGTGGACTAAAATAAAAATTCAGGATAGAAAATTATTCCAAACTCCAAACATTCAGTGATATTCCAGCTAGGTCTTCACTCAGTTCAAAGACCATGGCAGAAATTGCTATAGTGCTTGTCAAAAGAAACAGTCATGATCACTTAGGCAAAATAATTGCCTTTGACATTTCCTTTCCCAGTGAATAGTCTTCCTTCTGAAGAAAACAGGCTTCCTAATGGTGGCAGTTCTCCAAAATGGTGTAGAACTGCTTATTCATTAATGATGTGATTATCGTTGGAAAATCCGTATTATGTAGGATTTTTGCTATTATGGGTCAATTCCAAAAAGCCCAATGCTGATATCTTTCACCTAAAAGAACAGATGACTTGAATGAGAAAAAAATTAAAAAGAGCAAATCCATCTTAGCAGGGAGCAATGCATCCATTTTGTGGATACAGTACTTAGTGCTTTATCCCTGTTCAAGTCAGGTGCAGTCTTGGCCCCTGGATATTCACATGTTTCTGGCATGTTTTACCCACTTCAAAGCTCAGAGGAGAGATTTGCTGCTTCCTGGAGCTGTCTGCTTCTTCAAAAAGATGTTTCTCCTCTGGCATTTTCCCCAGATTTGTGCCTTCACTTGTGAAACCCTCCACCAGCAGGTGTTTGCAGTGTGTGTGAATGTACTGAGAGTGTGCACTCCAAAATACAACTGGTGGCAATAAGGGTATTGATTTTTAAGCCTTCTGTGGGTGAAACTGTGTCTGACACAGTGGTAATTCTTGTATGGAGAGAACTGTAAAATCACAGAATGGTTTGAATGGAAAGGGGCCTGAAATGTCATGTGGTTCTAATCCCCCCACCCCTTCCACTTGACCAGGCTGCTCAGAGCCCCACTCAACCAAGCCTTGAGTACTTCCAGAGATGGGGCACCCACGACTCCTGGGGCAGCCTGTGCCTGTGGCAGAGCTGATATTTAATCAAAAGCTATCATGGCATTGTCAAGGCCCACAGTGCCACTATGACATGGCCTCAGGAGATTCAAAGGTCCTGTGAGGGGTTGTCTGCCTTTGCTGCCTGTTCTCTTTGGGTTTGGTCAGTCCCTCCTGGGTCAGACATTTCTCCTCCTGGTGAAAGCTGTGGCACAAGGCTGCCCTGGAGCTCCTCCAGCTCTGCACAGCCTCTTCAGAAGTCACCTCTACGTCTTCTTACATCGATTTGCCTCCTAGGCCCTGTAGGCCACAGCAGACCTCAGGGTACAGGGAATTCAGAGGGACAGAAGGAGGAGTCCTGAAAATTCGGATGGAAAGGGAGCCCAACCTCTCTTCACCCTGTTTGAGGAAAAAGGCTATGGGGTTGCTACTGCCATATTTCATGTGGAAAGATCTAAAATTGATAAAAAGCTATCTACAATGTCACATAAATCTACTACTCTTAGTACTGATGTGCTGCAATAGCACTAAATTTTTTGGCTATCATTTGGCACTGTGCAGTTACAATTTTGACTATCCCATAGGATATTCCCTACCACCAAGGAAATATGGATTATGGATCATTACATGGATACATGCCTACCCTCCCACAAGCTGCACTGCTGCATCAGGACTACCAGGTCTCCATGTCCATAACAATATGACCACAAAGATTTTGCAAACCTTCATTAATTGTTTCAGCATAGGAAATAGCCATAAATAAATAGTATTGACTATTTCAGCCTTCTAAGCTCATTATACCTGCGGATACTGAAAAGGCTTTTAAACCCAGGAGATTATAAAGGGCAAAGTTCCTTCTCTAATGCTCCAGAAGATTACAGGAATATAGTTATAGATATACTCACACATGCACCTTAGTGGTGTTCCATCCAATTGCAATGATTTAGAAATCAAAGTGATACTCACTCTAGCGGATCTCTTAGAAAGCTGCTGATGTTCTACACTGTGTTGTTTTGCCAAAATTGTGTTGCTGATTCCTGTGACATATGGGCCTTCCTGATGTGGGAGGTCTGCCTTGGCTGATCAATGCTGGTTCATGAATGAGGGTGTAAGAAGTTGCACTGTGATTTTATCACATATATGCAGAGCCCTGCGCTCTACAGGAAGGCATCCCAAAACACTTGGTGTTTGTTGGGTCCCTCTTTACAGGCAAGCTGGGGGAGCTGCTCTTCTCACCTTTCCAAGTCCATGTTTCTGGAGCTGAAGGTCACAAATTCCAAAAAAGCTTTATCACAACACAATGCAAGCCTGTGTTTGTGTCTGCAGATAGACTCAGGTACACCACACAGCAGCTGGGAGTCTAAATGGGAGACTGTGATCCAAGGCATTTCAACCACATTTTGAAATCATTTTAATGTGTGATCCATCTATCCCAAGCAATTTCACTTCCCCATCTCTGGTGCTGTCTAGGTACTTCAACCAGGAAACAGCAAACACAGCATCTTTCTTTCTCATTTTGCTGTTTTGCCTCAGAGAAGGTTAGGAAATTACATTTGTTAGAAGCTGAATTACAGCTTGTTTAGACCAAAAGACCAAACTTCGCACCATGATATGATCTGTTGTTTAAATTTACACTTTCTCTTCAAGCAATTTTGAGAAACATGTCACATGCTTTTCCCCCTCAGTTTAGTATAGCACAAAATAACTTCAGTTCCCACTAGCTTCCACAACTTGCAGGGCATTTCCTCTTATATGCTGAGATTCTGGCAGGGGTTGTGTGGAAGCAGCAGCACAGACATACGGTCATGTAAGAGCAGATTCACAGTTGTGCCTGAACCTTTTAGTGGTTTAAGTTTACAGTCCACTTGCATTTGGGCTTTTCACAGTGTGTTAAGTAGAATAAATATGTGTATTTGTAAGTATATCTTTTCTGGTTGCTTATGCAAAAGTAGGGCAGAAAGACATTCCCCACCTCAAAAGAATTATGACTTAAAAAAATCCCATGGTCAATACAAGCACTGCTCTCCTTTTCAGCTTATATCTCTATTTACTTTCTCCTATCCTTACTTTTGATTTTTGCCTTGTCTTTTTCACTGCTTGACTAATAAGAGCATCCACCTGCCCCCCAAAAATACATATTCCTTATTTGCATGCAATGTGGCTTTGGGAATGCTGCATCTGGGTTGTTACAGAACAAAGTTAAAACAAAATCACTGCCAACTATTAATATCAGTAGACTCTTAAATCATTTTCTTTCATGGTTTCATGCTCTGTTTTTATTAGGTATCTTAGGCACTGTATTCTTATTAAGATTACAGGATGTCGCAACTAATAAAAATAAGCCATTGGAACAACTTTGACATTACTAGTCAGGAGGAGTTCACATTTCATAAACCTGTTTTATGGGAACTTCTAATAATACATTCATAAGAAAATATGGACTATATACAGTTTGTATGATCTTCAGTTTTCAGCCATTTTAGAAATTTTAGCATAGGAGCTGGATCATTTTCAAAGGGAAGCATGTGCTCTATTTGATCAGAGTATGGATGAGTTTCATTGTTTACCCAGAACAGAACATCTTCTTGCAAACAAAACTGTTATTGAACAAAATGTGGTGATACAAATGTCAGTGTTTTGCAGTGAAGAGCCTGATCCCTCCAGGGAGATGGAGATGTATAATCATGGGCAGACATAAAAGTAATCAAGGTCATAAGATGTAGGTGAGGTTATAATAATTTTCACCTTATCACTTGAAGTGATTTCAAGTCACTTTTAACCTTTGCTTACGTTGTAAATAGGTCTTTATCAAGGCTGCACATGCGTGTAACAAATTAGACTTTAGCTCATTATCACCATGACTCTATCTGCCTTTGCTCAGTTAGGTATGTGGGGCACTTCTCAAATGGGATTAAGCACCTCCTTTTTTACTGCTGTAAATGCACCAAGAGCTGGGCCAGGAAGAGAGAAATGGTACCACTGCATGTGCCAAGGCACCTCCATCCCACAGCACACAGGGGGGATGCTGCAGGAGCTGGGAAAGGCACACCAAAGCTGCTCCTTTCCTAGATGAGTCTTGGTGGAACAAAAGTTGTGCTCTCACTGACAACAATGAAGGAAAGGAAAAATAAAAAAGGAAGATTTTTAATATTTTGAAGGCTGTTTCTGTCCCAAGGTTGGAAAGCTGGAGGTTTTTTGTGGTATCTGTCCTTTCTCTCTCCCCAGGCTGTTTCCCTGATGCCTGAAATTTCTACTTGAGTCTTCCTCATTCTGGGCAAGCAGTCTACTTCTGAACCGGAGGATGCTGCTCCTAAGGATGGAAACTAAGTCATTCTTGTCCTTATCTGTGGGAAGCCAAAACTTGAGCTAGTCTACATCACTGAAGAGCTTTGTGCTGCCTCTAGGTAGAAAATTCACACATTAGAAATATTAAAAAAGAAATCAGGGAATTAACAGATTAGAAATGTTAAGAAGCAGGAAAGTATAAATGAGTTTTCCAGTTCTGGGGAGGCGACTTAACCACATCTCACCTTCTGTTTGCACCTTTCTCTCTTTTTTGCATGAGGATTTTGTTTGCACCACTGATTTATGAAAGAAACACTGGTAACACATCTAGATTCTAGAGGAATGGGAATATCCAGAGGAAACTTTCAAGCAATCTAAAAACACCAGGAAGAAGGAGCATTAAAAAAATTTACAATAACATTTATGGAGAATTCCAGTAGAAGCTACCCTTAAAAAATACTGTTAATCACTACTTTAAAAAATTATTATTTGAATTACTTTTTTCACATCCTACTTCTAAACGTGCTATTTTTTCCTCAGGAGAAGAAAAAAAAAACAACAAAACAAAACAAAAAAATCACCACAGGAGCATTTTGTAAAATATTCAGTGAATATGATGAAAAACCCTGTCCTTGTTTGGGGCAAATTTGGGAAAAATGGTTCCCCCCAGAAAGTAAATCTGAACGGCCCCTCCCTCCCAGCTGGTTTGGGAAAAAAATTTCCTTGGAGGAAAGTGGGAAAAATTCATTTATTTAGCAGGCAAAGCACTCCCCAGCCCCACAAATGACCAACACTGACCAACAAACCCTCTGGCTGCCCCGCAGAGATGACAAATTCCCAGAGTCTCTCTCCCGTGGCTGCAGCTCGGCTCAGTTGCCCTCAGTCCCTCTGGGGCTGGGAAAGGCCGGGCCCAGGGCAGGCCCGGGGGGCCACAGGTGGGAGCTCCTGGTGCCCTTTTGGGGTTTTAGTCCAGAGCAGGTTAAACAGTTCCAAGGAAAAGGAAAAATACCCACAGTCCGGAGAACTTCTGTGCCTCAGCCAGCCAAAAACTAACAAAAAGCAAAGGAGAGCTCTGTCCTGCTGTCTGCACTGCAGACAACACAGGCTGTGAGTGAGGGAAGCTGAAAACTCTTTATGTTTTGAAAACAACCACCTCAAACATTCCACTGCTTCTCCTTCACTCTCAGATCCAGTTTTAAAGGTGCAAAACTTATTTCTGAGCTAAACAGATGAATGGGGATACAATTCAGCATCAACCCAGGACAAAACCTTAATGATACCGAAGGTCTGTACCAATAGCCCCAGGATGAACCTCAGAGCTGAGTGCCTTTTTCTGACAGCACCTGTGTAATGGATACTGGGTGGCAGGAATTCCTATGCCTATCTGATTGTAAAAACTACTGTTCTGGAACTGATTTGTTGCCTTCTGGAGGCTGACCTGCAACAGAGACTGGACAGAGCAAGAGGATAAAGTAGGGATTTATTAAAAGGTCTCAATGGGTTCACCTGGGCCATACAAGAGCCCAGCCAGACCACACCCAAGATGCCCCAAAATGGTCACAAAATGGACACTCGATCACAAGGTCCCACACGTTTATAAGTTTTGGTCCATCAGCAGATTAGAATCAATTGTCCAACCACAGCTTCAGGTTATGAAGCTCTACCCTCCTGGTTTTTCCTTCTCACTTCACTTCTTTTGTTCTTGGGCCTGAAAGCTGTCCTTGGTATCGAGCTGGGGAAGGAATTGTTTTGTCTATCTAATCTGTGAAGAGAACTCAGTAGCACTTAATATGAAACCTAAAGCTACCCACTAAAAGAGCACAGGATCTAAAAAATATAAAAGTTAAAACCTAAGGCATCATATTCCAGCTCACAGCAAGTGAAGCAACTGATTCGAGCTACAGCTATGCTTTAAAAGTCCATGAGAATAAATATGACTTTGTTAAAGTCTTACATCTCAAAACCCACAAAGAGCTGTCTGTCTGTGAAAGTCCACAGCAAATATGGACAGATTACAGATAGGCACAAGATTTATATTCTAGACAAAACGGTGATGCTAAATCCTTTAAAATATGATGTAATAGCCTTTAGTAGAGGTAGATGAATCAAAAAATAGAAAACATTTATTTGGGGGTCAAATGGATCTCTTACATTTGATCAGAAGTTTCCTGTGAACAGTTTAATTCAATTTTTTGCTAATTGTGGCAATTTTGCTGTGATTTTTTCATGTTGACTGATCACCTGTTGATATTGGAGTTGTGTGGCCAATCAAGTAAGCAATATTTTTATTTCTTATCACCTTGAGTGACCTTGTGGACAAAGTGATGGCCTGATCAGTGAATTGGATATTGTTAGTCTTCAGGGAACATTGGAAGGATAGAAATGGGGGATAATTTTTGAGAAATTTAAGTTTTTGCTTTTAAATACAAGTAGAATATTCTATTTATTCACCTGTTATGCAGAAGCATTTCCCCTCATCTTGTATATTAAAATTAAAATATTTATTTGTCCCTGGAGAGAAAGAAGGGGAGTGTGTGGCATTTCTGTTTCATGACTGAAGAGCTGCAGAAGGGACAAAGCCTCCTAACACTTCAGCTTCACTCAGAATTGTCAAAGAGGCATCATTTTGTGGCAAGAAAAATAAAAGAACGGATTATTATCATAGTAACTTTTACTGAACTCCTTTAGGTTCATCTGAATTTTGCAGTGTTGGAAAGAATGAGTTCATACCTGTCTTAAATTTTTATTCCCACTATTCCTCAGGTTCCTCTCATCCTGTATCACTGACAACTCTGACTGTCATCCAGAATTACTGGAAATAATGCAAGAGAAAATGAACCCCATCCCTAAATTTTGAACCTGACCACTGATGTTACTTGTCAGGTTAATTGTGATTGTCCCTTCCTCCTCTTTTTTTCTGGGCTTGGCCTGAGACATCCTGAGGAAGCAGCTGTGACTCCACCGTCCTCCAGCCATCCCATTTCCCTTACTCATGTTTGTGTTGTCCCAGACACTGTGTGACCCTAAGTTTCTTTTTCCCTGAGAGTGGCACCAGAAAGATGCAGTCTGATTTTTCCTTTATGTTTTGAGGAGTACAGAAATGTTTGGAGGATGTAATTGGAACTCAGGCAATATAGAATGTTCCACTCACTTAGCTGAGACAGTCTGCTTTGCTCCACTATGGTGCATTCCTGATGAGACAATAATTCCTGCCAGGAAATCTCAGATTTAGCCTGAAAGAGTTCAGGTCTACAGAAATTATTTTTATGATGGGATCAGAATCCAGTGTGAGACCCCTTAAAATAAAACAAAATTATCAAAATTTTGCAAAGAAAAAAACCAAACAGCTGTTTCTCCCTATTTGGAAAGGCAGAAAAGAAGTACACCCTTCTGTTCTGTACAAAAATTTAAAATATTTAAAATGCTATAGTGGATCTAATGGATTTAAAATGCTACAGTGATCTTAGGTATCAGAGATTGATGAAATAATAATTATGGTAGAAACTCATTGAAATCTCTTTAGCTTCAGGCTCTGGAAATCTCAGGGCAAAGCACTAAAGACTTTATAAATACCTACAGAAAAACTACATCTCATCTCTGTGCTCTGTCTTGTCTTCAGGCAAAGTGTTTGGCTCTGCCTCTCAGACCTTTTCATCCAATCTATAAATTTATTACGCCTCCCATCCCTGCTATTGATGAAAATTCTCAAATATATGGAGCTGAGATAGATGATAGATAGATAGATAGATAGATAGATAGATAGATAGATAGATAGATAGATAGATAGATAGATAGATAGACAGATAGATGATAGACAGGTTGATACACAGATAAATCCACATTCAGGACTGAGAATATGGTTGTTTTTCTACACACTATGATTTTCATATTCCCTTTACATGTCACAAGCATGGCTGCTTTCCTCTGAGCAAGGTGTCTAGACTGTTTTATAGACAATGGAGATAAACAAGAGCTTCAAGAACACAATTGACCAAATCAGTTTGGCCATCTGCCTTTGGAAGAGATGAGAAGTGTCCCAGCTGCCAGTCCCCCATGTCTCTCACTGACTGTAAAGGAGGTGTAGGGGCATGGTGCATGTGCTGTAGGTGATCCAGGGAGAGGAATCCCAGCCTAGCTGACTGGCACTGCTGGGTGGAATGCTGTGGTAGGAACCCCTGTGGCAGAGGCTGCAGGCAAGTGTCACTGCTACCCCTGAAACTGCCTTCACTCCAGCAAGAAGTGTTACTACTTGCATTTCTTATTCTTTCAATAAGATAAGAGAGGAGGAAATGTGTCTCAAAAGCAGCAGCATGGAATGAGGGCAAAGCATTTCTAATGGAGGCATCTTCAAGTCTGCAGGGAAGGTAATTTGTAGCAGTGCTAGTTTCTCCCAAAGCAAGAGGTACCAAAGTGTGAGTTTTGGCCCTAATGTGTTCTTCCATAGCCTGAGAACATGTCAGAAAGGCACCTTCTTGCCATTATCTCCATCTTGTCATGGTAGGTCCTTTTTTGCAATCTTCAGAGCCGTTTGTGTGTTCATCAGGTGGGTCTCCAGCAAAACAATCTCTTTTGTTTTTTTTTTTAAACTGCCTAATTCCATTGGCTTTGAATATATGTTCCTGCTGGGTATCAAAGTATTCTAAGACATTCAAAACATTTTTGGTTTAAATTATTTTAATATTTGAAATTTGGAAAAATTGTGCATTGTTCTTGGATTAATCTCTCAGGGGAAGAGAGGAGCTCTGGCTAAACACCCCTTAACCCTGCTTGGCAGTCAGGCAATGTTCCTTCTCCCTTCAGATATTTCTAGGTAATCTTTTGATTTCCCTACTTTACTTTCAAAATGACAGTTGTAATGAACTGTTTAAGCATGGAGATTCACATAAAGAAAGATAAGAAAAAGTATAAAATCTAGTTGACATAACTTACTATTACATTTGCATTGTAAGCAGAATTATTGAAATTGTTGTGTTGTATAAAAAGGCTCTCTAACCAAAATATTCTCTGATATGAGCCTACTTTTTTAAGCAGTAACAGAAACCACCAGTCTGCAGAGTTACTATATTTGCTGTCTCTTAGATTTAACTTGTTCCCCAGGATTCTACATTACAATAAATTTTTCTTTTGGGGGATGTTCAGTACAAATTCCACCTTGAGCTTTTTGAGACAAACCATGCTCAACCAAAGAGCCTGGCTGATGCTTCCTTTGACTACGCACAGCTTTGGAATATTGGTCTCTTATATGATCATTACTTTTTTTCCTGGAAACATGATCACCTCTACAGTAATTTTTATTTCTCTTACAAGACCAAGCCTAAGGTGGCTGAACAATTAAGTTTCCAGTGTGCTGACCTTGTAAAATGCTTCCTATGATAGAAGAGGTCCACACATTTTCAGTACATAGGTGCAAAGTTATTGTCTTTATGGAGGGAAAAGCTTCTGATTAATATTTTAACAGCGTAGACCTTAGGAAGTTTCTGCATGTCTGGCCAATCAGCCAACCAGCTCCTTCTCCTTGACCAGCCTAGGAAAAAAAGGGAAATTCCCTTGCATGAAGTGAGGTAGTCAACTGATCCCCTGGCAAAAAAACAGAGGACAAACATTTACCAGTGAATTTCCACTCCAGAATCGGGAATGAGTTTTCCACAGAATACACAAAGGAAATATCAATGTGTTACACCTCTGCAGAACTGAAAACTGCTCCTTTTCTTGTATGAATTCTGCAGTATACTCTTGCCTTTATTTGCCTGCATCAATATTAAAAGTAATCATAGAAAAGAGACGAGGTAGCTTAATAACCAGTAAACAACTCTAAAGTGTGTGGACATACAGTCATCTCTTTTAATTATGTCTGTTTTGTACTACTGTCCTCAATGTGTTTGCCAAATATTCTAAATAACTGCAGTCTGAAAGAAACAGTAAATAATGTAATTCACAAACTGACCAAAATAACTATGTAGAATAAATGTTGGGAATATTCTGGGAATAATTTTGAAATCAAAATGGAAGTATTTGAGATGAAAAGAAATATATAAATTCAGATTTTGCTTCTTTTTTTTTTGTCAAATTATAAATTTTGTGTTCAAATGTAAGCAAGGGGCATAGAGGAGTTTAGGCATCACTATCAGGAGCTGCAGCTGCCTGCGACTGCAAGGTAAAACCAGAGAGGAATGCACAGGTTTTCCTACTAAAAGTATAACACAAAGCTGGGAGCTGCAGTGAGCACCATCTTATTATGCAAGTCCAGAATTCTTCAGCTATTTGCATGAGAAATTTGTGTCATTTATATTTTTGAAAGCAAACCCATGTGTATTTAATCTCCTCTTCTATCAGCTCCTGTTTCCTTCGTCAAGGCGACTTGGCAAGCAAACCAGAGACAAATGGATTTCCACATGACCTACTTTATCTGGCAAGATATATTAATAGTCTACTCCAAAATTTTGGAGAACCCATTTAAACACTTTGGAATGCACTTGTGGAAGAACGCAAGGTCAGTGGAGGAATCAAGGCATCTTGCACGTGCTCCCTGAGCTGGGAGGCAGCACCAGCGCCGTGACCATGTGTGTGTAGACGCCACATTCCGTGTGACCATGGCATCACCTCACTGGTCACAGCACCCTTTATTGAGCATTGTGTGAGCTGCAGTCGGGCACCATGTCCACTCACAGCGCAGGGAGCGTTTTGGATGGCAATGGCTTTGTGGGATCCAGGAATGGCAGCATTCCCAACGGCGCGCTAGCAGGATTTGGCACTGTAGGCAGAGAAGATGGATCCCTTCTGAGCTCCCTTCTCGAGCTGCTCTGCTGGCCACATCCTCTTCTTCAAAATCAACAGCTGCCATTGCAACATCCTCGCTGAAAACAGGCAAAATACCCTTTCCTCTGAGAAAAAAATATCCTCTTTCCTTGTCTCTTCTTCCTCAAAGGCCTTGTACACAAATACCAAAGACCTCTGTAGTGTAAATCATTGAGCTCAAAACACCTTTATCTTCCAGGCTTCCAAAGGAACAGCACACAAATAACCTGAGGGAACAAAGTGAGGGGAGAGAGTGGTCATGTCCTGACATAGGGTTACAGTCCTTCAAGCCCTGAAGGGAGTTTGGCTCTTCCAAGATCAAGCCATATTGCAGGAGAATTTGGAAATGGGGCATGCTTAATGTTGTTTAAATTTTCAGGACAAAAGTGTAGCTCAAACAGTTATTCTCAGCAGAGGTCTTTGTGATTTTTTATCCTTAAGCTCAGGAAATTATGCCCCTAAATTGGCTTAGTGTAAAATTTTTTCTACGTGGAGGAACTGACTAGTGTAATAATTTCACCACTCTCTTCATAGACAGTTTTACAGTTGTAAATATGCAGGTGTTAAGAGTCAGACCTAAATATTGTGCTCTTTTTGCATTTCATTAGCCTTAATTGCTTCAGTTTACCCTAAGACAGGGTATCTAAATTATGAACTGCAGAGCACCGCTGGATATGCACAGAAATCCACAGGATTACTATTCTTGGATTTTCTTGCTGTTCACTAACTTGGAAGGAGAGGTACAGCTCTGTGCAGCTCTCTCCTGAGATGGTAAATGAAGGCACCAGTGGGACTGCGGATGGGTAACTCAAATGTCTGAGAGCAGAAAAGGAAATCCACTGCCATGGCTAGGAAAGGAACAGCCCATGAGACAACATCTTAACATTTGGAAATTGTGCTTCGCTGCATTATTCTTTCTTCAATTCCACAATGCAATAAAAACATTTTATATCCAGTCTTGGGGCTTGTGACTGGGCTCAATAAGTAAGTATGGTCTAAAAGGCAAGCTTTATTGTTTCTTATTCATCACTATGACATTGACTCTTTTTCCCTAGTGTATGTTTTATCATTACTTGACAGGGATGAAACCCCCCCACAAAACTGACAAACAAATACGTGAAAACTTATGCTGGAGCCCAGGCTGACACCGGTTTCAGCGTGTTTTAGAACACAAATGTAATGTTTTGAAATTTGACCACAGGGACAATCTTGTGTCTCTGGACCAGATCACTTGTTTGGTTGGCGCCTCCATGGAGACTGCTTAAGCCAAAACAGGCTTTCTTTGATTGGCCCTCAAGGCAGGGGTTAATTAATAGGATTCAAATGAACCATTGGATCACGCCACAATGCTCTAGTGCCAATGGCATTTTTAGTTAGTTCACACTGACTCTACATGTTCTAAATAATAAATCGTCTCCAGGGTTCTAAAGGAAACTGGAAAATTTTGTGGTCTTATCTGGCACTAAGATAATCTTGAATGTTGAGATTCTTAAACAATGGCATTAGTGGTTTAAATAAAAGAGTTCCACTTAAACCCGGCTTGAAATCTAAACCTAAGAGTACAATTTGAGTTCATGTTTACCAACCAAATAACTTTTTTACTCTTTCCACCAGCCCCACTGAGGAAGCTGAAATGATGGTGTGCAGAAATTCACACAAGGGTGATTAGGATGCTTGGATTCATGTGCTTTGAATATTGCTAAAGGCTGACAATCACCTCTTTTCTTATTTCAAAAGCTTTTGGCAAATTGTCTTCTTTGATAGTCTTTCTTCAAGAGCTTTAACAATGCTTCATAACGTCATAATTTTTGTGAAAAGATTTGTGTTGAAATTGGTGCGCAGATTTTAACACCTCTGTGCTTTCTCCTTTATTTTTAACTGTTTTGTTTTGTTTTTTTTTCAAATGCCCCTATATGCTACAACTGCTTTGTAACTTTTTAATACTCTTATACCTAGATGAATGGCAGCATCATCGGGCTCCCTTCAGCCGAAGCACACTAGGGGGACTATTTCTCTGCAGTGGAAGAGCACTGGGGCTAAACAACACAGCAGCGATCCCCTTCCAGAATCTGCAGTTTAGTAATCTGAAAAAAACTTGTTTAAAAAAATTATTATAATTATTTTTGTTAAAAGTATACTATTATTATTATTTCATAGCTTATTTTTTATTGATTATATTTATTTATCAATATTACTTCTTTAACCTTTTTCTGACGGAGTGGTAGAGACGGAGAGCACCCACAGCAGAGATGGTGAAGGACTTGGATAACTTTAGGGTTTTTTTTTTACTTTTTCGCCCTTTTTCTTGCTAAAGCAGTTTCAGACTTGCTACGAGGAGTTTACTTTGGCCGCGCTACTTTTAATGCAGTTTTTTAAACCCTTTAGGTTGGGTTTCGTTTGTTTGTTTGCTTGCTCGGGGT